>OY037008.1:15978771-16488429 GCA_955831195.1 Pilophorus perplexus
AGTAAGGAGGATAACGTTAAGGAAAATATATCTTAGAAAAAATATGTACACTTTTTTTTTTTCGAAGCGATGGATGATTGAGTGACGCCCTGAGTGATTCAGACCTGAAACAAACGCATGTCACCGTTAAAATATGGTATCCGATGAAAATACAACAATTTTGTAAATTTTTGTTGATTTTGCAAACCAAACATTCATTTGTGGTTTTGTTGCGAAGTACTTGTATGAGCTTTTTCAGGCTCAAACCGTTTTCCAAGTGCTGCTGACGTCCTGCGTGTCGGCTGAATCGTTAAACGAAATTCAACTGTTTACTATCGTATACGGTTAATAGAGCGGGGTATTACAAACCAACCATTCACGCCCAACTTGGGCGTTTCAGCTTCTCACCGACCCCTATAAGCGAATTAGAATCACAACCGAGGGAAACTCGGGGAGGCCTCACTTAAAATGCGGTTTGGGGGCAATGCCTCCCCCATCACACTATTACATACGGATTATGACCGAGTGGCTCGAACGCCCCTGGAGGAACATGCATAAAACATGAAGCGTCAAGGGCACGTTTGGGGAGGTTGCAATGTACTTTTCAGCGGTTTATCGATTCAGTTTGTGGTCAATCTCGTGCCACAGATTTGGGTCACTTGCTCCAGAATCGTTGGGATGTTATTCCACCTGTAGTATAACGTTCTAATCAATAATTGATTATTCTAATCTAATTATTAGATTACAGTCATGCAGCAGGGGGTCAATGTTTTGTAAAGGATCAGAAATTTTTTTTTTGAAAATTTTTTATTGCTCCAAGTAATAACTTATTAACAATATTATTTTGAAATCAATTGATTTATAGCCAAAACTTAAGATACTTCACTTAGTTTTGTTTGTTGTGATCACACTGGTTTCACAAGAAAGCAAGCTCTAGTGGTTTTGTACGTTTTAGTCTTCTGGTGACATCACTTGTGTCAAGGAGTCGGACAGCATCCTCGTTGACATGGCATCTTAGCCGATTAAGATGGCGGACGGCTTGCCGTTTGATAGCCTCGTTCACAGGTTCGATTTGAAGTTCATGATGAAGCCGTTCATTTCGAAAATACCATGGTGCATTAACCACATTTCGCAGCACGTTGTTCTGGAATCTCTTAATGATTTCCCGGTTTGATTGAGCTGTACAGCCCCATAGCTGTGCTCCGTAAGTCCAGACTGGCTTGAGGACTTGATTGTACAGAATTAGCTTGTTGTGGCGGTGGTTGCCAAAAGCGCGAGGTGGTCCAAAAACACCTTAAATTTTTAGTGTCGAAAGCGCGAATCCGAAAGGAAATATTAGGTCCATAAGCGCCACTGCTAAATGTGTCAAAAGCGCGAGCTGGAACCGTTACTATTACTTACATACTCACTCGTAGATACTGTTACTGTTACTCATACCAACTACTTACCTTACTTTTAAACCCTAGTGTAAAATTTGCAGCGTTTTTATTACTCTTTTCTATTACTCATACCTCTCTGATTTTCCAGGGAAATAAACAAAAAACGCTGCAAATTTTACACAAGGGTTTATTATTCTTTGATATAGGTTACTTGTGCAGAAATTAAATTCTGTCAATGAAAAAATTAAAAAAATTTTTTTTTTGGATTTTTATTTTTAAAAAATAATTTTTTTTGGATTTTTTTGTTCAAAAATGTGTTTTTTCAAAAATTCTGTATTTTTTACCCAAAACATATTTAACATCCTGGGATCCTTCAAAAATCCCATTTTTAGCCCCATGAAAGCCCTAAAGATCGCCCCAGTGAAATCGGATCGTTCCGGGACCCCAAAAAATGGATTCTACGTCCAAAAATACTTGGAAAACGACACCTAACTCGATCCCATAGCGAAAAGCCTTCAAAAAACCCCTCCCGTAGCCCCATTATAGCCCCAGAGCGCCCCACGGGTTTGGGCGATCGGACTGAAAACCTTGCGGGCACAACTAGATGGTAAACCAAGTATTTTGCCGAAATTTCAGATTTTAAAAAAAATTCCTACTGCCCAAAACGGCCCGGACGGCGGACGGCGGACGGACATTTCGGATTTGTCAATTGAAACGGATAATGTCAAATTTTGAGGCCGATCGGAGTCGTCGACCCGCGTCGCGAAAACAGGTGTATTATTCCAAGAATAATAAACCAAAAAGATGTACTAGTCGAATGATAGTTTATCAAAATAGAACAATAATTCAGTCAATAAATCGTCAAAATCGCGAAGTAGGTATCAAAAATGGCGCATGGCAAGTTTGTGTAGGTACTCCGTGTTAGTGAGTGCTCCTCAGTGGTACTCTTCCCAACACGTGTTCACGAAGGCCTCCAATTTATTTTGAGAGATGTTTCGTTTTTGAGTAAAGGAATGGCTATTCAGAAGGACATACGTTTCTGCTTGAACCTTTTTAAAAATTTCGATCGCAACATGAACTGAAGGATGGGGAGCGTTAAATTGTCCCTTCAAATGCCGATGGTAGGATTCCAGCCATAAGGCTGGAGGAAAACGGCTGGATGAGCCAATATAGTTTTCCGCGAGATACACTATAAACTCTCCGATTCGTTCGTCTACTGGTACCTCAAGCAACAGGTCCAAGAAAACTCTTTTGTCCAAGAAAACACGAAACGCTCGTCTGCGCAAGTTAGCACATTTTCGTCGCTCAGCTCTTGAAGGGCCTAGGAAAGGCGTTATTTGCTTCAAGAACTGTTACTTTATTCTGTTATAACAGGCTCGCGCTTTTTAACCAAAATACTAGCAGGAAACCTCGCGCTTTTGGACATGAAAAAATTCGCGCTTTTCGACCGCATTCCAAGGGGATTAGCGCTTATGACAGCCACCCTGTTGTGGATAGACAACTTAGACCGCCTTTCAATCAGCCAGTACATTTTTCTGAGTTTTAATAGGAGTTCTTCCTTCTTTTTTTTTTTACGTGAGATCTCCACCGGAGCCTGGCATCGAGCGTCATACCGAGTTATTTAGCTTCATCAGGATCAGAAATAACTAAAATAAACAATTCGTCGATGTTTCGAATCTTCTGACTCATCACTTCGTCTCATGGGCAGTGTCTGATTGGGTGAAGTATCTGGGAGTCGTCCTGCAGGTAGGTTTTTAATCAATGGATTACAAACCTACCTGGACCCCTCAAGTCAATAGGGTCTTGAGAAGCAAACCTTTATGATGGTTATAGAGGGCCTGCAGCTCTGGAGCTACCGTCCAACCTCTTTATATGCCAATTGTCTGGGGATCACACAGGGTTGCATTGTCAGGAGGAAGTCCGAACCGGTGGGCAGCCACCACAGCTGAGGCCAAGGTACAAAGGCTGGCCTGCCTTGCCATTGGCAAGTTGCCATCACTGGAGCCATGGGAACAGCACCTATGGCAGGAATAGTTTCATTTGGATCTTCTTCTCTGAACAAATCTGTGTTTATGAGTACGCCATACGGGCTCAAATGCTGTGGACAATGGAAAGCGAATACCATGGGAAGAGAAACTGTTCTTGATAGATTAAATGGTTCTTATGCCGTCAGATTTTGAAAATACGAAGGTCCTAAGTACTAGATAGGAACTTTACGGTTATTATATCTGGTAGAGAGGAGGGTCCTAGTGGAGTAGTCTAGCTTTGAGGATGGGTCCACGATTGGCAATGGAGCTGGCTCAGGGGACTCTCAGTCAGCAGCTCAAGTATGAGTGCGCCATCCTGCTGGGCAGGTTGGCCACAGTATACCAAGCCGCATGGCCAAGAATGAGAGGAGGGCCCTCAAGAGAAGGCAGATCCACAAATTCTCATAGAGTCAAACCACACTGAACTCACTTGCCGGAACGTCCACCAATTCAAAATTGGTGTTCAACCGCTGGTAGACTCTCAGAGGAGTTGGGGCTCCTTGGAGGGGTTCCTGGGCTCGCTGGAATACTGGGAAAAGAAAACGCAGACGCCCGGGCTAGGGGTCCGGGGACACCATAGGATCTGAACCTTATCTTGGTATTACTGGGCCACTTTTTCACGAGTTGGTACGTCAGTGGCAGAGAACACAGCATTGCCACAGATGGGAAAGAACTGCGCATCAGCAGCATGGACACACCAGACGCCTGGGGCCACTGTAATCTCCGACAGTCATTACAATGGGCTGTCAGTAATGGATGTGGGTGATCGGGGCCACCATCAGTTGTGAAAGCCAGTTAGCACTCTGCCCATGTAAACTCGTGACTCTACATAGTCGACATTTTCCACACTCTCAAAAGCTTTTCCAATCCCACAAAAGCGATTGACGAATACCGAATAAAGTGTGATCGTTACCGGTGGAACTAAGCCAATTTATTCCGACTTCTGCGGCTTCCTACGCCCCCCCCCCCCCCCACACCAGAACAAACGTCAGAAGGGGGATATTGCCTTTTGTGACAGAGGTACAGGTGGTGACGGGGCAGAGGGGCAGACCGGAGATTTGAAGGGAAGTTTTAATTAATCTGAGAAAACCCCTTCGCGATTTTAATTGGGATCCCGGCAATCAGGGTCTGGATGTGATATCGCGATCCCTCTAATGAATCCCATTCTACTAACCGGATTTGGGAAGTTTTTCTACATTCTGAACGAGAACTGCATTTTGAAAATTGGCAATACCGAAGGTGGAACGTGAAGAAGAATACATAGCTAATGGAGGTTTCCCCGCAGGTCTATAAGAAATTAGTTTTCTCACTTCCTGCCTTTTATTTATACTGATGGCGAACAGCGAATCACTTTATGATGACACAACCCACAATACTGTCGTGGGCGCCCCAAGCGGGCATCTGGAGAACTACTGGAGGCCCCTGTTTTCATTTTGGCTTCTTTCTGTTTTGGGCGCCATATCCGTAAACGGGCGTGGTCGACCTCTAGCTACTAACATCTGTTGAGCGTGTTGAATAGTTATTACAGAAGAAGTAGGGATATAATGTAAGGTGGATGCGGCGAGATAGTGGGAATCCATCTTAAAAAAGACGATTTAAGACGAAATAGTCTATTTCCACGATAAAAATATATAAAACTTGTAGACGCGTTTCGGTTGATTAGACCATCATCAGTACAATACAGAATGAGGAAGATGTGAGAAGTTACTTATATACGAAAGTGAAATGTGCCTTCTAATGGGCGTGGCATTAGGGGAAGTAGGGACCTACTGTTTAACGCCGGTTCCGAACGGCAAATTTGAGAGGTTTTATAGGCAGAATACTTTCGGTGGGTTGCCATTTCCTTCCGAAAGATGATTATTAGTATAATTAAATTAGGGCATCTTTGGTAGATAGATTTGATGAAATTTCCCGATCAGCCTGTTCGTTTATTACCTACTTTGTTTACCTGGGGTAAAGACGTGAACACAACTCCTAGGGTTACCTTTTGCGATACTTTTTGTGATTATCTGGTGGCAAGATATTGTTAATCAACGGTTTGTTTCAAATTGGCTTTCTAAATTCAGGTCATGGGAAATTAACTCAACATCATCCTATATTTCATTTCGCAATGAAAGCTATCTCATGATAATTAATTATTACGTACGTAGTTATTTGTGGAATGTAATTCATTCAAATTCACCACCAAGGAAACAGGCAATAGACCATAATTAGTTGGGTGGTGTGTGATGTCTAATAATAAAGTATCGGAGTTTCATATTTCATCCTCGTAACTGGTGCTTAGTTGTGATGAAGAGGAGGAAATTTCACCAATGACGCTGACTATACTAGAAGCTGTGGTTTTTGCCTCCTCAAACTCCCCTGAAACTGATGAGCTTCCCAGTCGAGGTTTCTCCCTTTTGTGCCAACTTGCTTTTAATTGGTTCGACGAACTAAATTTCAAAGGGGACGGGGAGCAAACCGGAGGAGGAGCCTCGCGATCAATCGATCACTTTCGGGGCCGTATAATGAAGTGTTACAATAATTAATGAACAAAAGGCACGCCAGAGGGCGCGAGAGAGCGGGGAAAATCGCTGTCAATCCATTAAACGCCCAAGTGGGGTGAGAGGGAGAAGTGTAATGAAAGGGGAGGTTGACAGCATCCCGGACGATTATCCTCAGGCTTTTCCAAGAAAAGCCAACATAATAGAATTCTCTTGAAGTTGGGGCGATTAGGTGGTGAAAGGAACATCTTTTAAATTGGAGCCAGAAAGACCAAATTGAATGAAATTTTGTGTATTTACAACTTTAGGAGGCTCATCACACAAAGTGAAAGAAAAAGAACGAGAAGGGTGCACTCAAAGCATTTCCAAATAAAACGTTGTAGCCACATAAGACTCTTAATTTTCGCCATAAATACGTTAAGCAAGCAACGTCAAAAAGGGCCGATTCAAATCTCACTCAATAATTGAGTGAGACACAATTATTGTTAATTGAATAACGAGCTCCTTCAATTAAAAACAAAAAAAACCTGGAAAGGTCACGATTAAAAGTTGAGAAAACGGGCCAAGAGTTGCGCGGATTTGCGCTCAACGGGCTTATAGGACGTAAAATTGGCCGGGGAATTCGAATTCGCAAAAAGATTTAGTGGGTCCATTTAAAATAAGAAATTCGGGCGTAAATGCGCCGGTTTGGGGGCATTTTCGCAGTTCCTAAAACCCCCCTCGTGGTAGGCAAACGGGATCCCAGAGAAGATAGAAAAAATCAGCGTATTTTTATAACTTACGGTTTCAGAGGAGAAGGCTGTAACATACTCCATGCCAGTTAGATAGACACGTCCTGAATTAGTAGTGGTATAGATAGATAGATACATTATCGATACCAATATTTTTACCAGATATAGTAAGTGGACGATCAAAGAGGCCCCCCTGTCTGCGTGCTACTAAGTGTTTATTTCTCTCTTTAGGCAATAAAAGACCTTCGTGACTTCGAGTGTTTTTCCCAATCTCAGGACTTCCCCGGGTTTCCCGCATAATTCGCAACTCTTCCCCACTCGTGCTGCTGCCAGTTCAACGTCCGGTTTCCTTAACTCACTTCCCACCGTCTTTTCTCCAATTACTATATCAGTTTTCCTTTCTGTTTCCTTTCGGGGAGTTGGAGCAATCAAGTCACGTACAGCTACGAAACTTCCTATCGCTCTTCACAGAGTTTGGAGTCAATTTTTGGCCGAGTTCCCCGTAGGTACTTTCGGCAATGTCGCCCAGCTAAATAGGACGTATCGAGGTTCAGCGGGCTAGTAGAAATTTCTCCGCGAAGAAACACCACGGACATAAAAAGGACGGTTTCTTCCTCAAACATATAAAAAGGAGGCATTTCTTTTGTTTGTCGTTCACGCACTACGATATCGGAAAGAGCTAAAATGTCTCGTTGTCACCGCCTTCAAAAGGAAAGGTGCGTTGACGCAGAAGTAATGAAAAAGAGGAAAATATGATGATAAAAAAGTTGAGATGAAAGTCGTCTTGTTGTAACGTCAGCTCCACTCATATCATGTCCTCATCAGGCGAAAAAGATTGCTTCACTGTTATTTTGTTTCTCGTAAAAAAGTTACGCGAAGACGAAACTTCAACTTTTTCCCACGTTCTTTTTCCGACGTATTTGTTTCATTTTGGACGTAAACAAGAAGAACTGATGTTCGGAGGTGGGGTTCTGAAAAAAAAAAAGAAAAAAAAAAAGCTTTTTGGTTTAATGGATTGCCCACCCCGAGGATTAGGAGTGAAAATTGCATGTACTGCCACTGAAAGCGGATTAGTTCATTTGAGCGGGCGGCGGAAAGCAATCAGTTGTATTGCCAACTCCGACTAAAAAAATTCAGAATGTGACTGTAATATACTTTCTTTAATCGTTTATAAACAGTCAAATGGGGTACACCCAATTTGTTGAGTATTTAGTTGAGTCATAGTAGTCCAGGAACGTTAGTGTCCTAGGTGAGAAAAAATAGTACACAGCTGGAAATAATTGTAACCTCTTTACTACAAAAACAGGGGGAGAAATCATTAAATTGTGAGAGGACTATCACAAGTGCTCCTCTCTCCTTGATAACTGATGTCAATTTTGAAAACCAAGTTCATAACATAGGAGAAACAGTGAATGAAATAAAAATGTTGGCTCATAACCATTATATTGATACATAGCACTTCAAGAAGAGATAAAATGAATTTCGGGAACTTCTTTTGGCCCTCCTGAAAAGTTGGGGTTTTCCATAATATGAAAATATAATATATTATGATGGTTTACCTTTGAGGTACAGAAATAAGACAAGTTTGCCTGTTGTCTGCCTTTGCAAAGACCAACTTCTGTAAATGCAGACTGCCAAATAAGCGTTTTTGGAAGATTGCAATGGCGAACAGGCTGAAAACCGGCGAAATATGCCGGATTTTCACTTCAAAAGATGAATCTTTGATCACCTCTCCAGTTGGTCACCAGGTTGACAGAGTCATTAACGTGGAATCACTTTCGTTGGTTCAACTCATTATGGAAAATTATCTCCTCCGAGTTAACAATCACGCGTACATAACTCTATCATGATCTCGAGCACCCGCTTCCGTCCGGGAGCAATCACAGGCCACCCCATCAACCCTGCATTCCCCTGGGCCGTAAGCTGTTTTGGAGTTTGGATGTTGACTATGGCGTTGATTGGAAAACCAAGTTATTGATCAGAGCTGATGTAGGTGTGCACCTTCCCCGGTTGGTGCCTAGAGATACCAACCAACACCATCATGGTCAATCAGTCTAAACATCAAATTTGTTTATAAAAAAAGGTCCACTACCTACACAAAAAGGCGCGGGACCCGTACAGACATACCATTAAATTTTATTGGAATCTACAAGTATTGAAACAGATAAGGTCGCAAATCTATAGGCTCATTACTTGGAGAATAATAAACCACAATTCACCACGTACGTATCAGATACTATTATAGGCGATATACGTATAGATTCTATTATAGGCTTTAATAGCCTATAGGCCTATTACCACGCTACCAACCCGGGTAATGCCAGAGTCGCTGACCCGGTGCGCTTCGCTGCACTCAATAAAAACCGACGATCTTCGAATAACTTGCGAACGGGTTATCGCACAGAAATCGTTTTGTGCTCGTTGAAATCAGTGTGATAAGCTCGTTTTAACAGACGTGTTATCGTTCTAAACCGACGACAAAAGTTGTACCGGGTTTCGGAGTTTCGAAAATTTTCCTAGCGATCCCTAGTAACGACGCTATTTGACCCGGCTCTCGTCGCGAAGGAAAGCTCCGTTCGCGATGAAGGAAGCGAGAGATTTTGTAGAAACTTCTTTAAAACCATCTACGATGCTTCACAAACAATCTCACACAATTTGGTGCCAAACACTCCACTGTTTTTAAGTAGTGAGTCCTCAAAGATTTGGCAGTCATTTTTATAAATATAGATATAAAATACTCGGGAGATTTTCGAAAGAGCCCAAATCCCAAATGAACATACGAGCCCACTGTCAAAAGAGCCCACTGCTATTAGCCCCAAAAGAGCCCACTCGAACGAGATGTAAAAAGAGCCTCGATTAGGAGGAAATCAATGTCACAATTTTTATCAATATCACATTTAAATCCGAATTGTAGTCGACACGTTACATAATAATATCATGTATTGTGATACATATTATGTATTGATATATTATATCAATAAGCATATCTTTCAGCAAACAGAAAACGAGGAATATGTAGTGTCCATTAAAATATCCGTGGAATGACAATAGTTGGAGGAAGAACCTGGGACAGTAGGTACCTGCATGTCCTGTCTAGATGAAGGGTGGATGATTCTACGATGATTTCTAACTACGACAGACACGCTACGACAGAACTTGCTTTTCCAATCAACACCATAGTCAACGTCCAAACTCCAAAACAGTTTACGATCCAGGGGAAAGTAGTGATGAAAGGGGGAGCGCTGTGATTGCTACCGGACGGGAGAAGGTGCTCAAGATCTTGATAGAGTTTTGTACGTGTGATTGTTAGCTCAGAGCAGATAATTTTCCGTAATGAGTTGAGCCAACGAAAGCGATTCCACGTAACGACTCTGCGATTACGTAGGTAATGACTCTGTCAACTGGGTGACCAACTGGAGAGGTGATCAAAAATGCACTTTTGAAGTGAAAATCCGCCATATTTCGCGGGTTTTCAGCCTGTACGCCATTGCAGTCTTCCAAGAACTCTCATTTAGCAAGAACGTTAATTTACAGAAGTTGTCTTTTCCTTGGTGACAGCTTGTTGATAGTTTCAGATGACCTTGGGGATCATTAATACATTTTATAATATCCTAACCCTTCTTTCAGTTTATCACAAGCACCACCAAGTGAATATTGAGACAGTTTGCCCGGCTGACCTCATCTGCAGATTTCTACCGCACTTGCTTCCACCACCTGCAGCGTAGAGAAGTCTTTAACCCTAGCTTGCTGCTAGGCTGGTGGCAGTTAACGAACTGCTACATTTTCTTCCGAAGATATCCCTTTTTGAGGTGTTGAACAACAGCAAACCACCAACAGAGTGAGCATGACTGGGCTGCCAGAACCTGAAGCATTTGAAGATAGGTACACTGATTATTTAAGTCTTCCCTTCCCTCCTCACTTCGTGGGTGGCAGGAGGTGGAGTTTGGCAGTACTCTGGTGTTGCTCCCACAGACTCTATTAAAGCCTAAAATAGCAGTTGCCTGTTCTCCACCTCATGCCCTTAACATAACCTTCTGTTTCGAGAGAGTTTTCTCCACGCCATTTTCCACTTTCACTCTCTTTTTCTCCCCAAATCCCTTTATAAACCCTACAAATGATTTAACTCCCGAAAAATACCATCCTCTCCACGAACAGGATCCAAGTTCATTAGCAGGGAGAAAACCACTCAGCGAGTTCCGGGGCCAAACCCCGAGATCCTTTAAGGGAAATTCCCAACACGCTGCTGCTTTTAATGATATGATTTTCACCCTCCGTTTACAGTTGTCTCCTTCGAAAAAGGCAACTTTGCCGTCCCAGCTGCGTCGCAAAAGATGGCGGATCCGGCAACGGCTTTTACACCCGACGAGACGGAATTAGAAGTGACGGCTCTCGAGAGGTGGCGAAAAACATAATACCGGGAAAACAGGTCACCCTTGGGTGGACTTGGCCATTCAGTGAAGCTAATGGATATTAGCGTGGAGCGTATTAAATTTTGAAACAATGCTATTGATAAAAATGTTGCTTAGTTGGGGTCAATACGTTTCGTTGGTGCCAACAGCCCTACCCGACAACAGCCAAAAAAACCAACGCCTGGGAGCTTAGGTTTTTGAGGTTGTACTCCGTACATTCAGAAACCTAACCTCCTTCTGCTTGGTAAGAGCCTCCTTGATGGATTATGAAAAGGCCACCGATATTACCAGCGATAGGGAAAAGTGGTAGGGGTTAGGGAAAGCCATACATCAAGGGATAAACAGCTTGTGAAGGACTCCACAAGTCGAGATGAAGTGGCGCTATCTGAGGGAAGGAGGAAAATACGTGAGGGGAATTCCCCGCTTCCCTGACACCGCTTCTCCTTCTGGATAATGCCAGCTCGGGGGGTTTTTGGGAAAGGTTCATTGTTTTGTGAATTTGAATTGTTGGTCGGAAAAGAGAAGATTATAAGGCTGTAGGCACTTGAGTTGTGCAAAACCCAAACAGTCTATTCCCTGCTAGGCGTCACATTTTAAAACTTGACTTGGTGGTTCCAGGGTTCCCCCCCCCC
Source organism: Pilophorus perplexus (assembly GCA_955831195.1). Lineage (NCBI taxonomy): Eukaryota > Metazoa > Arthropoda > Insecta > Hemiptera > Miridae > Pilophorus > Pilophorus perplexus. The sequence continues at coordinate 15,990,412 of OY037008.1, forward strand.
CCCCCCCCCTGTATCCGCTGCTCAATTCTTATCGATTTGCGCGAGGCTTTTATAAAAGCTCTATAAATAGAGTTCATTAGGAAATTTATTTCTCTGGAGTCTGAGGAACAATCTGGACCGGGAATCTTTTTAACTTTTCTGATATTTGCCAGTTTTTCAATTAAAGAATCAGATTCCTCGCAAAACTCTAACCAATCAGAGCTCGTTCTAGAGATGTGGCTTAGAGATGTTACCAATTATAAAAGCACTGACCCCACAGTCTTGTGTTCATTGATCTTCAGACAGGCATCTCAACTGCTGCATCACCATGGTGATGGGAATGTGGGCGTTGAACTCGAAGTTCGAGCTAATTTCGCAAAATAAAATCTAAGTATTCCTGGTAGGTACCTTTTTCCATACAACTGGCGGCGTGTACCTCGATGCCGCCGTCGATCCCCGTCTACCAGCCCGATTGCCGGACAGTTGGTACCTACGCTAACATGCTTATTGTTCGATGGTCGACCCTGGGTGACTGGTACGGTGTTATCTTGGAAGTCCGGACGGTGAGTACGGTTACAATGATCCAATTATTAAATCAAATTTTGACCCCTGGTTTTTATTTTGCATTCTCGAGTCTTTGAAGTTCATGTAGTACTAGGGAGCCACAGCCAACCCCCGACCTCACTTACCTTGCCTCAGACCTCTTCTATTCGCCTTTGGATAACGAATAGGTAGTTTTTCTTTAAAGAAATACAGGATGACGGTTTTTTGGAAATCCAATTTCAAATTTGCATTCAGCGTCAGTTTGGTCCACCTGTGAAGGCCATTTCAGTCGCTTGGTCCATGCGTAAGATGGCTGAACCTTTGAATAGCCCCACCAATCAAATTGTCCCTAATATCATATCCAACATTTTCGTAAGTTGCGTGCGACATTTGTAGATAGGTAAGATTCATATTCAGGATTTGGGGATATCAAAAAAGTGCAGAGCTGATGTTGACTTTGCTATGAAATGCTAAATGATTGACTCTCTAGCTTTTTTGAAATCTTGCTACCTGCAGGGCCCGGGGACGGAGTACCTATTGTCCGCCTCTCGATCCAAAATTTGACCGCCGCATCAATCGACTGTTTACCGACCACCCTGGATGGATCCTGACGATGGTCCTAGAAGATTCTGGGTTCCCCATGTTCGTGCCCACTCTAGTGAGACCAGACAACAGATCTCCGCTCTGGTCTGGGAATTTCCCCTTTCCAGCCAAATGTTCGTGATCCTGCATAGTAGAGAGTCAAACACTAATGGGTCGAGGTCACAACGGAAAAGTGGGAGAGGCCGTCGCATGACGCCGACGATGACTTGCAGGGAAGGAGCGCCCTTCCGCTTTCCCAGAAACGGGAAAGTAGACCCAGGAAGCAACAATAACGCTTCAGTGCAGGTTACCCATGGGTAACCTTTAACAGACTTCCAAGTTTTGATTTCCTCCAATACGACAGCAAGAACTCGGAGAAGAGAGATTCAGGTTGACGTGAGACACTTGGTCTGCTTTGAAATATCACGAGCTATCATTTTGAATGCCAGAACCAAGAAGAAAGTTTCCAACTGTACCAAAAATTACAGGCGAGGGTTTTCCACCCTCTATTTCCCCTTAAACGCGTTCTTTTCTTCCCGCTAAAGATAATAGTGAGTTCAGTGGAAGCGCCGTTTTCTGTACATTTTTTCTTTTGCCGGATGTTGAGTTCAAGTATCCCAAGTTCGCCAACTAACTTGAAGGTACGTGACCCGACCCAGAATGGTAACGAAATCCTAGCGGAAGAAAAGGGAGCCGACGTTTAATTTTCAACTTCCTGGCTGGTAGGCAAAAGCTCTCAAGGGGGAAACGGTTCGAAAACTTTCGGGTAGTCCCAAACTTGAACAGGATCTCATATAGACGTTCTCCACAGACACCTAATTTAGCTCTCTTAATGAAACGCCAACTGATGCTTTCAACGATGTCTTTTTTTTACGCGAAAAGGAAATTCGCTGGTTGTTTCCACCTGCGCTTTTTCACCAAATCGCAAACTTCTCTCGAAAGCTGTTCAAACTAATTCGAAATTTCCAAGTATTTAATGGTCCTTGTGGCGAATCAGTCTTCACGAGGAGGCTGCTTTGTGGCATCCGCATTCACTGCACAGCAGTGACCATTGGCATAGTGCCGTACTAACGTTTTAAAATTTGAAACTGCGCACATTGAATGTGCTAAAATCGAGAAAATCGTGAATGCTCTCAAACTCTGTTATCAACCATGCTATTTATGCCTAATATAACGTAGCTGAGGGATTGTAGAAAAAAAAAATCCCCGGAAAAAAGTCCCCCCCAAAAAAAGGGGGGCGGAAAAAAAATCCCCAGTATTTTCCGATCCCGGAAAAAAAAATCCCCGTAGAAGAAAATTTCTTCTATTCTTCAGTCAACGCTATTTAATAGCGTTGACTGAATGGAAATGAAAAGAAGATGATAAGTATTCGTTGTGATAGGGGGTCAACACTAAGCAGTAGCCTACTGCCAGTTACCTACTATAGGTGACTGGTGTTTACAATGACTCGGGCAACGTCTTCCAATGTTGCATTGGAATCGTGGCTTCGTCTCAACTTTTATCGGAACCGTGTACCTATTCACTGAGTACTTGTGAGAAAATTAATTCTGTCAATCAATAAAATTTTGAAAAAAAAAGACGTTTTTTCAACAATTTTTTTTTTCAATCGGAAATTATTTGACCTCTTGGCATCCTTCAAAAATCCCGTTTGTACCTCCATGAAAGCCCTATAGATCCCCACAGTGAAATCGGATCAATCCGGGACCGCTGTTTTCCCCTTCCTCTTCGAAGAGGATCGCGAAGGCGATCGCCGGCAGTATCCGTTTTCCGCTTTATATTCTCGCTGGAGGAATATTTGTAAACGTTTTGGAGGTTTTCTCCTATAGGAGAAAAGTAAACTGAATTATTCTCACTGAGGCATGTTAATTACTACCGTTTAGCGGAAGCTTCCACTAATCTTTAGTAAGCTTTCTAGAAATTGGAAGTAGGTGAACTCATGTATCAGTGCGGGGAGGGGAAAACCGCGAATGCGATAAATTTTCATTTGGAGACCTCCCGAGGAAAGTGAGGCGGCCTGGAAAAGGAGAATAACGAGCGTCATAAAGGCAATTTACGGCTTTTCAAGATTCGATGATTTGTGGTTTCACTCAAGTTTGAGTCTTCCTCCCTTTGCTTGCCTGAGTGTTCCTTTTCTTGGAGACACAATCCCTGGTTATAACAGTTGAGGGTTTGGTACCTTTTGTCCTATTTGGCTGCGAAGTCTATGAAGACGGGTAGGGCTAAGTGGTGTCAGAACCACTCCTGTCTATTCAAGTGTCTATAGACACTTGAACAAGTGTCGGTATACCGACTGTTGAGCACAGATAACGCCGAGGGGACATTTTACGTTGGATTTGGAAGGGATTTACCCGAAGGTTTCTATTTGGTTTGCTCCACTTCGACACACTTGTTTGATTTTTGCAAATTCACAGCTCGATTTTCTGGACAGTACAAGACAAGAGCGTTTTGGAGTTAGGCTAGATGTCCTCTAATTCAATGGTTCTAGAGTTGAATTGAGTCTAATTGATAGCGAACTTCGAGTGCCACGCCAATGGCGGCCAAACTGTGCAACTTCAGAGGGGTCATCTATACAGAATCTGAATGGCAAACCAGCCGTCAGTTTTATACTTGAAAGTCAATCATTTTCGATGAATTTGGCAAAAATAGAGTATTCTATACAACACCAAAAATATAAAAACGAATAGGTAGATTGAGATTGATAGTGTTTTCTGTGATAACTCATCACTCATATTAAAACATAATTCTACTTCAGACGCAGTTAAGGAATCGAATCCCGCAAGTTTACAATGTAGGGGTGAAAAATAATTTTACTGAATACATTTTGCAAGGTGCTAGGCGTTATAAACGGAAAAACGGAAAAAATCAATCCCTTACAGCATTGACCGTTTTCAATCATTCCCGAAGGAATGAATCAATAATTGATTAATATCAATTATTGATATTGTTGGACAAAGCCTTAGTATACTATAGTTGAAAGGAAGAGTGAGCTTTTGGCTGGTAGGTATGAGGAGCTGGGTATTAAGCAAGGTATTTAATACTAAGAATAAGAAAAAGTAGGAAGGACGCAAAAATTGAAAGATAAGTAGATAATAAATATCCAAATATTCAAATTTTGAATTCGAAAAAAAAAAAAAACAGCATTAAACTTAGTAATCGTTTTTATGTTTCATAATATTACTTACAATGCTTCTCTAAGTACGCTTTCTTGAAGTAGAGGAAGTTGAAGGTTTCACACTTCAAATTCCGGTATGAGGCTAAGTAACTGCAAAAAACTCCGTTCGATCATTTTTTCCTACTCGTACCAAACTATGACACCGTACCAATATAAGCAAAATATGATCAAACAAAGCTGTTTTTTTTTTTTTGCTTTGAAAACGTTATTTTCTGTGGATAATAATTATCCACTGAAAATTATTGCTACACAATTACTGTTAAAGTTGGTAAAAAATAAAATTAAAAGAAAAGCCCGGGAACAGCGAGATTTTGAAAAGAATCCCGCACGAGATCGAGGATTTCAAATTGTGCTGGGCCCCAATCCCTGCAGGGTTGCAGCGTTTCCTGGTTGCATGAGATCCTATAGTTTTTTTTTCTTTTGGTTGTTAGCTAACTCTATAGCTAACAACCACACAACTATAGTTGTGTTGTGTCTTTTAAAAATCCCGGTATTTTTGGTCTTTTTTCATGTTTTGATTCGTAGCTTCTCAAGTATGAAAATTTCATACATTAAATTTATGATAAACATTAAATTTAGATATTTTTGGGAGAAAGTGACGAACATTTGAGAGCTGTCCCTCGGAAACTATAAAACAGACCTGCAGCTGAGTTCAAACTGTAGCAATTATACAACGATTGAAGAAGATAGTGGCTTTGGCTCTAGGACTAAAGCTTACAGATCAAAAAACTAAAGCTATCAAGGTCTTTAGCGTAGGTACAGGAGTTAGCTTCAAGATCTCGAAGTTGCAATTTTTGAGCCTGCTGTTCAGGAGCCATAAAATAATTTAGTCAACTTTTCAAGGAGTGCTTAGTAAAGGCACCCGGTTAGACGACTCACTAGATTGATAATATCAATCTATTATATGATAATATAACGTTATTATTATGAAGTCATTTTGGGATCAGCTTCATTTGGGAGGAAGATAAGTGATGAGGCGATGAGTACAATAGGTAGGTAGTACTCAAACTGACACATAATACTATAGTATAATAAGATCATATATTATACGTACATATATTACATGAGTCAGTTTTGATTCACACAATAAAATACAAGTTTCTTGTCTATCTGAACCCTCGATAGGGTTAGTGTCACTACCGTCTTAGCCAGTAAAATAATGAAACATCCTCAACAAAGTGATATTATGCACGTAAAGCCAGAGTCTGTCATTATTTGTGAAATAAAAAATTTTGCTGCACGGTCGAGTTTTAAAAGTAATCGTGCTATAGGTACCTACTAACCCCACCCCGTCCCCGACAACACCTATGAGAGTGAACCAAGTTGAGGCTTCCAACAGGTTGACTCCAGCTCGTCTAAGTCCCCCCCCCCCCCCCCCCATCATTTCCCACTTGGTAAAAGAAAAGATCTTCCCACATCCGTCTTGCGGATCAACCCCTCTCTAACCTCTACGTATTCATCTTATCCGCTCCAACAACTCCAAAATCCTTGTACGTAAAAGTTAGCTATAAATACCACGTCAAATCAAGCTGATCTTAAAAAAAATGATTAAATAACATTTTTTCTCTTACTTTCCACTTTATAGCTCACGTCAAGCTGGGAAGCGAATTCCATCAAAACCTTCCGATCAGGTTTTAATAAACCCTCCACCGATTTAACGGGAGAAAATCCCTTCTCAAGTTAACCCATCAACAAGTGACCTAATAAAGGTTTGTAAACAAGTTAGTTACACAAGCTTTAATGAGTTTAGAAGCACGCAACAGGGGAAGCGAGGGGTATTTTTCATCTGGCTCCATTCAAATATATTTGGCTATAGCCCTGAAAGAATCGAAGCAAGTTGAAAACTTGAAATTACGAGTATTTCAATCTGCATTTAATTTCCTGCCTCGTCATTCTGCGCAGGGTTTTATGAGGGATCAGAAGAGAACCATGAAATAGGGAAGTTGGAAGAACTCTTTAACTAAGCCGTTTCTGTCGGCGAATCGTACCTACTGCAGTACGGACGCATTGCGTACATTTCAAACCATTCTTCGGCGTAGAACTCTTCTACCTATTATATATTTAGCCATTTACGGTATCTATCAAGCAAGCTGTTTCGTAATTAAAATGAAAAGATTGATTAAATAAATCAATTTTTTTAAACAAATTTTGTTAAAGTCTTCTGGCGATACAATTTTTTTCTTCTTTTTTTTCAAGCTATTACACTACGTACACATAATAAAACAATATAAACCCTTAATTAAGGAATAAAGCTCTTGTTCTAACACAATTTACTAGGAAGGAATACATTTTTTTACATGCCAAATCACTGACAGGTCAGGCGCTATAGGACAATAATAATTATTGTGTTTTGACATTTTTATCTGTAGGTACATCATTACTCCTACGAAAAACAATAATTGTTTCATTATGAGTATTATAGTGAATTATTCACTAGATAAAAAAATAGAGAACCTTCCACGACGAAACTTTTTATCTGAATACCCAGGTCTGCGTTTAAATAAAATGGCAACCCACCGTCTACAGAGTAGGTACATCTTCTAGATTTGATAGGTCGAGTTTTCCACAAGCATTCTGTAATTATTTTTCCAAAACGAATCTTTTTTTTTTTTTTTTTTTTTTTTTTCAAAGCGAGTGAGGTTGAAGACGTTGAAGTTTTGAGCCAACCAGGTTCGACCTTCACCGTATTTAGCAAAGAGTGCCGACATTTGAGAAGCACATTTCATATACTTGGGGTTCACCTGAATACCTGGAACTTCATTATTATCACTTCCAGGTGGAGGATAGCTACATAACTCCGCATGATAGTCCGGTGTGATGTTGGGCAGGAACAGTAGGTTCAGACTTGAAAGCCCTTACTTGGATTTGGTCCAAGAAAATTACACAGTGACCATCACTGGTTTATGCTGTTTCGACTCCAAGTGGTTGGAATCGTTCATTGTGTGAAGAGCGGAATCAGCAGAATAGGTAACAATCAGTAGGAGAATAGGTAGTGAATGAGGAGTCAAACGAAACCAACATTTTCACATGATGACTTTTTCCCATCGAGTTGTCTGCAAGAATTTCATTCTGATCGCTCTTCCCCTCGGTCTCCGTCAGGCCGAAAAGGGGCTACAAGAAGGGGTTTTGGACTACGTTGATGTACGAAGCTCACCCCTGGAAGGGCATGAATTTAGCTACTACTTCTCGACCATATTGAGGAAGACTGTTTATTCCCTCCCAATATCAGGGCTGCAGCTCCACCGGACAACCATGTAAGAACAACAAAAGGGGCTGAGTCGTACCACGCTGATTATAATTATAATAGACAATTTCATGCACCGCACCCAAATGTTCACGTGCTCGGGCACGTATTGAAGGAAATTCAACATGAAACTGTCCTGAAAATCAAACCTATAAAGAAGGGAAGTCACAACACAATCAGGAGCAAAGTGAAACTACATACTACACTTCTTTTGGAATGTTGTGAAAGAGCTGTGATGAAATTCATCTCTGACGTCGCCAATTGCTACAAACCCATCAGTGAAGAGTTGACAAATGAATTCTCCAGTTTCGACGCAGCGTACTACATACGCGCAGTTAAACTAGGTGAGTGAATCAGCATTGTCTCTATCATACTAAGTATGAGGAACGTTACAAGTCTTGTCAAGTCTACTTTTCCCATTTGCCGAAACGGGCTCTCTTCCCATAAGCAGTTGCTGTTAAGCCGTTGCCGAAATGGGCGCTCTTTTCGCCGAAACGGGCTGTCAATTTGAGGCCATTCGCCGAAACGGGAACCTCCCTTTTCGATGATTCCCAGTAGGGTGTCGTTTAGATTTTTGGACGTTGAATTCATTTTCTATTGGTGTAAAAATGATCTACTAACGGCTATTGAAGCACGTGAGGAGGTCGAATGAGGTGTATTTTTTTAAAAGAATTTCGGACGTAGAATCCATTTTGGACGGGCTTCGTCATCAGATGATTCTGTCCATACCCATACCCCATGGTATGCCATTTTTTGAATTATACGTAATTTAATTATAAAAACACTGCAAATTTTACACAAGGGTTTATTATTCTTTGAAATAGGTTAGTTGTGCAGAAATTTAATTCTGTGTCAATGAAAAAAATTCAAAACAAATATTTTGATTTGGATTTTATTTTTCCAGTTTTTTTTGATTTTTTTTTTTTTCAAAAATGTTTTTTCAAAATTTTTGTTGTTGTTTTACTTGAAAAATATTTGACCTCCTGGGATCTTTCAAAAATCCCGTTTGCAGCCCCATGAAAGCCCTATAGATCGCAACAGTGAAATCGGATCGATCCGGGACCCCAAAAATTGGATTCTACGTCCAAAAATACTTCGTCAACGACACCTGACTCGATCCCATAGCCAAAAGCCTTCAAAAAACCCTCCCGTAGCCCCATTTTAGCCCCATAGCCCCCCAAGGCTGAAAACCTTGCGGACACAACTAGATGGTAAACCGAGTATTTTGTCGTAATTACAGATTAAAAAAAAAAATCGGACGGCGGACGGACATTTCGGTTTTGGAATTTAGACCTCTTGAAACGGATAATGTAAAATCTTGAGGCCGATCGGAGTCGTCGACCTCCGTCGCGAAAAAATAGGTGCATTATTCCAAGAATAATAAAACAAAATGGTATACCTGGGTGTTATGGTTCACCACGGGAAGCGCTGCACCTGGCGGTGAGATCGGGCGGCCCAGCTTCTCACGGGGAGGCTTCGCCACCCACGACCCAACCCTCATCTCACCACCAGGTATCCTTCACTGATCATTCATTTTTGACATTTTATGTTTTTATATAATTTCTGATGCAAGCAGTGATTTTTTGATGGGACCGATGTCCAGGCTTCCTCTGCTGGTTAGGGACGCCGGATCAGCAGACCCAATATTTTCGCACGGGACAGCTGCCCAGGGACCTATTGGCGACACTTCGATTACTTACTTACTTACTTTATCACAGCAGTTGTGCCAAACAAGTGTCAAAATTTGACACTTGTTTGGCACAACTGCCACATTATTTAATAATCTGGTAGGAAGTGCCAAAGGATCTAGGTACAAAATGGGAGTGGTTGCGGTGTTGCCGCAAATGTAAGGTTACATCAAATCGGATCCATGCAGAATATTTACGTGATTTGTCCGTTGTGAGTCGGTAGGAAGAGAAAACCAACGGAAAAGGTCTTGCGAACCACTTTGTTCCGCTGAGTATCGAAGCCAAGAAAAATGCGAGTTTTTCCTTCAAGTGCTACGCGGCAGTAACTGCTATCTATTTGGAAGAAGAATGGGGAGAATAACAAACGTTGCGAAGGTTGCGTGTAGGTTATCGCTGAGTTGGCTACAAATCTTTTAGGCCCTAGTAGGTACTTTGTTAACAGTTAACAACAATACCTGACTGATGATTTCTTGCAGTCCCAGGTAGGGTTATTGTTGGTTTTTTAGTGAGGTTCATATTCGTATAATTATGTCATCAAGGGCTTTATTTTCCCCGAACTCATCCTGGCTTTTGTAGGGTTTGGCCAAATCGTTTTCCCCCCTCTGCGGATTCCTCTCGAATGGCGTATAGCTGACGTTTGAGAATAAATCAATAAATTACAATAGGATGGTTCGGCACTTTGGAGCCTGCCATTCTTATTCAACTCACAAACGCCAGGGGGCGGAGGTACTTAGGAGGGGTAATTCCCCGGAGAAAACCTTAAAGGGGAAAGGAAAAAAAAAGACCAAAGCTAAACCACCCTGTATAAATCCGACTCCTGTACTCTGAAAAACAACCTAACAACCACCCCCTCGTCTCACCCTGGCAGTGAAACACGACCGCCATCTGCCAGCTGGGCTTAGAAGGTTCTCAGTACCCGGCGCAATATCTTCTCCCGGTAGAAGTCTTTTTCGGTGGGGAGGCCGTAAGTATCATTTCCGGACATTTAATATCTTACACACGTAAGCATCATGGGGAATAGGGATACATTTTATTTCTTCTTTTGATTCATTGGTCTACGACCTGGGTTCATGACACGTAAATGCCTGTGTGCCCCTAATTCATTCAACGGACAAAAATAATAAAGCAAAGAAAATCAAGGTGTGTATCCCACGTCTGATATTGTGTACAGTTGCGACGACAAAATGCTTTATCCCACTTCTGATCTTTTACTGAAGTGGTTCTGAAGGGTAGTGAGTGCCAATAACCCATAACACCATATTAAACATAAAAACTGTTCCCATGAAAAATGCAAATGTCGTTCAAATAAAACCCCTTACAGCTACTCTTGTAGGTACTAAATTTGTCTTCAACATCTTATGGTACTGTGAACGATCCACGTGACTCGATATCATTTTATTGGCACACCCCTCATTCCCGATGGCTATTTACGAGGAGTTAAGCCGGAGGGGGTTTTACCGCTTGGAAAACTTCCTTTTTATCTCAAACAGACTGTTTGGTTGGGGGGAAGGCGACACGCAATCGCCGTGTAATTGGCCCGCCATTCTGCAGATATTTCACCGCAAACTGCGCCTTTTATCCGGACCCCTCAGCCCGGTGAAAAACCGCCCTATTAATTTACGTAGGGCGCCTTTTTTCTCCCTGCACACTTGTTGATTTACGTTGAGGAGGGAAGGGGGTAAGGAACAGAGCAACACGTGCCATGAAAATGAGAAGGCAAGGGACTTGAAGATTCACGCGTGTTCAGTCATTCTAATGTGTCAAAGTGCTTTATCCCACTTTTGATATTGGAATAAAAATGCTTGCTGAGCAATGAAGTTCATGGGTGAATGATGATAGTAAAGGGGGTGAGTGCCACTTAGTGGCGCAACTTTTGCTGGCTCCGGCACTGTATGGTATGGACAGACCCCCCCCCCCCCCCCCCCCGGGTAAGATGAAAGGGTCAAACTGCTTTACCCTTCTTCCAATTTTGGGTACAGGTGCTTGCCAAGCACCTGGCATTTGTACACTAATCGCATACCAAGCACTGCTTGGTATGCGATTAGTGTACAAATGCCTGTCACGCATTCAGCAATTCAAAAGGGTAAACTGCTTTATAAAGGGGATAAATCCCACTTCTGATATTGCAACCATAGTAACAATACAGAAACATCCTTTTGTTATAATGCGGCTATGGTGGTGAAAATTGCATTATAACCCCGCCTGTTGTGTGAACTATGCCGAACAAAGAAAGGTTCTCAGGGTACGAAGCCTCCAACGCGTGGGAAGGTTATTTATCACGTTACCGGTAACCTCCCTTGGGGTCAGTGTCTTGTTTCAATATTGTTTTTTTCCCCAACCAGCGGAGGCAAATCCCACACCCGGCCAAACCAACGCGAAAATGAACGGCCCTCTGGAGGCCAGCAAACGCGGTTAGGAACTTTCTAATTTGAATACATAATCAGCCAGTTCGTAAGAAAATAATAGAACCTCCGAAGTTATGCAAATAAAATTACGATTTTCACCCTGCCTTCTCCTCCCCACCGTTTTTATTTATAAGAGACAAAACAGAAGAGCAGGGAAAAAAAACTGCTCCGTACAATTGTTTACTCCACGTAATGGAATTTATTCCCAGAGAGAGTTGGTGAGCAACGTAAGTTAGGGAAATATCCTCATATGGACCATTACGACCCGGTAGGACATTTTTCAGGGCCGTTATCATGAAAAATTAGGCCGCCCTGTCTGGAAAAGACGCATACCTTCCTCCATAATTTTTCCTCTCGAATGGGTTTGCTTTATGTTCCAGAGAAAAGAAAACGTAGGAGTCCGGATCGCATAAAGGAGTCGGATTGTGTTAAAGCATTAAAGGCATTGTGGTTTTTGGTAATTGGAGTGGGTGGAAGTGGTAACTGGAGAATTTAGACGAACATCATTGGTGGGTGTGAGAAATACCGCAATGGTTGGTGGATTGAAAGCCAGAGTCGGAAAATAAGCTGTAACACCTGCTAGGTGTTCCCACTTCTGATGTTGTTAAAGATACCGTAATTTATTTATTATTTTACCCCTCCGCCAGAGAAGGCGCGTCAACACAATGCCGAAGGATGCAGGCTGATGAATTCGGGAAACTTGGTTTGAAATTCACACATATATGCTTTGGCACGATTCGGCTAAGCTAGTGAGTTTCCCACAGACCTGCACTGGCAAGGGCGACGATCTGGCCACGGCTCAGAGCTGTTCCAATGTGAGACTCAGTACGAGTCCTCCAGGATTTTCAGATTACAATAATCAGTTTAATTTGTACACATTCAGATTCCAATTTTTATGACTCGTTTAGGCAAGAAAAATCATTATCGAGTGATTATTATTGCAATAGCCTGGAAACTCATCAATGACAAAGCAACCTCTGAATCATTGGTCGGCCATTCTTTTGAGATGCTGTCCAAATTTTGCTTCCCGTTTGTAGCCATTTTGGCATCCACGAACAGCCTGGTCTTCCACACCCCGTGTGATTTTGTTGAAGCAGCGAAGAAACTCGACTACGATGAGCTCAAGGAACTACCATTGATAACGTGCATAGCAGGCTACAGGAACTACAATACGTCGTACAGATTCCACCAAAAGGCGGGGTTCCCGGGTTATTACGGGATATTCGGGCTGCACGCCACCGACGTAAAAAAAACCCAGTGCACTCAGTCCCTCAAGGACCTTCAAGACAACGACATCGACGACGATTTCCAGTGCATGGTCGCGATCATATTGAAATACGAGCCTAACAAAGAGTTTTACCGAAGGATATGCGGACCATCGATGGTCCACAACGTTTCATGTGCGATCACCAACTACTTTCAAGGCTATGTGTTTGATCCTATTGACAAAAGTATTTTCGAAAAGTCGCTAAAAAATGGAACCCTACCAAACATTCCACCAGACCCCGAGTTCAGCCGCCTTACATGGAAACTGTATGTGGTTTTAGCTGCTCTTGCAATCATTTGCTCTTTAATCATTATCTGCTATCGATGTTGCTGGATGGGAAAATAGTATTGTCAGTTTTTCTATTCATTTTAAATTACACAGCTTTACAGTACAGGTGCAGCATTTATTGTTTATTACTTACTTATGTGTTTGGTATAATGGTCGTGAAATCCATATCTTTAAAAACATTAGGAGAGAGTGTGCACATGTGAAATGAGAAAATTAGGCACACTGCAGAGATTAGACGTCAGTTGGGGGAAAAAAAAAAAAAAAAAAAATTGATTGCTCACCGGGAAAACTTATTTCAATTTATGGTTACACTAGAGGACTTGCTTCGCTCAGCCAACTAGAGAGCTGTTGACCACGCTCTCGAAACTACTGACGAACTACTGAGATGTAAAAGACGATGAACTGATGATTGAGAAAAAAAAAAAAAAAAATTGTGGAGCTCCCCTCTTTCTGACTCAAGTGGGGTGACTTTAACGTGCATGAATTTACTAGTGCTGGGGAGCAGTCATCAGTTTTTGTTTGAGGGTTGGGCGAAAAATCATATGAGCTGAGTAACGGCCATTGTGTTTTGGAGGAAATGACACGGAAAGATGACCTCATGGGTTTACAGTGTCTGTGAAGTTGGAGGCAGAGGAGTCCTATACAATCGATTACGTCATCGGAAGGGTCTGAATGCTTCTGTTGGATCCTAAGAGCTGGTTTCCATTTGCCCTAGGCGAGATCTGCCATTTGTTCCAGCTTTGGAAATTGTGGGATTCCCTCGTCCAAGCCATACAGTTCTGCAGAGAAGGGAGGCACCCCCACTTAACCAAAGGCGTCACCTAGCAGCGCACAGGTGAGACTAGGACAGGAGCGGCGACTAGGAGTGGCTACAGTTGTTTTCGCCACAATGCCGACCAAACAAACAATTAGTACTGGCTGGACCTCCAAGATCGTACGCCCAAATAATTTGGCTGAACAAGCAATTTCTGCCGCCATTAGAGGTCAAGGCCTCGCGAACATTTTCCGCTTGGCAAGTAGCGCCAATTCAAACCCAATCGTTCGCAATAGATCAGCATCGTTCATTATCGGCATTTCATAAAGCCGTCGGTCCATCGTAATTTAGTGACGTTTGAATCACGTTAACGGCTTAGAGGTCCCATCCGAGCACATTGCCTGCCGTTAATGGTTCAATGTGATTCACGTTCTTGCGAACCGGTGCGCCCCCTGTGGTAAATAGGCCAAACTGAAATTATGATCTGTTATGTTGGTCCACCACGCTTGGGCGTCAACCCGCCCTTTTCCGGGATGTGGAGAAATCTGAAGGGATTTATCGCCGTCGGAGAGGAACAGAGCCAAATAAAAAATATATCATCCAGTTACATTGTGCCCTCAAATCTACGAAGAGGTTTATGTGGAATAATGCTATCACGTTTGGGATGTAAAAATAAAAGCGCACACCCTCTTGGCAGGGCATCTTGGCGTATTTTGCCGGAAATGGGACTCTTCCGGGGTTCTCTCGAATTGTTCGCATTTAACCACAGTGAATACCAAACAACTATGGTGTTTTTGTATGGTCAAGAGTCTGTTATATTGTAGTAGTATAACGTATGCGAATTCGTGTGGTTGCTGTACATGGACAACGATGGAGCATCCTATCAGCTGTGAATGAGGACCACAACGAAGAAACAACAATTTACCGACATAATACTTGATATTATTAAGTAACCTACATAATTTGGCCAGCGTACCAATCGCCCGTTAACCCCCGCCTTGGGTTCGGCATCTACAGGTTCATTCAGGATAGTAACGCCTTTTGAAAATGTGACCATATGGTCAGCTTCAGTTAGAACAACAGATCACCATAATTCTAGTTTTGATGGCTTGTCGTTTTGGTGAAAAATCATCGAGTGGTTATTATTGTTGATATAGCCTGGAAATTCATCTCCAGGCACAAAACAAGCTTTGAATCGCGGGTTGGTCATTCTTTAGAGATGCTGCGCAAAAGTTGTATCCTGTTTGTAGCCATTTTGACGTCGACGAACAGCCTAGTCTTCCACACCCCGTGCGATTTTGTCGAAGCAGCGAAGAAACTCGACTACGATGAGCTCAAGGAACTACCATTGATAACGTGCATAGCAGGCTACAGGAACTACAATACGTCGTACAGATTCCACCAAAAGGCGGGCTTCCCGGGTTATTACGGGATATTCGGGCTGCACGCCACCGACGTCAAAAAAACCCAGTGCACTCAGTCCCTCAAGGACCTTCAAGACAACGACATCGACGACGATTTCCAGTGCATGGTCACGATCATATTAAATTCCCAGCTTAACAATGAGTTTTACCGAAGGATATGCGGACCATCGATGGTCCACAATGTTTTGTGTGTGACCACCAACTACTTCCACGGCTATGTGTTTGATCCCATTCACAAAAATCTGTTCGAAGAGGCGATCAAAAATGGAACCCTGCCATATCCTCCTACCTAAGATCCACCGCCATGGAAAAAACATGCAGGATGTCCCAATAAATATCACTTCAAACGCTACTAGCTGTCGATGTTGCAGGATGGGAAAGAAGTAGGTTTCGACAGTTTTTCCGTTCATTTTAAATAATGCACTTTTTTTAATCCCTTTATTTTCAGAAAAAAACACACAAATAGGTACAAAATGAAAACATTACTTGAAAATTAGTTCTCCTAATGGGCTATGCCCGTGCTAGGGGTAACGAGCTGCAATGAGCCATCTTTGCATTTCTTTAAAATTTAATAATCATTGATTGATTATTTAATAATCATTTTCAAAAATTATCCTTATAGGTAATTTAATTAAATATACATTCTTGAATTTCTTCTCAATTTCAATAAATTCACTATAGAAATCTTTTTATTTCTATTTCTATACCCACACAATTCCTGAAAATTTGATTGAAATCCCATCAAAATTGTGGAAGTTATGGCTGTGCCAAGGAAATGCGGACAGACAGACAGACAGACACGGAACCAAATTTGTTCAGGAGGCTCTGAAACATAAAACGTGAGTGGACATTTTGATTTTGAAGAACAAAATTTTTTCATTTCGAAAGTGAAAACAATGCTTCCTCTGCCTTGCAGGCTCGGAAGCAATTAGGAATGGAAGCGTTTCTGGATTATTTTTTTTATCGATAGAAGGCGTCCAAATAATACTAAAAATGGGGTTAAAACACAAACTGCAAGCTCGTATGAATTTATAAAATATATGGAAAAATTTCTATTTGAATTTTGGCGGGAACCCGAGGTCAGCTCCTATTGGTCGACACGTTGGCCACCATTACAAAACTAAAAACTAAAGAATCGGTCATTGGAATAAGTTAATTTATATCACAAATAAGTTAAGTAAATAAGCATGATCACATTCAAAACAAAGCGAACACGGCCATTTTCTCGTTACTCCAGTGTCACTAGAGCCAAACACCAAGAAAAAATCGAAAAAGAAGAAAAAATCGACCTGCACTCTGGTGTCTTTTGATTGGAAACCGGAACACCTGTAAGTGACGTCACTCACAGTGGTTTTTGAATCGGCCTAAATTACTTAAGATGATTGTAAACTACGTGAAAGACTTTTTGTCACAAAAATGATGTATTTTTCCCTTTTTGACTTTTAACAACACGGTACAGGATGATTTAACCCGAAATTCGGGAGCACTTCCATTCCTAATTGTCGCATTTGGTATTTTCAGAGTTAAATTTTGCAACCTGGTAATTTTAAAAATGGACCCATTTTTTTTTTTAAATTACCTCTGACTTTCTTACCTATAATTTTCTCCTTGTCACTACTCACATATCGAGTATTTGTTTTGCCTCTAGAATAATCAACAATTCTCATTTCAGTACCTGTAGTATAGCCTAACTGGGTTTTCAAATGGTTCACTGGCCATCAGTCATGGAGCCAATTTTAACAGTGGGTCCATATTCCAAAACTACTATTGTCAAGTTACCACCATTCTGGACCGTTTTCATCAATAATTATTATAATTTCCACTATTTATACCATTGTCATATACCTTCAGTATAATAATATTATACTTAATATTATATTATAACTTTGTTAATTTTATGGTTTTTCTCTGGTGCTAATGACAAATGGTTTTCTTGTCAGGGCTGTAGATGAGCTTAGTTGCTCGAAACCGGTCCCCACGCTACAATTGTTTATTCCAATAAACAATTTAGTACTCAGCAGAGGAGTCATTTCTCACCCTAACCACCTCATTGGATTAGACCTCTGCACCGTCGGCAAACACCACACTGAAATAAAGCATTGTCATGACAATGCATTTTTACCCATATCAAGGATATGCATTACTTTTGACGTGAGGAATATTGCATCTTGTGTATTTTTTTAAATTTTTTTTTTAGACCTGAACCCATATTGATGCTCGTACAGTAAGTTAGAAGTTGCCAAGAAAACAATTAAATGAACCTTCACGCACTTTTCCACGACTTTCGCCACGTTGCTTACCAGCGATAGGTCGGTAGTTACCCAAATCAAGCCTGCTTCCTGACTTGAATAGTGGACAGACGATAGTTCTTTTAAGCTTGTCGGGAAAGATGCTCTTTGTCAGACTGAGGTTCACAATGTGGGTCAGCGGATAGGAAATGCACTTTGCACACTCCTTCAAGAGTTGGCCAGTAATATCGTCCCAACCAGAGCTTGAGCCACCACGTAAGGAACCAATCATCTTACTAACTCCTACCTCCGAAATAGGCAATGCCGAGGCCAGTTTGGAGCCCACTTTGATAAAGTATCTCGCTGGCCCAGTTCAAGACCGGCTTAAGTGCAAATTTTGCGTGTTTCGGTTTTTGAGTCAGTCTTGCTCAATTTTTTGCGCTCTTTCTAATGGTATAAGCCGGTTTTTTCTAACTTTACCCAATCGTCGCCAGAGTGCACTTGCGACATTCCACACTGAACACAATCTCTCTGAACCCCAATGCAATAGTGGCTGATGTACAGTTTCGCGTTGACCTTGGAGATGAAAGGTGTGTTTTTCTGTGCAAGAGTGTCCCAACAGCACTCCACTACCCGATAGTCCCGAGTAAGACCGTCTCATCTGCCACTTAAGACTGTTTTACATTCAAAGATAAGGTTATTTCCATATTAGTGTAATTGTGAAAACTGTCTTATCTGCACTCTTAAGTCTGTCTTACAGTGGGGAGCTCCAATCCACTAGTATTTATTTTCATGCAAGACAGTCGTTTTCTGGTTACAATTTTTTTTAAAAATTCTTTTTCAGTCTTTTTTCAAATTCACAGTCTTAACATTGGCATAATTTTATAATTTTTTAAATTTAATTTTGGTTTTGTTTACTTTGAGCTGCAGATACTCGGCCTACCTTCCCCTTAAGTCATGAGTAGGCTAGACCTAGCTGTTTTGATGCATCTTAGAAGAACTGCATAGAACTGCAATTTATGTACAAGAGAAATTACCTGTATTAGCTTCTAACTGCCCAAACTATTTTAATATTGCTTGTCACGTTCCTATTCATGTGTTCGATGCCAATTGTTTAGAAGACTGATTCAACTCACATATTCGGTGATACTTGTTATGGTTGGTGGAAAAATTGAATTATTTTACATTATTTTCTCAAAACTTCTATCATACTCCAATTAGAACAATTCCCAGATGGATTTGTAATTATTATTCAAATATTATTTACAAATAAGTCTCTCTTGCACGGTCTCAATTTTCAGACTAGCTCAACATATTCAGGACAATACTGTCTTATCTACTAATTAACTCTTTAATTACCAGACGGAAAAATCTCAAATTCGCAGGTAAGAATACCAAGACCATACTGAGTCAGTGGCCAAAGTTTCAAGGCGCTGGCTGCATTAGCTCCAGAGAAATTCAACATTGAATTTACAATGCTTTTTTAAACGCGCTTCCTGAAAAATTGGTGAATTTGCACTTAAGCCGGTCTTGAACTGGGCCAGCGATCTGTGAAAAGCATTACATTTTGCACACTGCACGGGGTCTGCTACGGCGTTAATCCATTATTTCTGCTCTGAAATTCCTTTAATTGTATTTTCTGCACGAGGCATATCAATAATTTCGTTTTACCACTTGCCATGTTTTCCTTGGGTTCCCTTCAGATTTTTTAAATTTTTCTTTAAAAAAGCTCTCTTTTGAGTTACGAATCAATATTTTTTAATTTTCGCTGGTAATTTTCAACACAATCACGTAGGTCTGTATTAAATGGTTGCATCCTCGCTGCCAGCCTTTAGAGCCTTTCTTTCCTTCGAATAGACTTCAATAATCCATTTCTTTAGTGGCTTGTATCTAGCTCCAGTTCTAGCGGTGTCTTCTTCGCTTGCCTTTCAATGCCTTTCTGAAAAGACTTTTCCTGTGAATTAGGGGGCTACGTTCATTAAAGCAACTCCTCAACCTTTTCTTCATGGCCTTCTTCTTATTCCTAGCTCGTAATGGCGTAACTCTTAAACCTATTCCAATGCTTAAAATCCTCACTTGTTTTTCTCCAATTTCTCTGAAGCTCTCCAAAAGGGATTTAGCAGCAGGAAGATGGGTCTGTTCTAATCTGGAGTTCAGTAAAGAGGAAAGCTGCTTAACAGTACGAAATCTGGGTAGCCCCTCGGAGTTTACTTTGAGGTAGACGTTATAAGCTCAAGTACTTTATTGAAAAGCGCCTCGAAATTGTGGCATTGCGGGACTGCACATACAGCTCCTTGAGGTTTCACTGATATTTTCTATTGATGGCACAATGCTTGCTCATCGGGGCAGGCTCATCCAATTTTTTCCACTGTGGTAAGAAACCCGAGGAGCAACTTGTAACCTCCGCTGCTTTTGTAATGTAAGTAACGGGGAAAACACCGCCCTCCCGAAAATGGAAGATTCTCTCGGTCGGAGAAAATCCGGAATGGTAAGTTCAATTGGTCGACTCAGCCCCCGCCGTCGATTCTCATTTACTGGAACCGATCGTGATCTGAAAGCACCAGAAGCCTTAGAGGCCTTAGAGGCTTACAGGTCCAACCTGGTGGAAAGGGGTTTTTGATTTTAGGTTGGCAATCACAACAACGCCTTCGTTGTGACGGTGCAACTTTATCGACTGAAGCTGTTAGATTTTGTATTGGAGAAAAGAATGGAACACATCTGCGCGGAAAAAGTCAACACAGCGATGGCAAAAATAGTGCGGCAGACTGGCCCAGTGTTATTGAGCCATAAACATTTTCCTCAGCTTAAGCCGGGTCATACAACATGAATCACAAGACACCCGCTCTTTGCGCCCCTGTAAAGGCCTGCTAGCCTTCCTTGTTCGTAAATTCTAGGCAAGAACCTCCTATTCCTGGAGTTCCGGTTGAAAGCCGTCAAAATCCATCAGAACCGATTAAGATGAATCCCGAGGATCTTTGGGTGTTTAGTTATGTATGCGACAGCCACTTGAGACCCTTTCCAACCTCCATTAAACGGATTAGGCGTCGTTAAGCTCAAGTTAGATCGATTGAGTTCCAATTAGTCTAACTGAATTTCGACTATGAATAGCCCATTTTCGAAACTCGAAAACTATGATAACAGTTATCATAGTTACTGAGCTGGCCAGAGTCTTCGGTTAACATACCGCACGTATACTAATTGCACATGCGGTATTTTGCCCTGGTGCAAACATGTGCGCAAATGGATACAGCCCCACGCCTGAATACAGAGTACCAAACGCACGTAACGAAGGAAGTTTTGGCGCCAAGTGAATTTTACACGAATTTGCGCACGCTTGCGCTCAATATGATTCAGCAAGGTTTTTTATGTATTATTTTTATTTTTATTTTTTTGGTAGATTATAGGAAAATTCGATTCCGCCGATAAAAATCATTGCAAAAAGTGGTTGTTTGCCGATGGTGTAGAGTTATAATCCAATGAGGTGGTTAGGGAGAGAGAACGACTCGAACCGGTTCAGACCTGAATGTAGGTTCAACTACCTCAAGTAGGTCCTACGTTCAACTACCTCAAGTTCTGGGCTGTAGATGAGCTTGATTGCTCGAAACCGGTCCCCCACGCTATAATTGTTTACCGAAATAAACAATTTCGTATTCAAACCAGCAGAGGAGTCGTTCTCTCTCCCTAACCACCTCAAAGGCTGCAAATTTTACACAAGAGTTTAATATACATAATATGTATATAAATATTATTTTGATGAAGGTAATAGTGCACAAATTAATTCTGCTAATAAAAAATTATAATTACCTATGTAAAAAAAAAGTTAAAAGGAGACACTTTCCAGTATGTTTGGACGGATGTGAGACCCCGAAAAATGGATTAATGCGTCAAAAAATACTCGGAAAACGACACCTCATTTGCCCTCCTGATATCCTTCAAACGCTCCGTTCGTAGACACATGAAAGCCCTGAAGATCCCCAAGGTGAAATCGAATGGTTCTGGGACCGCCAAAAATGGGTACTAGGTACGTCGAAAAATCCTTCCAAAACGACACCGAACTCGGTCCTATATTCGAAAACCTTCAAAACCCCCGTCCGTAGCCCCTTTTTAACCGCAGAGAGCCCCCCGGGGCAAAAATCTTGCGGGTGCCACTAGAGGGAGAACCCAATAATATAATTTTGTCAAAACATCATAACTTTGCAAAATATTGTTTTTTTTTTCTAATAAAAAAGAACGCATATTTTTGGGTTTATTATTATTTGATATAACGACGCTTAAGCGTTAACATAATATGATCGTATCCAGAATAGGATATTATCCTATCTCCTACTTTAATACGTTGAGATAGGATAATATCCCATCTCACATATTAACACAATAACATAATAATATTATTATGTTAACGTGTAAGCGTCGATAAGTTGATTGTGCAAAATTAATTCTGCTTTGAAAAAAAAAAAAAAAAAAAAAAAAAACGGACGGTAGACCTATGGTTCTACAGTCAGATCATTTAATAATGATTAATTTTACACCAAACCTCTACTTGTAACCGACTGCTAAACTTCCTTAGAGACCAACCATGTGATTATAGTTTTCGCGATCATGTTGCGCTCAAAATCCCCCGTGACGTGACGCTCGTGACGTGACGAAAACAAATGGAAACGTCCTGTTAATCATTATTAAATGATAAAATAAAAATTCTGTACATTCTTTGCACAGATGTGGGACCTCAAACAACGGATTATCCGTCCAAAATTACTTGGAAAACGACACCTTATTCGACCTCCTGGGATCATTCGAAAATCCCATTTGCCCCATAGATACCCACGTGTTTGGGCGATCGGGCTGAAAATCTTGCGGGCACAACTAGATGGTAAATCGAGAATTTTTTCAAAAATTCATATTTAAAAAAATATACCTACTGCCGGCTCAGACGGCAGGGCGGACGATCATTTTGTTTTTGGAATCAAGTGTTCTTGAAACGTGTACTGACAAATTTTAAGGAAGATAAAAGTGTTCGACCTCCGAAACGAATACTCAGGACCTGTGTACACAACACGTGGTGTTCCTACCATCCCTTGAGTAATAAATCAAAATCCCACTGCCCAAAACGGCCTGGATGGCGGACGGATATTTCATTTTTGGAACCTACGCGTCATGATACCTGGAAGACAAATTTTGAGGCCGATCAAAATTGTTTACACCTGTCGCAAAAACATAGGTTGATCATTCTGAGAATAATAAACCAAAAACTTTGATGAGCTCCTAACGAAAACCAGACAATTACAAGAATACACAACAAAAAGCTTTCTTGGGAATGAATTTAAAATCGAATAACAAGATGAAGACGAAAACAGATCTTGTAATTCAATTTTTATAAGCTCCACTAATGTTTCAAAGTATAAAGGAAGAAAAAGAGAGACTGAAGAGCTCTTGTCCATTCAAGGAAGATTTTGGGGCGTAAGTGGCAGTAATACGGAGAAAAGTTTGAAAATTGAATTCCGTCTCCTAAAAGATAATAGGAGAATACCTGTTACGAACTGAACAACAAGAACCGTTTCCCAAATCGCCATCCCTAAAATCTAATCTTCCAAACCCTGCGACGTCGTTGATATTAATCGAAGTGTATGAAAGCTTACGCCCCAACGGACACGCCTCCGTAAAAAGGATCGTTTTCATTTTAAACAAAGGCCTTTTTTCTTGTTGGTAAACAAACTCGCCAGGCTGTTTTTTTTTGTGCAATAGTCCCACTCACCAAGAGAAAATCCATTGTCACAAGGGATGATCAAATCGGCGGGGAAGGATGAAAAAGTGCCCAGGGTCTGGTCTTGATTAAAATATACGGGACGTTCCAATTTTTGTTTGAAGGGAGTTCGTCTCATCTGACGCTACCAGGCTTTTTTTCTAGCCATATTATTAGGTACAGATCCAGGTCTGCTTTCAACCTTGGACAAAGCAATGGATAAGTTTCCAAAGGAAAAAGCTTCAATTCTTTTCATTCGGCTGGGTTGGAAGAGGAATTTGCGGACTTGTCGCGAGGCCTGTTGCTCAGCTTCCCAAACGTGCCTCTCGACGAAGGCGAAAAACACAAATGCGGTTCAGCTAATCTCCGGTCGAACGCTTCCGATGAAAACAAAGCTAAATTCACGCATCGCGTCATATGAAAACGCCGTTTCAAAAGCGGCTTTTCGGCGTGAAATGAAACGTCAGCCTAGGGTGGGTTATTTCGCAAGAGGGAATCAAAAGGGAGCGAAATATGGAACAAGTGGGAGGTGAGAGAACTTACAGAAGCAGTTAACACTGAGCAGTGTTCCCTTTATGACACCAACACGACGTAGTCAACACCATCCTTTTTAACACGGTAGGTACGTGTTGGCCTACTGACAGAACGTTCCCCCCACCGCCAACTACCCAATGACCCTAAACTTCCTGCCCCTTTCACAACGTTCTCAAGACGGCTCCCAATTGGTTCATCTTATTGAGTTATGTTGTAATAAAGAGTTGCGTATGTAGGTAATAGAAAATTTCTAATGTTCTTCATTAAATTTTAATGATTGATTATGGACGGGCCATATCCTTGTACATCATCATGCGTCCAATGGGGTCCGGAGCCGTGTCTTGATCTTTATTATTCCAATAAAGTACTTCACATCAGGATACGATAAAAGTGAGTTTTGACATCCAGTGCAATTTGAATTTTATGAATGGAACCGCGAACTCGGCTTCCGAGTTAGAAAGCTGTGTGATTGGCCACACACTGACCAATGAAAAATTGGATGGGAGGCTGCAAGCTCACAAGTGGGTTATCTAAGCGCAGGTTAGATAAATGTTATTCAAGTAGATAACCACCACTCGGCGGAGAACCTCCTTTAAATTTTGATGTGATTCCATCCTTTATTTTTCGAAACGGAATACAATAGCTGCGTTCGCAGAGTAAGTTCTGGCCGTTCGGAATCGAATCAGAACTCGAACGCTTCCAGGAATTAAAACGGACAGAACTTCGGTCCTCCGCCAACGAAAAAAATAGTCCCTACCAAGGGTAGTAGAAGGACAAGGTAGGGGTCGTGAGGAACGTCCTCTACTACCCTTGGTCCCTACTAAGTTACGAGATCACAGAAGGAAATGAATCGCGCCTGTGAAATGAATCTGCGACTTTCTACAATCAAGGAGGCAGTCGGAATCAGTTCGGGAAGTTCTGAAAAAAAAAAAAAAAAAAAAAAAAAAAAAAATCAGAACTGCCGGAATCGATTTCGAACGATTCTGAACGAGTTCTGCGTTCGCAGGGCATCAGAATTTTAGTGTTTAATACCTGGAAGCCGATCCACCCCCACCTTCGGCCCTTGCAAAAGGCGCATGCACCGAACGGTTCGGAATTTTCAGAATTACACTGCGAACGCAGCTAATGTATATGTATTTAATATTCATAAGTCATAGTCCTTCCTATTCCATGATTTTTCGGTACATGTAGGTACCTAATGTAAAAAAATTCTAGCGATTCGAATTCCGCGGCAACAACCAAAACAATCGTCAGATTCGTGTCACTTTGGCGCTCAGTATCGAAATACGCGTCACTCCAAAGTGCAATTATCATTGCATGGGCGTAGTCGAAAACCAAGTTGACCAAAAGTACAAACCACGAAATCAGGTCTCTTACCTCTGCGCTCGGGCGGATTAGTTTTCGCCTTTCTGGAAAGGTCCACGGTATGATTTGAATAGGTACACCAGGAGGACCACACACCGGTTTACGAGGGTTTTATGAGACTATGCACCCTTCATAAGGAATGCTACTTTATGTGCAAGGGCAAAGCTTTGAGCCTGTGCGTTCTCGTTGGCAGGAGGAGTGAGCCAGCGACTTGTCGGTGGATACATCACAGCTGTCAGAACTATAACCAGTGATGGGTTACCCCAAGGTACATAAGGGGGGAGCTAAGTAGACGGTACTTCGTCGGTGGTCACTGTGGGGAAAACTCTTCCCAAATCTACATCTCTCGATCTCCGACCCGCCAAGACAGGTTCGAGAGGCTCACACGAGCGTGCTGACGGCCCTTCTTCCCCAAAGTGCGGCTCAGCCCCTAATTAATCGGCCGACTCCTAAATCTCGCCATTATCAGCTTACGCAGCCCGTTACTATTTCTGCGATTAAGTGTTTAATTCAAACCGCAGTTATTTTTGTACTATCCCCATCGATTCGGGAACCTCCATCGACATGTTCGACCGAGGAACTCGAGGAGGGGATATTACAAGGGCAGTGTTCCATTGCCGAGGAGTCCATCCTCGACACTTCGAGTTTAGAAGTCGGGAAAGCGCGCCTCCGTAAGACCAGGAGTGGGGATCAGGAGTCCATACTTGACGCTTCAAGTTCGGAAGCCGGAATACCACTCATTGGTACAACTGCGGCAGTAAATGGAAACTTCACCCAACATGACACTTTGTGCCAGGTGAGGAAGTACTTTACTGACCCTTCCGAGGACCATTGGTACTCCATTTCTGTAGCTGGAAAACTTCCAAGGTCTGCAGATCACGTACCATCGTGTTATGCCCCACATGTTTCCACCTACACTCCCTTCTTTTTCTTCCACAAACGACAGCGGCGTAAATACAGACGACGTGCTGCATGCATTCCGCCAAACACACCACAAACTAATAAATTATTAGTAAAACACAATCATGTAGGTACACGCCCAACACCCAATCATGGGGACGTGTCACCAGTATGTGGGACGTCATGGGGGTGTCCCAAAGTCTCCATAGTGGCAGGGTACCAAATGTCCTCTCTGCTTTCTGTGCCATTAAAAAGTCATGGCGTCGATTTCCGTCCCTTTTTCTCTCACTTCACTGTAGTCTGCTGTCCCTCAATCACTGATATTCCTCTAGGGTAGCGTTTACGCAAACTAGACGAGCTAATCCCGATTTGCCCTTCGGCTTCATTCATCCTCCAGCGAGTTCGGAAAGCTGGTTGAGCAGATAAGAAGATTTTGAGGTTGGCGGGGCAGACGAGGCTCTGATTAGCAGCAAGAATTATCAACCCGTGTTTCCCCTCTGGCGGACTCCCCCTGAGCACAATGGGCTCACCTTGAGGTGACACAATACGGAAGCTTCCCTGTCATAATCTCCACATTTAATATTAGATATAAATAACTACAAAACGACGTTGAAAGATTGTTTATTTTTAATAAATATTTATTGAAAACCCTCAACCAATAATTCAGATTGTCTCGTTTGGGGTGGGTAGGTATGTCACAGGATTTATACCCATAAACGGTATGGTTTCATTTCCAGAGCAGCAGAGTTGGGCAGTAATTAATTACATCAGTAATTAAGTACATTTGCAATTACACGAGTAATTGCGGACAAAATTGAAGGGAAAAGTGAAGGAATGGGCCCAAATAATGAAAAGTGATCATTTAGGGGCAACAATTACTCATGTAATTGCAGATTCATGCAATTACAATTACTTGTAATTGTAATTGTACTTGCAATTACTTCTCTCCAGAAAGTAATTGTAACTGAGATCTGCAATTACAATTACTTCTTAGAGACAAGTAATTGCAAGTACAATTACAATTACTTGGATTTTCAAGTACAATTACAAGTAATTGCAAAGTAATTGTAATTGTAATTGCAATTACATTTTGCCGAACTCTGCATATGAAATAGCGAATTTTTCCTACAAATGTTTCTTATTTTTCTGACACCCCGCCCCCCTATTCTCTGTCCCTCCCCCCCATTCCGCAGTCCTCCAACCCCCTCTATTTTAATTCTAGTTTCATTTTCGCAAAGTAATTGCAGTGTAATTACTTACAATTACAAGTAATTGTAATTGTACTTGCAATTACTTGTCTCTAAGAAGTAATTGTAATTGCAGATCTGCAATTACAATTACTTTTCGGAAAAAGGTAATTGCAAGTACAATTACAATTACTTGTAATTGTAATTGCGGATTTTCAACTACAATTACAAGTAATTGCAAAGTAATTGTAATTGTAATTGCAATTACATTTTGCCCAACTCTGCAGAGCAGTAAATGGTGGAGGCGGCAGAAACGAATGAAGGCTGGATTGTGCTGGGCGAGGAATTCGCCCTCTTTTGACGCTCTCCTGAACACTGATGCTGACTCTATTCTCACTCTCTTTCAATACAGCGAACTGGACTCAGACGTCAAGTGTGCAAGCCACGGTAGGGACCCTCTCTTGGAAACCTATACAGCAGTTGGATCTTCATGGTTTGTCCTGATATTATGTCACTGAACGCCAGCTGCCTGTGGCCTTGGTAGTCCTGGAGCCGGGCCCGAAAATCGCATTTCACTTTGATTTCGGTTTGACTATAAATATCACAAATCTAGTCGATTCTGAGAGAGAAAATGCTAGTCTGCCATTTCAAAGCGGGGGCTAGCAAAAATGGCGGCCATGTAAAATTGCTCCACGCGCTAGAGAAGATACCATTCATTTTCTGTGCTGACCTCTCATAACATTTGGGCAGTCTTCATTGACTATGGCTGGTACCATTTACTTTACCAGTTTCTGTTTCACGTGCCCGTGAGTGGTACCTGCTTGTGAAGTTCTGTAGATTAGCCTGGCGTACGCCTCACCACGTTTCGTTACAAGCGCTCCTGGTAGGGTGATCCAAGGCACGGTTGGCTTGGAGCGTCAAGAGCTGCCATGGGCCTCTTAGACTCAGGCAATTTAAAGGGGTTATTGTTCCCACAGCTCCGATTGGGCCGCAAGAAGTCTCATGGCGCAAGAGCCTAGAGCATCGGCGTAGGAGAAAAAAAATTGTTCCCACAGCCAGCAGGTGAGTAAAGCAAGGAGGCAACCCCCCCTCTACCAAGATTTCCCTCGGGATAGGCAGAAACGAGCGTCCTGAAATTGTAAAAGTCATACTAGCAGAAATCAATAAGACTATGTGAGCGGGGGACCACGAGAGCATCTCCCTGAAACCATCGAAACTGTCGTATTGAGAAAGGGGGGGGACTTTTTCGTGTTCATGCATGGTGAATGCGACTCCTATAGGCTATAGCGGCGCCCCCGAATTCGGTTGCTGATCATGTAGGGCACTCCAATTATATTGCTGCGGCTCAAAGGAGCTACGATATAATATAATATTATAACAAGGGTTTGAACTTACTCCCGCCGGGTCAGGTCAAAAGGACAGCCTGTTCTGACAATATCCACCTCATCATTCCCGGCCGAGAAAATAATTTGAGCTTGACGAAAACTCTGGGCAGGCAACATCGTGAGAACGTTTGGGGTCTTTGGATAAAAGTTACTATTTCGCGGATTAATTTTAATTACTTGGTTCAGCGGAGAACATTTCTCAGGCAGGATCTTCTGTTCCCCTAAGTTCAAGTTCTAATTATTTCACCAACCTCCACCTCTTGTTTGATCAGGTACTTCATTCACCCAGAAAACCTCCCCGTCAAGAGAGAGTTGTCATGCTCGAGAAAATGTCTCCCTCCATCTGAACGTTATTGGTGGAGGAACGAGGTTAAAGTGAATTGGAGCGAAGAGGATATCACCTGTCTGATATTCCCTATTGTTTGGATGCAAAACGCTCCGATGGTGCGGAACAATTGTGCTAAGTAAGTGAGGACTGTGTAGGCACCTTGTGGTACCGGTGGTTAAATGGTGATTTTAATAGGATTATGCGCATCAACTACCTACTACCTTTATTGTTGCCTAGTCTGTTCCATTCGAGTTATCGATTTGAATTGTGCTAATGGAAAGAAATCCGGAGGTAAATGAGCATGGGTAGAATATGGATGAGCTCAAACCCTTCATGTGGCTGAACCCACAACAAATACCTTTACTTGATAACAGAAGTGGGATAAAACACTGAGACACAAGTCACTAAACCGAATGAGACAGACGTTGGACGTCTAATTTGTGACCACTAGGTGCTGACACCTTTGCTGCAATTAGGTTTGGCGTTCTGTGATCTGGACCAAGTTGTTTCAAACTTTTGGCAAGGTGGCTCTCAAAATCCTGATAAATTTCACTTTGAATAACTCATGAATAATTTATAAATTATTTAGAAATTCATAACGCTTACTTCAAAACTTAGTTTGGGATATCAAATTCGGTCCATCATTTTGTCAGCGCTGGTAAGAGAATTTCATCAACTCTAAACGAGCACGCTTCATATGAAATACAAGGATCATATTATTCGGGTAAATACGCCGGGGATGTTACTTGTGAGAATGCGTGGAGAGTCTCGGGTCGTATGCTAATTCATGTCGAATTCGTTGAGTTGGCGGCTTTGG
The DNA here is from genome assembly GCA_955831195.1 of Pilophorus perplexus. Taxonomy (NCBI): domain Eukaryota; kingdom Metazoa; phylum Arthropoda; class Insecta; order Hemiptera; family Miridae; genus Pilophorus; species Pilophorus perplexus. Next base: position 16,020,242 of record OY037008.1, read on the forward strand.
GAGGAGCAAAATGCGGGACCCAATAGGGAAAGTGTGGGAAACTAAGGGGTTTTCACCGGGATGAGGAACAAACGTTTTTACTGGAAAGCCGTAATTTGGACCCAAGTGATATGTAAAGTTGGTCCATCCCTTACTATCCCTTGCCTAAGAATCCTAGGGTTAGCCGTAGACGCCCAGTCTCGGTATTGGTGCAAAGCTTTGAGCCTGGGCCGGCCTTCTTGGGCAAGCTGTTCCAGGACGTGCTGGCAGAGCTTGTCAACCAGTAGCAGGAGTAGTGGACCGTTGAGTCCACTCAGCAGTTGGAGATGCTGTTGGTGGTCAATGATCTCAGAAGCTCTGGGATCTGAGAGTAACGCGAATATGAGTTCATGGAGAGGGATGTTTACAATGTTTTTTCGTTAATGGAGTCATTGTCTCTCCTGAAAAAGCTTAATTGACAAAAAAAAAAAAAAAAATTACTTACATCGTCTCCAATGCCGTTAACGTCGGGTGCCATCAATCTATCTTCCCTGAAACAAAAAGGTAAACCATTAGTCAAGAGCTGTTATGTAGGTGGCAGTTGGGTTTTCTCCTGATCAACATGCGAATGGTCTCCCAGCCTCCACACTTTTCCGTGATCCTCACTTGGTTTCACCGGAGGAAAAATTGTTTCCTTGAAAAGCTCATGGACGTTACTTCCTTCACTCAAGTAACATCCGCAAAGGGGGTAATGGATTAAGGGAGCGGAGCTTGAATTGGAACAGACTTACGTAGAGAGAAAATCGAGGAAGAAAACACCCCCAAACCTTCTAATTGGGCTGCGGTAGGGAATCCCAAACACATCCCACGAGAGAAAACCCCCTAACGTTACCTTAAACCTTGAATGGGATCCTTTGACATCCTTTGAATCGCCTAAACCAGTGGGTTACAACTCTACGAAACCAAAACCCGAGAAGACACTACACAGGTGCTAATGTGGTGGAGAAAACAAAGAGCACGGTCGGTTTCCCCAATTGTTTCATCGTAGCAAAGAAGTACTCCGACTCGAACAAGGGATTTCGTCCTGCGCCATTTTCGAGAAAACTCTTGTCAAAGACCATTCGCTTGGTTGGACATCACATCTCTTCATTGTTTTGAAATGTTGGTCAGGGTCGATTCTTGTGCGCATTGCTGCCTACAGACAACTCGTTGGATTTACTCCTCGACGATCCAAACGACGAATTATACTCGTTACATATACCTATGTGATAGATAGATAAATTGCTTATTAACAAAAACAACAATTGAAACAATTTAAATTACGAAAATAAACAATACGGCAACGGTTATGATAACCGTCTGCCGGAGGTTTGACTGCAATACACAATGTGTATTGTGACATCTTATCTTTATATCTACTTACCTATATCTAGTTTTAAAGAGAAAAAACAAAAAGGCATGATGGATCGGATTCCCCCAAGGCGGGAGGACTCAACAACAAGGGGAAGAAGTTGAACTCCCGCACCAAAAACTTCCTATATCGCCAAGTCAACCTGCAGAGCTGCACAAGCGGCCCCCTTTATCAGGACCATTCAGAATTCCCAGAGCCGTCTCCCTCGAAAGCCGCAAGACGGAACTCCGACAACACCGGGCACAAGCAAAAAAAATGGTAAGTGTCCCGCACCGATTGCACATAGAGCACGCCTCCTGGCGGCCGGAGACATATTATGTTCGGAGACATAAGACATATTATGGTCTGGCATTGAGCGCCAGAAGCTCAGCTCGGACCTTGAAGATCCATCACAACGCTGCAAGGGTCACTGCGAGAGAGTTCCCAACAAGGCTGGCACATATATGTACCTATGTGTATACATTTGGTTTTTAAATTTTCGTCGACGACACCAAATCAGGGGAAACAAATTTTTCACCGTAAAGTAAATCACCGGCGGCTCTCGTGAAATTCGCAATGTTCGGTGCCATAGCATCGAGTGTTGCTGCGCCCTCGAGAACGATTCAATGGGGTGCTTCAACCTCACTTTCATTTGAGCCACGGGAACGATTCCCATGGGAAATCGTTCCCGTGGCTATTATGCCTGCGCATTGATTGTCGTTTTGATCAGTGCAACCACTGGCTCAAATATACCGTACTGTAGCGTAATGCAGTCTGCTTATGAATGACAAACGAGACGAAATGACCCACAATGACAATCAACAACAATTCAGGCATTGGTGAGAAAAAAACCACTTCGATTACGATCGCAATGAGATACGACAAGTTCATATCGAAACCAAACACTGACTTTTTCGGGAATTCCTTCTTGAACACTTACAACGCTTCCGAGTCGGAAGTTCCGACGGTACAGCTTCCAAGTCTTTTGCCAACCAAGTCAATCGCATAATATCATCACATTCGCTTCCAAACAGATTGTCGTGAATTTTGGTTTATTATTCTTGGAATAATACACCTATGTTTTCGCGACGGGGGTCGACGACTCCGATCGGGCTCAAAATTTGACAGTATCCGTTTCAAGAGGTCTACATTCTAAATCCGAAATGTCCGTCCGCCGTACGCCGTCCAGGCCGTTTTGGGCAGTAGGAATTTTTTTTAAAATCTGAAATTTTGACAAAATACTTGATTTACCATCTAGTTGTGCCCGCATGGTTTTCAGTCCGATCGCCCAAACCCGTGGGGCGCTATGGGGCTAAAATGGGGCTACAGGAGGGGTGTTTTGAAGGCTTTTAGCTATGGGATCGAGTTAGGTGTCGTTTTCGAAGTATTTTTGGACGTAGAATCCATTTTTTGGGGTCCCGGAACGATTTCACTGGGGCGATCTTTAGGGCTTTCATGGGGCTAAAAATGGGATTTTTGAAGGATCCCAGGATGTTAAATATTTTTCGAGTAAAAAATACAGAATTTTTGAAAAAACACATTTTTGAAGAAAAAAAAATCAAAAAAAAAATTTTTTTTTAAATTTTTTCATTGACAGAATTAAATTTCTGCACAAGTAACGTATATCAAAAATAAATTTTTAAATTTTTTCATTAACAGAATTAAATTTCTGCACAAGTAACGTATATCAAAGAATAATAAACCCTTGTGTAAAATTTGCAGCGTTTTCAATAATTGCAGCGTTTTCAATAATTGCAGCGTTTTCAATAATTGAAAGCGTTTTCAATAATTGCTGTACCGCAATAATTGCGGTACAGCAATCCTAATTGGCCACTCTACTCCTAGAGAACAGTAAGATTGCCATGAACTCCCGCATGCTGCCACAATAGCTCATCTCCCGAAACAATAATTTGTCAGACTCGTTGCGTGCGATTTTAAACCCAAACATACTGTCAATCAATGGCAGTTTTGACATGGATATGTCTTTTGGCTGGGGGCCATGGAAAAATTTGCGTGACGAAATTTTCACCCGCGACGAAATATTCACACCAGTATTTAGGTTAATCAAAATCATTGCTAGTGTACACAATCATAATTGGTGTGATGTACAAAAGTAAAGTCCAACCATATTAATGAGGTCCGGATCAGCTGAATACAATTATTTACCAAAGACATATCCATGATCTGATGTTTTTCCCTGAAGGGGAAAAATTAGTTGTCACTTCTTAGACTGTAGGTTTCTGGTTTCTTAAATTTGAAAAATTCCTCCTGCCCAAAACGGCTCGGACGGCGAATGTTTTGGGGATTTAGAATGAAATTTTCAATGTAGGTAGTGATAACTCTGTCGAGTACCGACCTCATGAAAAGAATTGTCAAGAAACCAGCATTACTATTGGTAACGGTGTTCATTCAACCCAGACTTTTGATGAAACTGCTGAATGCTGCAGTTTCTTTAGTAACTCATTCTTTAAAGAATCCATTCTTTGAAGAACCCATTCTGCACAAAGAAAACGGATAACACAAGCACTACGTTATAACGTAGGGTCAATAAAAGCACGAACGGAAAGTTCCACAGTGTTAGCACCAAACACGATTCTCCCTTCGGTCTTCGATATCACTTAAAGGTTACTCGTTTCCCTTAGGACGCACAATGTTGCGGCATTTCTCTACCGCAGATGTGTGGCTTGCAATTTTCTTTACAACTGGCCCGAAAAACTTGAACTTTCCTCTTATATTCGAAATAAAAGGAAACTCCGGGTTTCGGGAGGGTTTTTCGTCGAAGTTTGGACAAGTTGAAACCTCCTTCTTTCCTGTTGTGAAATGAGTTCGTAAAGAAAGGACTGTTTCAACACCTGAAGTTTTGCGAGAGTTGCGGAACATCAATAATCGAGCAAAAACCAGGTGTCTTGGAGCAAGCTGGGGGTGGTGTCAGTGAACACTTGAGGTCAAAAATGCGGTTAGGCAAGATGGACGACAACTGCTGACGTGGTAACACTGATTGACTGTTTTGTCGGCTGACGAGTACAAAGAGTACAAATCAGCACTGAAAACATTCACAATATGCAACAGAGCAATAATTAATTGTCCTGTCGGCACGCCTGCCGTCCAGTAGAGCATTGTGGCAGTCTAGTTCAGAAGTTGACTTTTCCATGTGTACCTTTAGACTGAATTCGATCTTTTCGTCTTAACTGCGTTCAAACCTTTTGTATCTGGTTGATTAATTAATTCGCATTCTTCACGGACCCGCCTTCCCGTTCCGCTGTTTGTTCCGAGAATCCTTTTGTTCGAAGTCAATGGAAACTCCCAGGTAATTCATTGCGAGGGGTAGCAAAGGGAATCAGACGGGAAAACCTTTTTCAGGTGAACCATTTGGGACTGAGGAGGGACTATCTGTTTCGTTCAAATCGCAATTAGGGTATTTTTCTTTTGGATTTTTATACTTATACAGGACGATCTTTGTACAGCATCCTCCAGGCAGTTGTATTTCTTGTATGGGGTTTTGACCAGTGCGGTGTAAATTTAGTGTGAGTACATCCAAGCTGGTCAGGAGATGTCCTCAAATGTGGTTTGATGGAGGGTTCCAAGTTTTTGTCTTTGTGTGTTGTGGAGACTTTCCATGTCAGAGTTGTCTGAGCGACTAATTCACGGGGGGGAAAAATCCTCGGAAAAAAGTCCCGAAATAAAAACGCTGCAAATTTTACACAAGGGATTATTATTCTTTGATATAGGTTGCTTGTGCGAAAAGTAATTCTGCAGAATTACACATGTGTCAAGAAAAAGAGATTAGGAAAACAATTTTTTTTTTTCAATTTTTTTTTACTTAGAAAATATTTACCTTCAGTGGTTCTTCAAAAATCCCATTTGTAGCCCCATGAAAGCCCTAAATATCCCCACAGTGAAATAGGATTGTTCCGGGCCCCCCAAAAATGGATACTAAGTACAGCAGGTAGATGGCCCCTATCCCTATCTTAACACGTTGCACTACTATACCCTTTTCGCGTAATTGACGCTCGGTCCCTTAACGACGTCCAGCACTGAAATTCTAACTGAACTGAAAGGAAAGGGTTCGACCGAACTTATTTTGCACGGCTAGTAACTGATTCCCGACTGCAGTCTTTTGATCGTAGAACTGTACGTCCAAAAATACTCGATCCCATAGCCAAAAGCCTTAAAAAAAAAATCCTACTGCCCAAAACGGCCCGGACGGCGTGCGGCGGACGGACATGACATGTCGGTTTTGGAATCTAGAACTCTTGAAACGGATAATGTCAAATTTTGAGGTCGATCAGAGTCATCGACGTCTGTCGAGATAACATAAGTGTAATTCCAAGAATAATAAACCAATAGAGACCGAAAAAAATCCCCAGTATTTTCCGGTCCCGGAAAAAAAATCCCGGGAGAAGAAAATTTCCATTCGGTAAACGCTATTTAATAGCGTTGACTGAACGGAAATGACAGGAGATGATAATATTATCATGCATGATAATTATACATAATATATGTACCTATAATAATATATTCTTATATATGTATAATTAATGTATAATTATTATGCATTAATTATACATATATTATAATTAAATTATAATATAACACCTACATAACATAATAAAATTTATTATGTTACGTAGGTGGTAAGGTAAGCAGTTGGTGCCGTCGAATCAGGTGAATTATTCACCTTGAATTCAATTGAAACTTGTTCCTGAACAAGTTTCACTTTCAAAGCTCTGGTTAACCCACTCATCGTGCACTATGTACCTACATATTTGGAAATTTTAGGGGCCCAAAAGTTTGTTATTGACGTGTTATTGAAATTTCCCGATAGGAAAGTTTGGCAAGTAGGTACAGGGTTAAGCCCCCGTCTACATTCATTTTTGGGGGGTTAAAAAAAATGTATTTCCGCTTGTTCCTATTTACTTAGATGGGTGGGGTAAATAGGAACAAACTTGTTCCCGTTGACCCCACCCATGTAGGGTGAATGATTTTCAGTTTTTAAAGTGAAACTTTTATTACATCGTCCCAAATTTTTTGGTCTGTGTGTCGTTTCTTGTCCCGTCACGCTACCGTTGATTTTCGCTTACAACCGATTCGTTGCTATGGAACTTCATCTTCGCCAGTTATAATCGTATAAAAATCGTTCACCATTCGTTGGAAAGCTCTCGATTTAACACACATTTCTTTCGTACTTGTTCTTTGTCATTATGTCCCCATTTTATATTTATTGATGTTATTAATGGATGCAGTAAACAATGCCGCTTGTTTTGTTGTTATCAGGTGCCACGTTAGAAATCAATTTGAGAAAACGCCAAAATGAAGCCGTGGTAGAGATACAAGGGTAGGTGAATGAGTAGGAAATGGGGGGGGACTAGACATAAAAAACGTGTCCATCGATGCTACGTACCCCACTAGGGGTGCGAGCGAAGCGAGCCGGAGAGACTAGTGGGGAAAAAGTTTCACTTTTACCGTGGTTTCATAAAACCACACCCCAGTTTTTCTTTGTCATTATGTCCCCATTTTATATTTATTGATGTTATTAATAACATCCATGCATTTAATTTAATGGATGCAGTAAACAATGCCGCTTGTTTTGTTGTTATCAGGTGCCACGTTAGAAATCAATTTGAGAAAACGCCAAAATGAAGCCGTGGGTAGAGATACAAGGGTAGGTGAATGAGTAGGAAATGGGGGGGGGGGGGGACTAGACATAAAAAACGTGTCCATCGATGCTACGTACCCCACTAGGGGAGCGAGCGAAGCGAGCCGGAGAGACTAGTGGGAAAAAAGTTTCACTTTTACCGTGGTTTCATAAAACCACACCCCAGTTTTTTTTTTCTTTTCGTTTTCTCACGGTGACTAGGTTCGCTACAGGTGTTATCATTTTAAAACGTTTTCAAAGGTTCCCGGACGAATGATGGCAGAATGGCAGAATTCGTTTGCGTTTTTTCAGACTTTTTTTTTTCAGATTCCTGAGTGCGGGATTACATACCTCCTGTCGAAAAACCATATTTGTTATTATTATTACGAAATAGAATATTTTATAGTTACGGATTTACCCCTTTTTCAATTTTTGTTTTTGGAGATTTTTTTTTTTTTTCGTCCTGCAGGAATTTTTTCCGGGGATTTTTTTTTTCGATTACCGAGCGATTTTATGGGTCTATTATGAGGAGTAGGAGACAGAGGACGACTAGAGAAAAACTTCATTTGAGAGATCCAGATACCTACTCTATTCCGCCCAAGTGTTGGGAGATCAGGTGTTTTAGTGAGGATTTGGGTTTCTCTCATCTGAGCCATTGTTGCAACAATCGGAAAAGATAAGAGCACTGTCAGGGTTCCATTACACCGCATGCGATCCGGGAGTAAGCATTAATAGGAGCGAATTTAAAAGCGTGCGATGAGATGATGTGTTTACTTTGCTAAAGAATACAGACGAGTGGAAACAAAAACGAGTGGGAACAGAAGGGCTATGGACAAGGGGCGCAAAACAGGAAATGGAGAGGATGATTGGGCCCAAAAGGAAGAGCCCAGCCTTGCAGGTAGTGGAAAACTCGCCATAACTCAAAATAACCAATGTTTTACAAACGAGGGGGTGGAAAATTGGGCACAAGCTCCCCCTGAATAGACTCGTCATTTCTGTCAACATATCTCTACTTCATCCATAACATTTGAAACGTCAGAACAGTATTACAAAGAAGAGTATCAGCAGTACCTAAACAATCTGTCAAAAAAGTCTGTCGTCTCGGAAGCCAACTCAGTGACAACTGTGGCATTTGAGTGTTGGCCAAAATTTTAAACCGATTTTCTTTAAATTTGGAGAGAATCTCTCCAATCTGATAACTCTTTTTAAAATAAATTAGTTTTTTTTAACCGATTTTTTTCTTACAATGGGGCAGGAGCCGACACCGCACTTTACTCAGAAGTGATACATAAATTCCTTGTTCCATATAAAATTTATTTAATATCCATATTTAATACCGCTGCTAAACCCCTTGAAAATTTTAAATTATAAGCCTGGAACGCGAAACTCAGTCACCAAGGGTCGAACCAACTGTTGGAAAATGACTTAACGAGATACGGTAGGTTTAGGTTCCAAAATTGTGGAAATTATTCGCGCATGTAACCAAGCGAGTGTAAATGCACGTATGGTAGAGATAGGCATTTATTTAATTGGCCATTTAATTTTTAATTTTATACACTCTAGGTTGTGGACTATTTCTGTACCTAATCCGCACTAGCGGCCTCTACCGGCCTGCGCTGAAAATTCCATTTCGCTTATCTTTACGGCTATGTATGCCCTCTCCTCAGAAAATGATCTCGGGACTTGACAAGTCCCAGACTTGTGCCCGATCGTTCTCCGCTCGAACAGAACACGAAATCCGACAAATGCGCCTGAAATGCGCGACAACATGTTCAAACTGCAAGACAACATCGTCAACAGACGACTCGTGCGTCGACCCTACAGAACCTGATGCTCCAAGAGCAGGGAAAACGAGGGAGGACCCTTAATCTGCCGGTGTTGAGAAGAGCGAAAACTGTTGGAGGGGCGACAACTAGCAGAGCACCGCGGTACTCGATGTTGAAAAATGAGAGTGGCGACCATTGTATCGCCACAACCCCATCGTGCACGTTACTTATAGTTAAGCCCTTAGCACCCGGGGCGCTCCAATATCCACCGTTGAATCTACGTTCATAGTGAATATTCACCGTCCCAGCCTCTACAACGACCCTTGTATTCATTCCACCGGACTTTTATAGGCCCATAGCGATAAGTGGTTTTCTAGGCCCAAAGCCCATACAAAGTTATTCATCGCAGGGAAGTTCTCCCGCCGTTTCCAGGGAGGACAGTAATGACCTCCGACCCATATCCTTTCGATAAGACCCTCATCTTTACGATAAGCCCCGCCGATGAGACCTTCCCCAAACATGTTACCCTCTTTTAACCCTGTTTCGCCAAGGTTTTGTTGTTCTTCTCCCCAGTCACTCTTCCCAAGACAAACAAAAGTTATGGGGTGTTTTCTTTTGCAGTTGGGAACAACTTTCAGTGACACGCTGAACGTTGAAAAATTATTTTGCCCCTTTTTCGCAAATTCGTGTTCCAAAACTACCTCTTGAACCCCTAGAGGAATTCCCTACATCTTGAATTCCTAAAGGAATTCCCAAGCAACTCGTGATCCTCTGGATAACCTTCTGGAAACGCCCCAAGTTTCCGTTTCCAACATGCATCGACAACTCCGAGTGTTTATCAGCGAGGAGACCTTGGCAAAACCGCCGGGGATAACTTAACCCTTAACTTGTTTCCAATAGCTTGACTGTAGATAGCGCCACCCTTTTACCACCAGGACGCATCCTTCTCATCACCCTGATTGGTCCCTTGTGTTGAGTCGAGTGGTGTTACTTTTCCAATATAAGCGGGTATCTTTATTGGTCAAGCTTCGCAGTGAGAATGATTCTAATTAGAATTATTCTAACTAGGGATGCAAATTCGGTAGCCAACAATCGATTAGGCGAGCAGGTGGGGAGAGGAGGAGTAGGAGGATAGAATAGTTAGCGATATATACATACATACGACACATATAATGTGTTTCTATAAATTTCTATAAATAGAAACTGTAACCTAGTTCTATTCATTCAGCCATCCACCCTTGGTCATGACAAGACCCTACTGGTTTATCCAAGGCAGGAGCGATTAAAGGTGCAATATGAACACCTCACAAGCGAAAAATTAGGTCCCAGCGCCATCTGTATCAGATCATAATCTACAAAGATACCTACGAATACGAAGTATTCGTAGCACAAGTCTTGTGCGATGCCTGGAGAATTTTGAAGAACCTGAACGAATTTGGAAGAAAAGTTACCGCGCCTACGTAGGTAATCAAGTTTTTTTTACTAGTTTTTAATACGTATAATCCATTGGAATTAATTGTATTTTTATGGTTTGGCGGGATTAGGCAGGCAAGTTTTCAGGAAGGGAAAACTGGAGAAGGTTAGGCAGGTTGCTCGCTAAAAATTTTTGAGGTAGTTTCCTGGGTCTACAGTTCCACTGCAGGAAGGATGCTTCCTTAACGATGGCATCACGAGAAACGACCAGATAGACCATCCCACCAGAGCCTCCTTTTTTCCACGGATGCCTGAAAAACAAGAGCTGCGGAGGGTTCTAATGTCTCGGCAGGGTTTAAAAAGACTGATTTCCTTTTATCAAAGCCTTTTGGTTTATTATTCTTGGAATAATACACCTTGTTTTTGCGACGGGGGTCGACGACTCCGATCGGCCTCAAAATTTGACATTATCCGTTTCAAGAGGTCTACATTCTAAATCCGAAAGTCCGTCCGCCGTCCGGGCCGTTTTGGGCAGTAGGAATTTTTTTTAAATCTGAAATTTTGACAAAATACTTGATTTATCATCTAGTTGTGTTCAGGCAAGGTTTTAAGTCCGATCGCCCAAACCCGTGGGGCGCTATGGGGCTAAAATGGAGCTATGGGAGGGGTTTTTTGAAGGCTTTTAGCTATGGGATCGAGTTAGGTGTCGTTTTCGAAGTATTTGTGGACGTAGAATCCATTTTCGGGGGTCCTGGAACGATCCGATTTCACTGTGGCGATCTATAGGGCTTTCATGGGGCTAAAAATGTGATTTTTGAAGGATCCCAGGAGGTTAAATATTTTTTCGAGTAAAAATAAAGAATTGTTAAAAAAAAATGTTTTTTGAAAAAAAAAATTTTCTTGAAAAAAATCCAAACAAAATTTCTAAAATTTTTTTCATTGACAGAAATAATTTCTGCACAAGTAACCTATATCAAAGAATAATAAACCCTTGTGTAAAATTGGCAGCGTTTTTTTTTTTTTTTTTTTTTTTGGGACACGGTCGTCAGACAGGACTAAGGAAACGGTGGTGCCCCTCGTCTTCACGAAGTGCATCTTGTGGCGGATAGGCGAACCATTAACGCCTGAGGTGCTCCTAAAGTGGGAATCCACACAGAATGTAAGCATAATGCAGATGCTGCACAGAACAACAAGGCACTGTATTCCAGGCATACTCGTCCGGCCTAATCCGGTTAAGCCGTCGGCTAATCACCTGTATGATCCCGCTGTAGGGTCAGTTCACCCGCTCGAAACCCATAAGCGACCACCGCAAACCCGTTCTCGCATTCCGAGCAAACGGCAGTAAGGTTCAAACCCAACCGAACTCATCTGTTTCTAAGTCGGACAGGGCCTCAGGGTCGACCGCAAACACGGGGGAACGAGAAGTGGCATTCCGTGTGAGATCCAGACCCTACCACCTTAAATTCTTGAATTTTCGGCGCCATTTCGGATTTTTCAAGGAGAAAAAAACAGCGTGGGCTGTCGGAACTTGGGGTTATTTATCCTGAAAACAAACCGAGACGCTGGAGGGCTCAATTGCGGCCAAAACCAACGACTGGATCAATGAGCAGAATGACCTATGGATACCCTCCCCGAACACTACATTGAAACATCAGGACGAACACACAAGTTGCCAACCACAACAGAAAATCACAACTTCCGAGTCTGTCAGTTGAAGAGCACTTTTTTTCCTCTTCAGCACAAATTAAAATTCATTCCCTCGTCCCCTTCTTTCCTTCTTATGGGATGTCCATTTTCAGTGAACGTTTTTATGAGCGGGACTCCGGGAATTTCAACACTGAGATGGGTTTTATAGCTCAGGAACCATTAAACGGTAGGTTTAAATGCCATCAAGGCTTTTATTGTCCCTTAATTCCATCCTCTTTCCCTCCAAAGCCTTTAAATAATTCTTACTATGTTTTTCACATTTAAGGAAGCGAATAAATTATGAGAAGGACCTACAAAAAACCTAGCGTCGAGAATGTTGTTTTAATTTGCTGTCGACCTTTTATTTAATCAAAGCCTTCTTCTGGTTTAGCAGTCCGGTGTGGCGTTGAGCAAACTACCGTTTCCCATGATCAGCTAAGCTAATAGAGCATTGGGTGCCTCAGAAGGGATGTTAAATGCAAAGCGTGGCGTAGAATTTTTCTCAACGGTTTCACAATTTTTTTGGGGGTGCTGACGCAGCTTCCCAACAACATTTCTGGGACGCTCACCGTAAAAATCGCAAAAAACCTCGGCACTTTTTTTTTAACATAAATATGTTTTTGGACTAGGGGTCATTCTAAAATTTGCGACCGAAAAAAGTAAACGACAAAAATGTTAACCGATAAACAAATTAGCTCATGGAGCTCCGACACTTACCAACAATTATTGTTGTATTATACTACAACCTTAGTTACCAAAAATGCAACGCAACAACCGATAAAAGAATTAGCTGTTGGAGATGTAGTTAGGTACTTAAAGTTGTGTGTAGTGTGTACAAACTCGTCAGTTAGAATGTCGTCCACTGAACGCTCAAGACGTCTGCGTCAGTGTCGACGAGAAGAACAAGAGCGCGAGGAATTTAAGCAATTTTTAATTAATACTCCTTTCAACTCAAATACAACGGAGGATGAGTTGAAGGAGTTGAAAAATTTGAAGCATTAAATTTCTAAGAAAGAAGAAGATGAAAAGAAATGGGACAACGCGCAAAAGAGGTCGGGTTTCAACTGGGGCAAAAGCGGCCGAAGCACAATCTAACTCGGGAAATTTTGTGAAATTAACTGGGGCAGTTTTAATCGGTTCCTGAATTCCACGTTAACGCGGCGAACTTCGAGAAAAATTATTGCATTCTTACACAAATAAACGTAGAGACAATAAATATAACTAAAAAAATTCATTTTACTGCAAACGGAAAAAGATAACAAATAAAGTAAATAATAATATTTTTCCCCTGGATGGAATACCACCATTATTTCAATGTTCTCTTGATAGGCAACCCACATTTTCCCTGAAGGGGAACGGAAACTTTTATTGGCTCGATAATAGTTATGAAATCATTTGCCCTTTTTGCGTTTCCGTCCTTGGATAAAAATATACAAATCAGTACCTATCAAATCTTTTAGATGTGCTATGCCGCTAAAAATTTTCCCCTCTTACATGTGCTATGATTCACCTCATGATTCTCGTGATGCATACCGATAGGTACACTAGAAATATCAGACTCCACAAGAAGGTTTACAAGTCACTTATGATTGTGATATTTGCCCCAGTTGGATTGCCTTCCATTTGTCAACACGGCCCCAGTTCCGTTGTCTCTTCCAGGATCCCCGACTCCCCGATTTCCCCAGTTAGAACGTGACCGCAAAAGAACGCAGAAAAATGTAAGCGGTATCATCAGTACCAGAAACTTAAGAAGTAACAGAAAAGAGAAGAACAGGAGCGCGAGGAATTTAATCAATTTTTAATTAATACTCCTTTCAACTCAAATACAACCGAGGATGAGATCAGACACACAAGCACACCTTTACATGCTACAAACGAGCAAAAGATAAGGAAAATCGAAACTGTCGATTCGGTGCTCCATTCTGGCCAATGAAAAGTACAATGGTGTGGCTGCCAACACCAAAGAGCGATGGTAGACGAGAAAATCTAAGAGAGAAGAACGCGGATATGGATTGCGCTCGAGTTTGAAGAATTAAATTCAAATAAATTAAAATCAAATTTTGATTCATTTCTTGGTGCATTTTGGTGCATTTCTCGAACGTCGACCCAGCCGTAACGATGGACGCGACAGGCGTTAAAAAATGTCGACTTTTTCCAACTTGGCGAAAAATCTAGATAACTTCAAGTTTAAATGTCTGCTGCACAAAAATGGTTACTCCCAGGTAAAAAATAATCTAATGGAAGTTGTAGAGCATTTAATTCTGCGTTCAGAGAGCACTAATACTGTTACTTTTGGTCACACGCAACTTAAAAATGAATAAATGTTCGGAAATACTCCTGAGCGAGCGACTGCTTGTCCAGTAACACCAAAGAGGTCAACCAGGAACATTAATTGAGGTAGTAGCCATTTTGGTTTATTATTCTTGGAAGAATACACCTATGTTTTCGCGACGGAGGTCGACGACTCCGATCGGCCTCAAAATTTAACATTATCCATTTCAAGAGATTTATTCCAAGATTAGATTCCAAAACCAATATGTCCGTCCGCCGTCCGGGCCGTTTTGGGCAGTAGGCTTTTTTTTAATCTAAAATTTTGACAAAATGCTCAGTTACCATCTAGTTGTGCCCGCATGGTTTTCAGCCCGATCGCCCAAACCCGTGGGACGCTATGGGGCTACAAATGGGGATGCGGGACGGTTTTTTAAAGGCTTTTGGCTATGGTTTAAAGTTACGTTTGACCAAAAGTAACATTATTTGTGCTCTCTGAACGCAGACTTAAATGAGTTCTTACGTGGGTGTTACCATGTTTGAGCAGCAGACTTGAAGCAAACTTGAAGTTATCTTGATTTTTCGTAAAGTTGGAAAAAATCATCATTATTTTACGGGCCGTCGCGCCCTTACGACTGGGTCACTTTTGACTTTGAGGTAGCTCTTCGACGCATAATTGTGTGCTCTTTAATTTTCTATATCCTGTAAAACACCAGTAACCCCCCAAAGTTATCCGTAAAACAAAAACAAAAACTGCCAAAATTTTGAGAATTTCGAAATTGCGATTTTGACGGTGAGCGTCCCAGAAATTTTGTTGGGAAGCTTCGGATTCGTGTTCAGCACCCCAAAAAATATCTTCGCTGACACCGTATCATGACATAAGTCGATTTTTGGGGGTTTTGAGTTAGAGGTGGTTCCTTATGTATTTTTTCGTGCCTGATCGATTGAAATGGTCAGTTTCGCGAAAAAATCAACAGGCGCGCTGTTATCGTAGATTTGTTATCATGACACAGCTCGTTTAGGAGCGGATCATAGCATAAGTCACCCACTTCACATGGCGGACGGAGCTCCAGCTGAATACGGGGTAAGTAATCATGATTATTTAATAGAATGAAACAGTAATTGATGGTTTCTTTTGAATCAATATCATAATCAACTATTGAAGATTGATTTTCACACGTCACATTGTGGAAGTAGGGGGAAAATAAGTTGACTGGAACGAAGCAAAGAAACGAGGACGAGTTATGCTATGATTACGAATTCTCTTTCAGGAGTTATGTCAAGATTCTGGTCATTTAGGCAAGGGTTCTGTTGAGATTTTCAAGCAGCTGCAGCAGCATGAATAATAAATTGAAGCATGAAAACAGCAGCAGCTGCTGTTTTCATGCTTCAACTTATTCAAGTTAAAAATACCAAATAATAATTTATAATAAAAAAAGGTGATTTAAATTAAAAACGCAGCAAATTTCACACAAGGGTTTATTATTCTTTGATGTTACTTGTGCAAAAATTAATTTTGTGTCAATAAAAATATTTTTTTTGAAAACATTTTGCAAAAAAAGAAGAAGATGAGGGACCTCTTAAAATGGGTTATGGGTCCAAAACTACCGGAAAATATATGATCTATTGGGATCCTTCGAAAATCTCATCTGTAGCCTCATAAGAGCCCAATAGATAGGTGAAATCTAATCGTTCTGGGACCCCAAGAATGGATTCTACGTCCAAAATTACATCGAAAACGACACCTAACTCGACCCCTGAGCCGAAAACCTTCAAAAAGCCCTCCTGTAGCTCCTTCTTAGCCTCACAAAGCCCCACGGGCTTGGGGGATCGGGCTGAAAACCTTGCGGGCACAACTAGACGGTAAACCTATTTTGTCAACACTTCAGATTTAAAAAAATTCCTACGGCCCAAAACGGCTCGGACGGCGAACGGACAAATCGTTTTTGGAATCAAGAAATTTTGAAACAGATAATGCCAAATTTATGGCCAGTCAGAACTTTCTACCTCCGTGGCAATTACATAGCTGTACCTATTATTCCAAGAATAATAAACCATCAATTTATCAAAAAATTATTCATCATGGAGAACTTCTCAATAACTATCATAACTACCTACATCTATCATCAAAACTAACTAGGTGCATCTATCATCTAGCATCATCTTTCATTATCATCTAACACTAACTACTCTAACTACTATACACACTATAATACAATGTACTTCTGTCATACTGTACAACTACTACTCTATAGTTAGTAGTTATAACTTCTAACACTACACCATTATTAGTAGTTATAACTACTAACACTACACTAACTAGGTACATCATCTATCATCATAACTAACTACATTATCTATCATCCAACTACATCTATGTATCATCATCATCATCTAACAATGTTAGATCATGCTAGCAGTTAAAACTACTAACACTACACCATTATTAGTAGTTATAACTACCAACACTACACTAACTACATCATCTTAAGACTAACTACATCATCTATCATCATAACTAACTACATCATCTATCATCCAGCTACATCTATGTATCATCATCATTCAACAATGTTAGATCATGCTAGCAGTTAAAACTACTAACACTACCACATTATTAGTAGTTATAACTACTAACTGCATTTAGTAGTTATAACTACTAACTGCATCATCTTAACACTAACTACATCATCTATCAACTAACTATCTACATCTATTGAAATTAATCTGTCATCTACCATCTACAGATTTTCCAAGCTCAATTGAGAATTTTCCATTTCAATTTGAGAATTTTCGGTTCAAATTGAAAGAAAAAATTCTCAAATTGAAATGGAAAGTTCTCAATTCAGGTTGGAAAAATTCTCAATTATGTTTGGAAAATTCTCAATTGAGCTTGGAAAACCTATATCATAACAGTTATGATATAGGTTTTCCAAGCTCAATTGAGAATTTTCCAAACATAATTGAGAATTAGTTACAACATAATTGAGAATTAGTTACTAATGTACCTGTTATAACTATAATAAATATCATAGAAACTATACCTACATACAATTATTTATCTTTAAACCTCGAATTCCTGATTGAATCATGGCATAACTCCATCATGGAATTCGTCATCATGACATTACTCCACCATTATTTATACAAGTAAAGATATCGATAAAAGATATTATTTATAGTCATGAGGGAGATATTCATTACGCGAAAAATACACGAAATGTAAAAATAATAGTTCACCGCCTGCAATAACACGTTTTTTTGCTCTCCTGAAAAGTTGAAGAAATGGACTTATGTCATGATACGGTGTCAGCGACGATATACAAACTAACGTAGAATTTTCTTAACGGTGTACCGCGCTTTGCAACGAAAAATCGCCTGGGGACTGGAATATAAGCAACGTCGAGCCTACTACTATTTATAATCACTTTCACGGGTGAGTGAGTGAGAAGCGGGGTCACCGATACAATTAATTTTTGCGTTCAATCTGACGGCGAACCCCTCACCCATGGGTGCATGGTGACGAGGAAATGGGGAGAACGCAATCGTCAGAACGCGTTCCAATCCTCCTTGCGAGGACGGTAGCAACCAGTCGGACGAAATTCAAGGCTGAAAAAAATGCCACATTTCATTTTCATTTTTGGTTCAGTCAATTTCCGTCTATTATTCTTAGAAAAATGTATCTATGTAATCGCGACGGAGGTCGAAAATTCTGATCGGCCTAAAATTTGACATTATAAGTTTCAACAGGTCTACATTCCAAAAACGCTGCAAATTTTACATAAGGGTTTATTATTCTTTGATATAGGTTATTCTGTCAAAAAAAAAAAAAAAAACCGTCCCTTAACCCCATTTCAGCCCCATAGAGCCCCACGGGTTTGGGCGATCGGGCTGAAAACCTTGCACAACTCGATGGTAAACCGAGTATTCGGTCAAAATTTCAGATTAAAAAAAAAAAAAAAAAAAAAAAAAATGTCTACTGCCCAAAACGGACGGTTTACGGCGGATGGACATTTCGGTTTTGGAATCTAGACCTTTTGAAACGGATAATGTCCAATTTCGAGGCCGATCGGAGTCGACACCCGTCGCGATTACATAGGTGTATTATTCCAAGAATAATAAACCAAAACGAAATGTCTGTCCGCCGTCCGAGCCGTTTTGTGCAGTAGGAATTTCTTTAAAAATCTGAAATTTTGACAAAATACTCGGTTTACCATCTTGTTGTGACCGCAACGCCCCAACCCGTGGGGCGCTATGGGGATAAAATTGGGCTACGGGAGGGTTTTTTGAAGGGTTTTGACTATGGGGTCGAGTTAGTTGTCCTTTTCGATGTATTTTGGACACAGAGTCCATTTTTTGGGTTGATTTTACCGTGGGGGATCTATGGGGGCTACAAATGGGATTTTTGAAGGATCCCAGGCGATCAATTAAAGAGTCATTTTCCGAGTAACTTTGGACTCAAAATCCGTATTTTCGAGGTCCCACATCTGTCCAAACATTGTACGGATTTTTTAAATTTAATTTTTTCAAAATTATTTATCAATGACACAAAATAATTTTTTGCACGATTAGCGTATCAACAAATAATAAACCCTTGTGTAATACCTACTCGCAGCGTTTTTTTGTTGTTGTTTGTTTCAAGTGCCTTCTAAGAAAATTTCAGCGATAAAACCTTTACTGGATTCCCATGTCTTGACTTCCTCAACCTGCACCTTCCAGCCAAACCACAAACACAAATTTTAATTCAACACCCGCCTTTAACCACAATTTCATCATTTTGGGGATTCTTGTGCTTTGATCGTTCAATATTCTGACCCCAAGCAATTTGATTCAATATCCATAAATTTGTATTAATGAAGGAGCGATATTGACGGACCACTTGTCCACCATTAATCATTCATGGGAATCCCCATAAATTCTCTCAAGAGAATGAACTCCCCTGTATTACCAGAATCATCTCAATCATTCATCCTCCCTGTGGACGACCCCAAACTTCTCTCACACCCTTGAGACGCCCGAATGAATCAAAAATGTCAATTTAATTCTCGGTGTAAACGGAGTCTTGAAAACCCCAGATGGTAGATTCGTTCATCTCAGGGGTATCAAATGAAAATGTAGGGTTCCGCGGGTCGAAGGGGAATATAACTTCAAATAGCGTCGTACCAAATGAAATTCTGGTGGGGAGGGACAGTGAAATATAGTAGGGTACATTTTTTCTCTCTTGGTAGAAAATAGATTCTCAACTGGAAAAGAAAGGCGAGGAAAAGCCGGGGAGCCCGCTCTATTGGAAGAATTGGTGAATAGTGGTTTGTCTGCTCAATCAAGCGGTAGGGTCTTGACAAGGTAGCTTTTATGGATTTAAATTAAATTTTGTTTCTTTTGAATAACCTCGCTCATGGAATTGAAGATTTATAGAGTAGAGTGACGCAGTAGAGAGAACGGTAGCCATTGGATCATTGCGTGGCAGCCAACGAGGTTTTCAAATCTAAAATCATGTCAGGTAGTCAACGGTCTTTCAGTGCTTGGCCAGACATCTGGATCCATACATCTATGTTGGGTAGACGAGGGTATCTCTGGGATCCGTCCTAGCTGGGTATTTTGATTCGTATCAGGGCATCTTGATGCATTTCATGTATGTCCGGCATTCAGTACTTGCGCCACTTGATGGATCTGAGCCAGTCGACTTTCAGCCTTGTCTGCACATCAGGACATGAGGTCGTTCCGTCCATTGGTAGCCATTTTGATGGGCCTGTTGGCATTGAGCCATGCCAGGCTCAATGGGTTCGTTGTTAAGCGCTTTGACTGTCAACTTGATCTGTAGCTGTGAACAGTGAACCATCTTAGGTTGTGAGGCAGTGTTGGCATTTGTTGGCAAGGGTTCATTCAGTGCTTGGATAACCTCATGGGTCTGGGTGTGGATTTCCAACCACGTCTGGACGTCACTTCAGCAGTCAAGGTGGTTCAGTACTCAACTGGACTCGTCGTTCAGGGCTTAGACAGCCATCTAATCTGATATAATATATCAGAATGTTCATCGATATATTATAATATAATATATTATTATTGATTAATAAGATATTATCGATGAACATTGGACCATCACAGAGAGTGGGGAAGTCCAGGGACATTGCTGGGGCCATTCAATGCTTGGCAGTGCATCAGGGCCAGTGGACTTTCATCCATGTCTGGGCTTCAGGAACTTGAGGTCGTTCCGTACTCTGGTAGCTGTTTTGATGTACCTGTTTTGGCATTGAACTTGTCAGGCAGTTGC
The DNA here is from genome assembly GCA_955831195.1 of Pilophorus perplexus. Taxonomy (NCBI): domain Eukaryota; kingdom Metazoa; phylum Arthropoda; class Insecta; order Hemiptera; family Miridae; genus Pilophorus; species Pilophorus perplexus. The sequence continues at coordinate 16,040,629 of OY037008.1, forward strand.
TCAATTGGGTTCGACGTTCAGTGCTCTGGTAGCCATCTTGCTCTTCCAGCCATCTCAGATCATCAATAATTTTCACAGCAAAAGCCAACCAATCGTCTTCCCTTCAGCAAATTGAATTCTCACTTGATGGACTGCTTCGGCCGGTATAGAATATGCTCCCAACCAAAATTATACAAAGAAAACAACCCGCTGGGCACTCCCAAAAACAGTTTACCCAGGTGAGCAAAAAACTGATCAGATCGCATGAGTAATCCACCCGGTTTCCATGGACGTACCGCAGGTAGACGTTGTACTGTATCGATGATATACGACCCAGAGGGTCAACCTGGCTGACATCAATCTTGCCCTCCCCAAGATCTCGATAAACTCACTCGTTTGTTACTGAGTCGAGCCTTCCCCTCTTTGTTCATCCCATATCTTCTCTGGTTCGTTTGCACCAGTCGCGAAGGCTGATTTATGAGACCGGTGGAAACTCCGGGTTTTCATTTTAGACGTGAGGCCCCGCACCTGGGAAACCGGTATGAAACTTGGTCGTATAGTATTTCTCGGGGCAATTCCTCCCTATAGCGGAGCTCGGAATAATTTCTGCGAAATTATAACTTGGGGACAAATGTGGTAGTCAGGCGAGTGTGAGAAGTTGTTGAAGAAGGGGAGGAATTATATGTGGGGTGGCACTGGATGCAGATTGAACAAAAGTGTTGGAATGTCTTCCTTTTTGCTAGCACTGCTAATGTGCCGAGGGGGGGGGGGGGGGGTGTCGGCATTTTGTCAGGCAGTCGAAAGTCATTCAGTGCCTGGGCAGCCTCATGGGTCTGACATTCAACCATGGGGTCAGGCACTTCAAGACACGAGGTTGGCATTGAACCTTGTCGTCAGGCATTTGCTTAACTACATTCATCATTGCTTCGGCAGTCATCTTGATCTATGAATAATTACCCATTTCAGGCCATTTCTACAGCACAAATTGACCAAAATTCCTTGTAGTTGCCGAAAGGTTCCTACCAGGGAGCATCACCAAGGGAGGGCAGAGATGGCGCTCTCGAATTGTTTTGAAATGCGACACCTAGGGGCAAATAAGCGAAGCGCAATTGGTCTTAGCAATTTGTTCTCATTCCATCCAATGCACCAACGTCTGGATTACGTTTCGGACACTGTGCAAAATATCAATCAAGCATCTTATTGCATTATTCTCTTCTGACAAAGCCAAAACTCGCAAACCCAATCTTCTTTGCTCCTTTGTTTAAAGTTTGGTTTTCTTTTGAAACAACACAAGAAACGAAAGCCTAACGACGTCCCAACTTCCCATTCGTGTAAAAGGCGGCGTGAAAATTCGTTCTCTCAACTTTTCAGCAACTGTCATGGATTTTAAGTTGTTAGGGATACCGCAGGGTCAGACAGACGTCTAAGGGGGGAATTTTAAATGATAAGCAAAGAGGGGAGGAAAAGTTTTCGAGTTTATTTGCCTTCGGAACCCTTTGAGACGATTATCATGGCATTATAGCCCCCCTTTCCGAACCCCAAAAGTTGTGCAGACGTCAAATCTACTTAGGGAAAGTTTGGAAGGCTTTGAGGAAGCCGTGTAGTCCTAGCAGGACGTAGTTTGTACAGGACAGGGTGGCTTCGACAAATCTGGGCAGCCTGTTTGCTATCAGTTAGTTCTCGTCCTCTGGACTGCCACCAAGCAGTTCCTTGTCCCATGTTACTTTGTGGAGTCGTTCATTAGTATTTGTTGATTTGTGTTTGGTATGGCTTTGCCGCTTAGTCCAAGCCAAATCATGCCGTTCGGCATCGTGTGAGCGCCCCCTTAGGTAAAGATCCCACTTCTGAAAACCTCAAAGGGCCAGCGAGTGGAGGCCTCTCAGCCTGTTTCATCACCAGGGTCAGATTATGGTGATACAACGATCACAACTCTCTTTATTCAAGCGCCTCAGACACATAATATACAGCCGCTCACCACTGGAGTTGCCTCTTTAGTCTGTGCTGTGTACGCAAGGCTCCTTCCAAGCAAGGCCATGACGGTGGATTTGAGAGGACCCCAATGGTACCTGTACTTGGGACTTTTCGCAATTCAGAGGTATATCATGATTTCAGATAATGAGTTTTCTGCTCTGGGACTTGAGCAGCCCGAATCATAATCTTATTTTGTAGAGTCATTCCTGGTGAAGGGTTAGGAAAATCCCCCTCCTTTTCTGATGATTTTCGACTTGGATAGAAACAGAAATCCTTACCAAAAGTCCAGATCGTTTGAACAGCAGCATCCGGACGTCTTTGGTGGCATTATATTCACGAAGTCTTCCAACTTCTCTGGGACTGGAGTACCGGTAAGTCGCTTGGGCGGATCCGACAGAACTGAGAAAACCTCTCTCAGACCAGTGAGTCATTCGATCCTCCCTTCGGGTTAACAATGGGTTTTCCTTGAAATATGCGTGCTTGTGTTCCTGCTATGAAATCCCACCAACTTGCGTTGATTCTCCTCAATCATCCACTTCTTCTTCAAAAGAGGTGGGATGGCGCTTCCTCTTTTCCACTGAATATGGTTGTCGTCGTACAGTAATGGTTCTCAGTATTGCCTTCCTAAACTGAGCACGGAAAAATTCGTTGTTTCCCCTTCGACAAGATGTGTTTCCCTCTGTTAACTTCCGAGAGGGCTGAAGAGGGCTTTTGAGAATGGGAAACAAGATCTGAAGTGGTGCACTCTGCTCTTCAAGCTGTTGCTCTCTCGAAGCTTCCCTCTCTTCGTCCCAAATTAGCAAGCGGTGATTGTCTGAAGAGCGCGTAGTATAACAGGGTTAGAAGGGTTTCACGTGGGAGGTGAACTCCGCGATAAGTTTTTCCAAATTGCTATGAAAGGCTCACCTCATCGAAGAAACTACCATCGTATACGATGGTATATCCTTGTATACAAGGATCGGGCAATATAATATCAACCAGAGCCCGTCTGCGTACTGATAATTAAGTCAAGCCCTTTCAACTGAGAAACAACGCAAACAAACGCCGTTGCAACTATGCAAATGCGAGGCGTAATTGAGCATGTATTTTCAGCCCGTTTCAGCTCTCAACACAATGTGCACCGTTCAATTTTAACATGACCGGAAACTGCGTCGATTGTTGCGAACTTGCGGCCATTCTGCTGCTCCGTAGAATTTCAAGGATCTAAATAAACAATCCGTTGGAACTGGGACTCGCGTTATCTTCAAATAGAGTTTTCCCCCTGACAAAGAAAACCTGCTTTTTACCGGTCGAGGTTCCCTCCGTATTCGGGCCATATCTGTCCCGTTCGGCCTCTAATCTGAATCCAGATGAACGGAAATGAAACTTGACTTTTTTGCCGTGGAGATAAAATGTAAGCGAAAGTGATCGTATTTTTCACAGAGTTATTATTCGGATGGCGTCTCAGCTCCACTTTGCACGGGAATAATATTCAGACGAGACATGTACAGGTAGGTATGTAAGGAAATTGGGGAAGCAAAAAACTGAAAGCACCCCTTGGCGCCTATTTGAACGTACTTGCACTCACTTGCACTCACTTGCACAAACAGCCCAATAAGGAGGAAACAGAGCAAGGGCTCAGTAGGATAATATAATTGTATCTCGTACCGTTTTAGTATGAACACGAAGTTTACATTCTGGATGGCCGTTTAACGTGACAAATCGAATAAACTCTCACGGAAGGTGTCATTTTCATAAAATGTTGAGATTACGAAAAAAAAACCCCTTTATAGCAAATAACACTGCAAATTTTGCACAAGGAATTATTATTCGTTCATATAAATTGTGCAAAAATAAATTCTGTCAATAAAAATATTTAATTTAATAATTTAACAAAAACACAAGTCTACAAAAAAAAAAAAAAAAAAAAAAAAAAAAAATGTGCGAGTTGCCGGTTCCTTTCTACCATTTTTAGGTGTTTTTGAGGGTGCTGAATCCGAAAATGATAGTTTTTTTTTTAGTTAATAGTTAGTAGTTTTTACTGGGTTGAGTTCAATAAGGCCAAACTGAACTTTCAGTTTGGCGGCGACTCGAAAAAACAAAGTTTCGCGCCACCGTCGGCCTGGCAGTGGACTGTATTTATTTCGACAAAAAAATTTAAAATTGTTTTTCGACAAACTGAACTTTCAGTTTGGCCTTATTGAACTCAACCCAGTAAAAACTACTAACTATTGAATAATGACGGAGGCCACGGAAAACCAACGTAATTTTTTTTAGTTGGTTCGAACAAGGCCTTTTTTTGCATTTTTTTGTTTTCTTCGACCTTCCTTTACATGGAATTTTCCAGAAATCACAGACTTCACTCGACTTCTTCAAAAGAACACTCATCTTTCAGGACATTTACTGCAGATTCCGAATATATACTTACTTACATTTAGTCTAGAACCTTTTCAAACCATGAAAAACCTCAAAAAACTGCAAACAGATGAGCAAAAATTGTTCACCTTTTTTTTTATACTCCTCTCCCTAATCGCTCCAAAAAGTCCTGAAAAAGAATGAGGGTAATATTTTGAAAGCCTTGACCTTTCTGAATAGAATGAGACCTACCGCGACTCTCAAAAACCGAAACTAAGGGAGCTTCCATTTTTCAAAGTTTAGCAACTAAAAACCGGGAACTTGATTCTCTACTCAGAATTTCCTCCAGCGACCCACCCAATACAAGGAGATAATAAACTTGAAATTTGTATCAGACCTTTTACTCGTCAACCCAAATGCCTAACTAAATAAAATTTCAAGGCGATTGGGTCGGTTGAACAAGTCGAATTAGATGTGGTAGGTGATTGGTAACGTTTATAAGTTAAATAGGTACCTACGAGTATATTTGTTGGATAAGATCAAATTGGCACGTATAACAATTTAATAATAGATGTAGGAAGGTATGAATGAAATTCAGATATGTACTGCAGCGTACAACAGTTAATTCGAAAAAGGGTACGATTAAAATTTATTTTAATAAACGACTTTCCCAGTTGGTCCTCACCGTGCAATTGTGCAAGCTTTTTACAAGATTCATATCTTGCTACATCAAAATTTGATGTATGTAATATTAAATTTGTATAGGTATCCAATCGTCGTAAAATTGTGGTCTGGCATGTGGGTTGACGAGGAAGAAGTCTGATAAAAATTTCAAGTTGATTTTCTTTCGTCCCCCTTTTGAGGCCTCCTTAGTTACACATCAGAGATAAACAACTTTCGTCATGAAGGACCTCCCGAAACCCGATGAAGAGGATGAGGGAGGAAAAATCAAGGTAGCCTATAACCAACCACCCCCCGAACTTGCTGATCACAATGAGACCACCCTCATGAAAATCTGTTGAGCCGCTCGGGCGTGATGCTGTGAAAAAAAAAAAAAAAAAAAAAAAAAAAAAAACATGAGGTGAGCGCACCTTTCCATTTTTTGAGGGAAAGGTTGCGCTAAAAACGGCCATCATTTTCGGATTCAGCATCCTCAAAAACCCCTAGAAATGGTAGAAAGAAGGCGGCAACTCACAGGTCATTTTTTTTTTGTAGGCCAGTGAAAATTTAATTATTTTCGCATTTTTTGTAGTGTTTGGACAGATAAGGGACTCCAAAAAATGAATTGTAAGTCCAAAATTACTCGGAAAACCACACCTTATTCCACCTCCAGGTATCCTTCAAAATCAGCAATTGTAGCCTCATCAAAGCCCTCATAAATGCCCGCGGTGAAATTGGAAATCTGGAACCCCCAAAAATATATTCTTTCGATTTGCCTATTTGCGCGCACTTGCGTTCATTTGCTTGCAGTTATCAGTTGGGCAGCAAAATATTCTCCCGTGGACGGTAAACTACAACACAATCAATTATTCTGCAGACATTACGTGTTGGGAGCGCGGACGTGTTTCTTGCCGGCAAAATTCATTTCTTTCCCGGGGAAAAAAATCGCGCTGTAAAAAAGGAAACAGGAAAGCGTGACATTTGTGATAAGAACCTGTGTATGGCGGTCCGACGTTCTCATACGCCGATATTCCATGCAAGCTTCCTCTTTTATAACCTATTCCCGTTTTTTTTTTTTTTTTCGCTCCAAGCAGCTTCACCTCGTAAAATAAGTTTCGATACTGACACCGCCTGAGAGGAATACGTGAAAACTTTCATTGCCATTCCGAGTGGCTTTTCTGACCCTCGTGGAAGTTATTTGTTAAGGTATCTGTCTCTCAATGAATATTTGCAAGAGGTGGAAAACCCACTTCGGATTGTCGCAAGTTTTCTGTTTTTCCGCGTTGGCGTCTCAATAAAAGTTTAGCCACAAGGGCGATGCATGAAAAGGTGGGAGATTTTCACGACGGTGAATTTACATGGAAAAAAGGAAGCGTGAAAAGAGACGAAAGTTTTGAATGTGGGGAAACAACGTCGGATGAACTCAGAAAATGGGAATGGAGTTTCTCGATAAAATACGACATGGTGAACTCAGTAGTGGGATCTGTCATCCCGTAGGAGAATTCAATTTCCTGTGGGTTTCACCGCAAATACACAAAGGAACTTCGGAGGTTAAACGGCACCTTGTCGACCCCACTCGCCTTTCCTGACCCCTTGAGAAGGCGCAATCAACAAACAATGGCCGCCCTGGGTTCAAAAGGTAGAACCCTTCCCAGTGTGTGGAAAAGTGGAGGTAAACCTTGGGCGCCGTTTTCTCGTTCGACCATAACGTGGAAGAGGGGAAAAATTGTGGAGTCTATTTGTAGGATCCACATTGCGGCCCTTAGGTTGGGGACGTCCACGAGGGCTGAAGAGTAACAACCCTCGAGTAAATCAGGTATCCTGGCATCCTTACAGGCATCCTTTATTAGAGCCTTCTTGGTTTCTTTTGACATCGCAGGTCTGAGTTCGCGTAAAGCATTCAGCCCAGAAAAGCTGAAGGCGTGTTAACACTGTGGCGATCGGCTCGTGTGGAGACAATTCTATGAAAACTCACTCCCCAGCGTGGGTGTCCTGTATACCTGAATATGGGTGTGCGCTTAACTAAGATGTTATTTTGGTGCGTTGGGCGTTTGTGTTGGAGGATTGTGTGATGTTGGCCAGGTTACCTTTCCTAGGGTCCACGTTTGATGTGCCAAGGATCAAGTCCATCCCCACAGCAATGATATAATATATCTATATAATATATAGATATATCCTAATATAATATATATAATATATATATATACTGCTTATATCAAATATATTATACATTTTTGTTTTTAAATTATGGCATATTGGTGCAGCAACTTTGGCTAACCTACACCGTGTATAATTTCACGCTTTGGTGGAGACGGTGGTCGCCATCCATTAGCACTTCGCTAACATCCTGCACTGCTCGGTCTCGAATTGGTCTCTGTCCATTTCACCAGTTCCTCCCAGCTCACTTTCTATAGATTGCTTCACGCTCTGGATCTGCTGCTCTGGCAGTTGGGGCGAGCAGTATATCTTCGCCAGAGCTGTCCAGATAGAATAGCACCTCAGTGCCATTCCCTCTAACCTTCTCACGGATGTTGCACCATCAGATGGCCCTTACGACAGGGGTCTGAATTCCCCGAGACAGTTCCCTCTCTCTGGACTGGGTGGATCTAGCGGATGAGCACAGAACCGTTTCAGACATCTGTGCGTTGATTCTTGCAGGGTGGCCGCCAAGCTGGGAAAAATTAATTCCCTGACTTTTCCCTGCAAAAATACCTAATTTCCAGACCCGAAATTATTAATTATAATAATTTAATCTGACACTTTATTAATTCTGATAATTTTAATCGCTTGATTTTTTTTTTTTTTTTCTTTTGTTATTGAAAGGTGATTAGAAAATACATAAATTTTTACACCAAACAATTAAAACCCAGGGAAAGTAGATAAGTAAACTGCGTTTTAAAAACTATTAATTTGACAAAAATAGTAACACTTGAAAAATAAAAAACAATAGAATAATTATTCTTAGAATAAATTATAATTTATGCCTTAATTGGAACTTGCTCGTATCCATATGACTTGGAATTACTAGGATGGTTAATTTAGGTTGATTATAGGATAATTTCTTCCTACATTTTTTCTAGCTAAAAATAATTTTCGAGAAGCCAGATTCTGCGAATAGAAGCAGGGTTCGGGTACGTACCCGAACAGAAAAAAATCTTTTTAATTAACTAGTAATGATTACAAGGACAGAGATCTCGAACCAAAATACCAAGTGAAAGATTGATAGGTTACTTCGTGGGTGAAGTGGAACATTCCATTATGAAGAGAGGGATATTGGTGCATGAAGTGGGACTTTTCATCGTGTGAATGGGGATATTATATCTGTAACGGGAATTCCGCCAACTCATTGAACTTGTGCGGGCAACATGGATGAAGAGTGAGTGGAAAACAAACCCGGCAAAGTCGCTCCCACCAAAATTCAAAAATTATCATCATTTTCGGGACGGAAGAGAGGGACAAACTTGTCACCAAACAAAATTCGTATTTTAATACAATTTTTGATTTTTTTTTTTTTTTTTATCAAACATTTTTCCCTGACTTGTGACCGATTTCCCTGACTTTTCCAGGTTTTCCCTGACTTTTCCAGATGGCGGCCACCCTGTCTTGGTACAGATTCGGCAATCTCTCAAAAATGGAACAGCGAGGGACAAGGTCTTTTTCTAGGCAAGAACGTACCAGTCATCACCTTTGAGGATCAAAAGCTCAAAGAAAACCCGCCAAACCCAAGAGAGTTGCAAAGAGTGAAATTTTTAAGTAGATCTTCCAAATGTTTTTTTTTTTTTTTTTCCAAGAATGACAGATCGTGCTGGAGTAGATTATACCTTACCAAGAAGGGATTCACCGTCCAAATGACCTCCAGGAATCCAATTTACTGGAAAAACGAGAAAAAAAAGCTTTGAAGGGTAAGTAAACGGAGTAAATAAATGAGGGGATTAACTCTGCCTACGCAGCCTTTAAGAGTTACCAGGTGAAGTGAATAAATTAATCAGGTCTTGGCAGAGCAAACAAAGGTAAATAGCGGTAAATGTGATTAGGACGAGCAACAGAGAGGAACGAGACGGAAATGACTGAAAGGGAAAGCCTCAACATCGAAATGTACCGTTTTGATGCAGTATGAACAGTTGTGCGCTTTCGGTAAACAAATTTCGCTCCCTTTTAACTTCACTGTATGTAATGCGATATGATTATTGCCCTACATGTTTCGAGCTAATAAATTACCTTCGTATCAAAGAGCTGGTTTGATTACAAGTGACGTAGATGTAACTTATTGACGTGGTATTTGCTGTACATGAGGGAAATTGCGGATGGGAGCGGGATTAGTTGGAAGATTAGTTGGATGTGGAGTTCAGGTTGAAGCTAACTTTAGACGTGTTGATGGCGTTGGAGAGAGGTGAAATCGATATAGTGGCTTAAATGAAGTTTTATATTAAAAAGTGGAATAATTCCCATAATTATTATGGGTAATGTGCCTTTGGAATCTGGAATGTTCTGAGGCGGCATATTTATTAGTTAATACCCTTGTAGGGGTTTGGTGGGTAGTTGCAGGCAATAGGCCGAGGTTTTGGGTCTCCATACATGGAGATGGTGTCTTATAAGACACCAGAGCAAAACCCAGGTTGCCCTGCAGAACTATGTCATGGGTGCACCCATGGCTGAAGCGCGTATGAGGCTCCGTTGGCCAGGCACCTGCTTCTTCTCGTAACTTCGGTCTTGTTTGGCTGATCTCGGGCTGCTCGTTTCCCAGCCAAGGGCCGATAGCGATAATGCACCATCACGCCAGAATCCGTGAAAAGTGAAGACTCTTCCAGGGTCTTGGAATGGCGTCCAGGTACGGCAAACGTTCAGAGAAACTCAATTGCAATTGAGTGATTTCCCATGGAAATATCACAAAAGCCGTGAATGACAGATTTGACAGATTTCCCCACTCTCCTTCTTGCGGTACACCAGCCCGCCAGAGCTAGTACTGGCGGGCGGAGGGGGTCGCGTTACAGTAGCGGCGCGATCGTGCAAATCCCTCTTCTCCCGCCGGTGACACCGCATTTTTTCGTAGACGGAAGGATTTTCTCCCACCAATCAATGTTTCACCGTTCACCAATATCAATGCTCCTGCAGGAGCATTGATATCAATGGGATCAGGCCCGTCGGCCAGGCCTTCATTGATGACACATCATCTGTGGAAGCTGAGCCGGCAGGAATGATCCCGACGCCTGGGTCCACTGGCCTGGCCTTCATTGCTGACAATTCGGTTGTGGAAGCTGCTTCAGTAGGATTAGGTAAGACTGGATTAATTGGTCAGGCCATCTTTGGTGACTATTCGTTTGAGGCAGCTGCAACAATTAATCTCAATACCGCTATTAACCCAGGACGAACTGATACCTGCCACAACATATCGTGTTGTTTATCAGCCTCTCCTTAGTTTCCTTCTGTGACCTCGAACCATCACAGTACCCTGACATTTCACATAAGCCTAACGATTGCGGGTCTTCGATTGTTGCTGCATCCTCTGCTAGGCCTGTAGACTACGAAACATCGTACGATGCCCTAGCTAGAGATGTTCCCATACTCCCTTCACCAACCCCCACAACAACAACAACCCGCCTTCCGTTAAACACACAACACAAAATTTGAGTGATAAATTTAACTTTAGGAACTCAAATTCATGTAGGTGCACCCACAACATCCGTTTCACAGGGTGCACCTACTGTAGGTAAAGGGTAAAGTGAGTTTGACGTCAAAATGTTTGACCCTTAGGCCTGACATGACGTGCACCTACAGAAGGTACCTCAAAGCTCAACTTCCAGATTTTGTACCTATCCAATTCTGGCTGAACGTCGAAGCCGAATAAAAAAATCAGAACGTTTATCAGGACGCCGACATCTTTGTCAGGACGTTCGGAACACCCTATTAATCAGCACATGTTCTGACAAATTAGAACGTCTGACAACCGTACGTTCAACTAACTAATCGTCTATTTACTAATTTCTTCTCTGGTTGAATTACCGAGCCAAGCGAGAGCCCCAACGTGGACGCTGGTTATTTACCAAGATTCAGAATAGCGGTGAGAGACATCGTAGACCCGAAGTCTCCGGTGTACGAGAAATATTTCTCCCTTTGATCGTAAATCATCCTCCAGACTGGCCAGACGAGAGACGCTGAAAACATGACCTTTGACCTATCCTGAGGCGATCCTGCAGCCAAAGGTGAAATATTGAAAAAAATTCACAAACATCGGCGCCAAATATTCGTATCGGCTGCTTGTAACGTTGGAGTCTTGAAATGAAAAGCTTTGAAGGCTGAATCTAACACATGTCAATGTAGCTGAAAGCGAGTCGGAGCCTTTGTATGAAACGCCTCGGATTCCTTGGAGTCCAATTTCTACTGAGTCTGGCACTTCATTCAGCTCCCACTCTTTTCAAACTATCAGCCGCTAAAGAATTCCGATGGACAGTATTGTCCCCAATGTTTCGTTGACGGGCGTTGAGGGTGGCCAACCTGAGTGCCAGATTGACGCCTTACATGAACCTCTTTTTTTTTAACGTTTTAACATTCCACTCATCCACTAATTGTTCTACCAGTCACTGAAAGGGTATGATGTTTCGTGTCACACACATTCGTAAATACATCAGTTCTGAAAGGTTGGATGGTAATGCAAGCCTTGTTGGAGGTTCAAAGCCAGCGGGGAATAGATTAAAGGGAGGTACGACATGCATTTTTAGATGTCCTTCCGCATGCTGTTTGCCACGTGGAGTGCTTTTTTCCTCTCCCTTTTTTCTCGCCCTTTCACATTTGCAACTAAATGACCCCAGTGCCCAAGCTGGAAATTAGGCGTCGCTCCGACCATCGGATGCTGCTTGTTTACGAACGCGGTTTTCGTGGTTGACTCATTTTGTACATTTTACGGGACGTGGAATCACTTCGGTTACGTAGATGAAGGCGTGTTTCATTTAATTTTAATCTTGAATAGATGTTGGCCGCCACCACTTTCGCACTCTCAAGTGTGGGAAGTTATTCTCTGGGGATCAACGGCGGGGAACTACCAAAATTTTAACGATGAAAAACCGCAGGGCTCCAAATCCCTAGTAGAAATCATCTTCCTCAACATCCATTATTGACGGGGAAGTTCATTTCGAGGGTCGGGCAGGAAAAATGCCCCACCCCCGATGACCTGATTGCCCCGGGAGGGTCCCTTCTTCCGGGCTCCCCGTAGGACAATTGCCCCGAAGAAAACCGGTTTGATTTATCGACTCTGGTGAGACCCTTCCAGACGGTACCGCTTGAATGGATCCGATAGAGCCAGTACTGATGGACACAGTCCAAACAAAAAGATGAATGTCAGGTGAAGGAGGATGATGATGATCCCCCCCCCCCGCAATGGTGGTGATCTGTCACTTCGAGCAAAAAAAAAAAAAAAAAAAAAAAAAGGAGTTAAGTCCATATTATCTTGTAGACGAGTCTTTAAAGTAACACCAGGTCCTTCTGTTCACTTTAACCGAAATGTTGAGACTTCTATCTTCTCTATAGGTAGGTACTTTCATTGTCGTATTGATGTGATTACCTAGTAAAATTGTCTCCTTAAAATTGACAGTCATCTTATCTTTCTTTTCTTTATTCTGTAGATGGGTCTTTTGTTGCCTTCTTCTTCTTCTTCTTCTTTGATTCCATTTGTCGAATCTTCCATGGATGCATCTTCTCAATCTTTTCTTTGTGGGGTGGATTAGTTTCATGTGGCCTTCTTAGTCTGTTCTATGTTCCAGTCAAGCCTTTTATTGCCATCTCCAGATTTTGGTATACGCCTTCATCTGTTCTTTGATCATTGATTTATAGACCCCTTTTAGAGACACCCACTGAACCACATTTGGGAAGTAGTCCACTTCCGCAGGATCCTTAGTAATTCATCCTCCGCCTCCTCGTCCACATTGGAGTCAATCACGCGTCGCCCCCTCCGACGTCTGGCCCCGTTAAGGACTTAATCCAAGTTATCCTCTTCCGGATTCTTCCACGGCGTGGAATCCACGCCATTACTCCTTTAGCCGGTCTTTATTTTCAACCTTTCGACCACACGGGAACTCTTTCACGGTATTTGCCATTTACCTATATGATGAAACTGATGTTTCTTGAAGGAAATGCAGTCGGCTATCACTACTTAAATGAATGCACTTGCACCAACGCCGTCGCCAATCTTATCAACCGGAAAAGCAATCCCCTAAGTGGCTTTTCTGCTTCAGATAGATTACCGCCTGAAGAGTTTTCCACCCAGGACGAAACTCACACTTTGGTCGCTTCGAACGGGCGATTTAATCTGGAAAATGGTCAGTCAAATCAAACGAGCCCTTCAAGAGTGATGCATTTGCATGATGAGGAAAGTTAGATGGGTTTTCATCCGACAACTTCGAAATTCATTCGGTAAACTTGAGACAGCTTCAGGCGCCATATTCATTAGAGGATGATTACTACAAATTCACTTCGCTGGGCGCCATCTTGACGTTGGTGTGGGCCGAAGGCGCAATGTCCCAAGACTGCCTCAATTCACAGCAGAACTGTTTAATTGCTTGATTTGGAGCAATGAATGAATCGATTGCTTGCTTGATGTCTGTAGCGGATCGCCACAAGGGAGGAAATCCTCCAGTTATGAAATCGGCCGACAGCCACCCCACGAAGTATGCAAGCGGCCCGCGGGAGGCGCCAGCGCCTAGGGGGTTTCTGAGCGGAACCCCGGGGGCACGTCTATTCCCGATACCAAGATCGGATGACTAAATAGACGGGTCCCCTAGAGGATTCCGCCCCCTCATCCTTATGCTTGTGATCCCCATTCTGCCTATCGTAGATATGGATATCAATCGCACAATTTTTGACGAGACCGCTTGCCAGGAATCCTCCTCTGAAGACATTTCAGTTGAGGAAGCCGGCTCAGCAGACTCAAAATTAAATTCACGCGGGGTACTTGCCCAGGCCGATCCTACCGACAATTCGCTCGGATCAGCCGGGAAATTTACCCCTCGTCAGGAGCAATCTGATTCTGATGCCACTCCTACTGACACTTCGCTCGGTGTAGCTCAGAAGCTGATTGTCTCAGGTATAGATCTGGGCCGCGGTTCTGATGGAGGCAATTTATTGTCTGCAGATGATCCTGCGACCAGACTCATTTCCGGGAACGAACGCGACCCAATTAGGCTAAATCCGTTTGGTCAAATTGGGGACTGCGAAATTCCCCAAATTGCCCCGACACTATTTACTGGACAAGCTGATCACAACAAATTGTGTCAAGCCCCAGATAGATGTGTTTGCGCACTCCCCTCCTCATCCTCCACAAACACAGGGAGCGAAATCTTGGTCACGCCAGAGGCCTTCTCCCAAACACACAAAACAACCAATAGGGACAATATAACCAATTTAGGTACACAAATTGCTCATGTAGGTACACCTTCCACACCCGGTATGGAGGATCTACCTACAATGTCCATAACGATCTAGTTGGCTGCTGGTTTACTCTCCTGCTGCTGGAGGCATCTTGATCGAAAGCGTGTGTTCGAACTGGGCCCAATACGTTGTGTTGCAGATAAGTTATTTGAGGGTTGTGCGTTTGGCGCAGTTTCGAAGGAGCAGACGCCATGTACCGGGATAGACTCGCTGTGATGCATGCTCAAAGCATCGAGGTAGCATTACGGATTGGGGGTGGGAAGCCTGGTCAGCGTGCTTTCGCTAATGTCTCCTAGGTACAATAACGGTTTGGGGTATGCATCATTTGGTTTGAAATGTCCCGATATGCCGTGGGCCTCATGAAATACAATTCGCTCCATCTTCCAAACGTCTAAAGAAACTCAAGTCCACGGCCATTCACAGAGAACTCATCGATATGCTCAGCCTTCCAAGACCAGTAGGTAATCGACAACCCAGCATATTGCTTATGCATCCGGTAAGGTGTCGCTCCCTGATGGCCTTTAATAACCACGGAAAGCCGCCTTTCACGAGCAGAGACGTTTTTATGGAATTTATTCCCTCGCCACCTCCAATACGTCGTGTTATAACCAGTTTCACTCCAAAAAAAGTGTTGGTGGTTTTTGTCAAAAGATTCAACAAAAAATATATAGATGGATTAGTGTTACACTACACTACAGTAGACTGGGCCGCCATTTTTTTGCCTCGGTGATGTATCTTTGTGTTTATGCTTCCACGATTTTGAATTTCTAAGTTCTGGACATAAAAGTGGAGCCTAACTAGGGCATCCATTTACTGCTCAAATCTTTTACAGCTGTAAAGAGTGCAATAAATCGTTATTTACAGCTGTAAAAAATGCGTAAAAGCGTAAAATTGGGACAGAAAAGAAAATCGATTGCGATTAAAATCTTCTGTGCCCCAAAGTATTGTTTATTTGTAAATACGAAACTCCAATGCTAAGATGGGTAGTAGGTAGGTAGAATTCGTTGGCGATAAACGTGTATATATATATATATATTACTTCTTCACTACCAAATAGCCCAATTTGCTATTTACAGCCCAATCTGGGAACACTGATGAAAGGTGAAAAGTTGTACGACGGTGAGAATGTGAAGAAACAACGGGCTCTGGAGTCCAGAGCCCTGTGTTTCTTCACATCTTCACCGGGAGCTGGAGGTTACTGGAAGGGTGAGGAAAATTTCGTTAACATCATTCGGGACTGCGATTCACGGTGGAAAACAAAAAGACGCTGTAAAGCGTAAAACGCTGTAGGGTGCGTAGTTACGGATGTGCGTAATTGGAAAAAAGCGCTGTAAAGCTGTAATGGATGCCCTAGCCAGAACCCATAATGTCACGGCTTGAATTGAATAATAAGATAGTATCTTGTTGTTAAGTAAGATAGTAAAAATGTTGATCGCTGACTCGATAATATTATTATCTCGCTTCGAGTCAGCGATCAACATTTTTGTCGCTTTGCGTTCTTCAATACGTTTCAATCGTCTCCGTCAGTTCTTTTTTGTTTCAAGTCTACACGAGGTTAAAATACAATCCGAAGGACCTAGAAGTCACATCATCCAACACAAACGGTACCGAGAACATGGAGTTTGCGGCAAACAACTCAATTTTTAATTCAAATCCAGTACATTTTCACTACCGTCTCAAAAACAAATTTGCTGTGCATTCAGCTGTGATTACCACAATTATAATCATTAACCACCTAACCCTGAATTACCCTTTTACCACCACCAACCTTTCATTAACTAATTATTGAGACTTAAATAATAATTATTATTGAGACTTGAAAAGAGGAAGCTTGAGGGCTGATCTTAGTAAATGAACTGGGATGGTGGAAGGTTGCTTTGGGGTTCCAATTTGCATGAATTAGCCCCAGAGTATCCCCACGTTTCCTCCCTAATAGAATCGTAACCTCCGGGTTTTAATTGAAGCTGTTGGGGCTTTAGGCGAAGCCCCTCCATTATCAAATAACTTATGAATAATGGGGGTCGTTTCAGAGCGTCCACTAGAAGCTTCTTTCAAAATCCAGAGAGTGAGTGAAGATAGGGTTTCAATGGCGGAGGGGTTCAGTCAACGAACTTTGGAAAGGCTTTACAATATACAACAAACAGCTACGTTGTGTTTGATTCCTGAGAGACCAGAGAGGCCCATCCAGGCTAATTCCATACGATTGCATACGTCAAGCACAGAATCAACCCATCCAGATTCATATGTCCAGCACAGAATCAACCCATCCAAATACATTGGTCAAGCACAGAATCCATCCATCCAGTTTCATGAGTCAAGCACAGAATCGATCCATCCAGTATCATGAGTCAAGCAAGAAATCCATCCATCCAGATGCATAATGTACATATTATGTCAAGCAAGGAATAGGTACATTCATCTATATAGCAAGAATGAAATCCGCTAATCCTGTTACATACATCAAGCTATAAATCATACAGATCTGCTCTTGCACCAAACATACCATCCATTACGCCTTCAAGCGATCCAGCTAGCGACTCCGTTCGTATACTCTTCCTGTACCAGAAGATTATAACAACATATAGCAAGGAATTCATCCATCGAAATGAACTGCCCCCAACCCAGGGTGGTGAGGCAATGGGGAGCCATGAGAGGTCAGAACGAGCTCGGATTCTGCTTGACGACGTCCGCGACGGCAGCAGCCAGTCAGACGAAAATCTATGGTGATAACCCCATGGTTGTTCCATTCCATCGATATGCGTCCATCAAGCATCCAATTCAACCATCTAGATGGTACCCGTACCAAACAACAGCGCCCATCGCCCATCCAGCCAGGTCATAAGCCCACGCGCTGCAAGGAATACTTTCAACCAAATGTATACTCCTAGCAATCAATCTGAACACCCAGATCCACCAGTGGTGCAAGTCTTGCACCGTATCATCCATACCAACCAAGCACAGTCCATCAAGAGCTGCTCGTCACTGATCATTCCATCCAGCCCGGCTTCATCTCGTCCCCTCTTTCATTCATCCCAAATCACGATTATAACTTGACACTTTAGGTTTAATTGCGGCCCATTCTAACGTCACATTTGGGTCGGTGGGGTTACAAAGGGGGTCCCGACTGCTTTTCATATCGGGTTAATTTTCACTCAAAAGCCCTCCTTCACGACCGTCGCCCATTGTCGAGGAAGTGAATCAAGTTGGGGGACGGATATGAGGAGAAGGGAAGCACGACATTGTTTCTCGTTTGTGCTTTTCCCCTTAGGTTGGTTTGAAAAACAGACAGGCGAAGCTTACCGGAAGACAAAAGGGGGCCGTGAAATGGAAAATAAGCAACCTTAGAATGGGTTATCCGTAGTGGACACTTGCGCTTTTGAGAAGGGAAACCTGTCAAGGAGGATCACAAGCGACCTCTAGTGCTCTGTGGTGACAGATTACGCCACGACATTTGCCGCATTCACGAACATTAAAAATGTATCCGGATGAAATTTTCATCCTGATAGGTAAGTTAAGGATTTTTTAGCACCACAGGGTTTGGGCGATCGGGCTGAAAACCTTGCGGACACAACTAAATGGTAAACCGAGTATTTTATCAAAGTTTCAGATTTAAAAAAATACCTACTGCTCAAAACGGCTCGGACAGCGGACCGCAATTCTCTACATTAGTTGTGACCTTTGTGTATTTAGTTAACGCATCCTCCCCGTTCCCACCACATATTGTATAGTAGGTTAGTTGGTTTCGGCGTTTTGAATTGTACTTATGCCCTGCGCTGCGCCGCACAGTGCGTCAAGGGTTAGACAAAAGTCGAAAAAGCGTTCACCATTTTTTGACCTGGAAATGACGTGGATCCACCTTCAGATAATTAGTGAACCCATAACAAAAGAGTTTCTGATGAGTCAGGCATTTTTTGAACCTTTATCTCAACGACGAACTCGACGTTTGTTTACGCTTGCAAATTAACCGACATCCGATATCGCCCAGTGAAATCTTCAGTGATGTTCGTGACTTCGGATCGACCTGATCTCCGTGTTTTGAACTACTCAGAGGACGGTTAGAATGATTCAAATAATAATTTAGTCCAAAGAAATATTTATGGGATCACTTTTAATAACATTGTATTTTCCGTAACGAATTTTGAAACTTTGATGGACCATTCTCAAAATGGTCAAAAATGGTCTCCCCCAAACTTTGAGGGTTCATTTCTGAGGTATCCAAGAAGGATAAACCACTTCGATCAGGTACAATTTTTCTATTTCAAGGCGCAGAAGATGAACTCAATGGATGTAGTTTCAAAATGGATGTAGTCACAATGACTGTAGTTTCAAACGTTTTCCCCGAGGGTTTTTTGGTTAGAGAGCTAAATTCACGTCTAAAAATGCTTAAAACTGTAAAAAAGGGGGTTTGTGAAAAAAATCGGTCAAGTTCAGGTCTGCGACCACTAATGTGGGGTGTATTCGTGATCAGCGAGAAATTTCCTATAGGAATCCGCGGAAATCAGAATTTTGTCCAATGCAACCATACAACTGACGCACTGTGCGCCGCGGCGCGCCACCCACTAAATTCGTGCCCCCACTTGGGAAGCACACCCCGTTTTTTTTTGTATATTAAATATACAATTAAAAAACAAATTTTGTTTCTCGTACCGTGTATTATATAGTTTTCCCTCCCCTTTCAGATTTGTTCTACATTTTTATATCCTCTTCTACTGTCTGAATCTTATATACCTATTTTTATATTACAGGAATGACTTGAGGAAATTTTGGACTGCTTCCCTCACACAGTGTTTTATTTGGGGAAGGGAGGAGTTATTAAATTAAATTAAATTACTCCTCCTGGGGAATTAAGGGACCCCTAGGATGAGGGACAAAAGTAGGATGTCTACTGGCTTCACATCATATCAGGGTTCAGAGGGGGAAAATAAGCAACAATATGATAAGGCCGAATGAAGTGTTGGGGGCAGGGGCAGTTGAGCCTTCAATCTCCAATGTTCTATCATACCTGTGGTCTTCAGTGGCTTAGTTGGTAGAGCGTTGCACTAGTAATGCAGAGGTTGTGGGTTCGAGTCCCACCTGGGGCCCAATAAAAATTTTTCGGCCTTCCCCTTCTGATTTCTTGAAATAACTTAAATAAATTCATAATTAGAATTTCAATTTCAATTTCAGTATGCATTTAATTTAATTTAATAACTCCTCCCTTCCCCAAATATTTTTATATTGTACATATTTATTCTTTCTTGTAATATATTTCATTTTCTAATTCTGTCTCGACAATCGTACGCGAGTCCTAGACAGAGAATATTATCTTGAAGAGGTATTGTCAGAGTTATTGCAGCAGCAAGGTGCATTTCGACACCTTAGCAGTCCTAATATTGTAGGGTCCAAATACGCTACCCCTGGAGGGGCTTAAGGGCCCCGTCAGTTTAACCGAAGGTAATCGTCAGGCGGTGGATCGGGGTGAACTGATGATTTTGGACTGCAGGTGTAGGGTCGTCGGACAGGCGAGGATCGTACGAGAGATCCGCGACGGGCACCGGCCTGTCGGATGGTGATCTCACGTGCCCTTCGCCCCAACACTGTCAGTTGGCTTGCAGGATAACGATCCGCAGACTCCGTTTTTACTAAATTGTTGACCTCCGACACGAATACAGTGGACAACTGGGAATCGCCTGCAGTCCTGGATTCATGACTGACAGTCCACCTGCAGGCACCAGACGCGTATTGTGTGCGATCTTCAGGCAATCATCTGCAGTTCAGTACGTCCACCTGCAGGCGGTTGACTGATCGTGTATGGAGCTGGGCGGTATTGGTCTTACGTTTGCCTGTTGAGGCGACGGCCTGCAGGCGATTGCATAGTGCGCCCTTTACATTAGTGATACGACATTTTTCGTGCATTCGATTGAAGAGGAAAAGTTTGGTGGAATAAAACGTCTGACGGCGAAAATTCAAGCCACACCAGTTATCAGTTCATGGGAACCGGTCCGGGCAGTTCACTCTTAGTCTTGCGGGGAAGGGACGACCTTCCAGTGCACTCAAACCGATCTTAAATGAGACGCCTGTCGGCCTTAACAGTACTAGCGATCGTTTGCTACAGAGCTGTAACGCATTTTCACTTCAGAGGTACAAACAAGCTGAGATTCTGATCATTTCAAGCACAGCCACCACTCGAATCTGTCACTAAAGTACTTTGCAAGAATGTGCACAGACAAGAGCAATTCATCGTTAGGTGTTAATACTGCCTGTACGTTAACGCTCTGGTTGGTGGTGGCATTTCAGAATGGAGTTTGGGTGGAAGCTTCAAGAGCGAAGTAATAGATTACCCGTCGGGGCTTTTGTCTCTGTGACAGACAGCACGTCATTATCCCTTACGCACAAATCCCTCGAAAATGGAAACGAAAGTTGAGAATTGTAGAGCACTGTTACAGAACTAGGTTCGAACTTTCCAACGTGCGATCCCTTTCCGTACGTTATACCTTTTTCCGACAGCGCCAGGAATCGCTAACTTAATAAATCCCGGACTTCAATACAGGCTTATAACTCGGTTTATATTGAATGGTGTTATTAGTGACAGACGAGACTCGGCTAATAAAGGAACCCGGATATACGGGAGAAGGAGGAAAGCTTCCGTAGCCAGCAGGAGAAGTCAACCCCCCTACCCATTCGTTACAGATAAACCAGGAAATGACGAGGGGTCTCATACAGAAGGCAGGGAAGGGTGAAACATCAGGGAACTTGTAAAAGCTGAATGAGAATTTGTTGCCATACTTTCAAATTTTACAGTTAGCGTGGTTTCGAAACTGGCCTACTTTAAACAAGTTCCTGAATGTTTTAAAGCATTTAAAGGCCGGAGTAGAGAGATTCAAATTATTGGACACGTTGCAAACGCGAATGAGTTTTTACAACTTAAGAACAGTTGATAACCCCTTTAGACCATGATCAATTCCCTAAACTAGTATTTACCAGCTTCAAACTGTCTTTACACCCAATCAACTAAGCCAGTCAGATAACTCATGGAAGTTACCTTAGGCCAGTCAAACCAGTTTTCAGCCCATACCCGCAAAATTCTGCGATAACCCTCCATCATTCGGGTATGTAGAAAATGTATACTTGTAAAATTTATAACTATCACCGTTGTACAATAAAGTCGGTTCTAGTCATCATCACGTAACTACACAAACAAACTCTGGGTATAATAACTGAAGTTTATCACGGTAGTAACCTGGGAGGGGCAGCAACAAGATATAAATTAAAATAAATCCTTACATCTGGGCATATGTGGCATGAGTATAGACCCCTACAAAACCGAATGGAAAACTGAGAAATGATCTGCCCGATAATTTGTGGTAGGGGGAGGGAAGTACTTACTTACTAAAAATACAATCTGAGGAAATTTAGTCTGACATTTTCCACGGAAATCTTATATTTATATTGTCCCGTTTTTCTTCGTCAAGTATCTAGATTTCATGATCTTTCCAGTTATCCAGTTGGTTGCCCCTGCCTCAATTAACTAGGTGTTTTGGTGAACTAACTGAAAATCCAATACAACGATTATTTCATAAAGAAAGAGACAGAGCCTCTCATGGCAGAAATTTATGTGAACTACCTTGAAAACACTAGTAATTAGTTCAAATTATTTGAACCTGACCGGTTGATACCCTAAGTTTGCTGGTTTAATGGCTAGATAAGTGTGTGGTTTTTGACGAAGGTGCAGAGGTCTAATCCAATGAGGTGGTTAGGGTGAGAAATGACTCCTCTGGTGAGTACTAAATTGTTTATTTAAATAAACAATTGTAGCGTGGGGACCGGTTTCGAGCAGTTATACCTACTCATCTACAGCCCAGAGTAACTTGGAAACAGTTTAACTGATATTCAAGAGTGAAACCGGTCCCAACGCAACAATTGTTTATCTAAATAAACAATTTAGTACTCAGCAGAGGAGTCATTTCTCACCCTAACCACCTCATTACCTGATAAGCTTTAAAAAAAAATTTCTTCGGTTTTTGGATTGTTGCACCCTTTACTTCGTAGAACTCCATTGGGATGGAAAACATTACACTTACTATACTAAGTGTAATCTTTTCCATCCCAAGTTCTATAGAACTTAGAACAGAAGCAGGTGTAATCTTTTTCATTTCAAGCTTAAAAATTAAGCTTTAATTATTAAAATCTTGATAATTTATAGGTATATTTTTTCTACATGCCAGAATAAGAGTCACATTTATCTTCAAAGTGGCCTCAGACTCGTCAAACTATTTTTGGGCTCATACAACCTGTCCATACAACGCTTCAAAGTGTTCAGACTCGAAAAACCGGGGTTCTAGTCATACACCTTTTCAAGTGAGCCCACCAGACTGGTTTCCAGCTCACGCAAACCAGTCATACACGTCCTCATCGTGACCTTAGACCCGTCTAACCGACTATCAATTGATAACCCGTACAAACTGATAACCCGTATACGGTTATGCTATAACAACTTCAAACCGGTTTTCAACCCGCTCCCACAGATGGGTAGAAGTGGTTACTCTCAGGCATCTTCCACCGTTTTACAGTTCCCCATTAAAGGCAGGGTAGAAACCTTCAGATAGGATCCTGAGACCTCCCCAGTGAGATTTATGTACTGATCCTATAAAGAGAGTCGCGGGTTTACTATGCAATGCACTCTCCACGCTTTCCCCTCTGCCGCCTTATAGATATCATAAAGGCGCTCACAAGATATATTTGAGGATTGTATCCGAGTGAAACTTTTCTCTTTTCAGATTTCTTCTTTGATGGTGTCGCGTGGGATGAAGGGACCGCTATGAAGGAAGTGTCTTATTTGATAAATGATGAATTTTATCTACCCTGAAAAAATTAAGAGAGAGAAAAATTAAGGTTTTTTTTCGTGATGTAAGGCAACATGAGGTCGCCTCTAGCCGCAAGATTTATTCTCCAAAAGGTAATTAGAGAAGATATGCCAACCTGAGCTTATGAAATGGTGACCTACCCTCAAAAAATGAGGACGACCTCGGAGTGGGGGCCGTTTGGACCATTATTCGCACACAAGGGTCTTCTTCATGGGAAGGAGGAAAGGGGTAGTCTTGACGAATTTGGCTATTAACTCGGTCATCCGGCGGACAAAGTGGGCTCGTTTGTTTTTCCTTTGGCCGGTATCGACCTTCTTCTCTCTTAATCTTCCGGTTTTTGCTGCAATTACGGCAAACAAACGGCAGTTGACGTCTGGAGTTGAATGTGGTGTTATTATTGCGAAGTGTACAGAAAGAGAGCATTAAGACTATTCAAGGGAGATGGTAACATATTATCATTTGTGTCGAGCGTGATTTGATCAAAGTGGTTTTTAGCTCAAGCTGAACCAGTGAAGTGGCTTTAGACCCAACAAACCTTTTTCAGTCCGAACAAACGAGGCAGTCACCTCTTCAAAGTACCCTTAAACTAGTCAAACCGGTTTTCAGTCCGTGCGAACCAGACAATCACCTCTTCAAAGTGGCCTTTGACCAATCAAACCGGTTTTAAGTCGATACAAACGAGGCAGCCACCTTTTAAAAGTAGCCTTACTCGTCAAACTGGGTTTCAGTCCATGCAAACGGGTCATACACCTCTTCAAAGTAGCCTTAGACCCGTCAAACCAGTTTTCAGTTCACGCGAACCAGACAGACATATCTTCAAAGTAGCCTTTGACCAATCAAACTGGTTTTCAGTCCATGCAAACGAGACAGACATCTTTTCAAAGTAGCCTTAGGCCGAGGCTACGATAGGAGCGGTGAGCGGCAGGAAGTGCCGCTCTGGTCCCGCTTTAAAAGTTATTTTGGGTTCTTCAGCACATAGTGGCTACAATGCAAGCGGTCAGCGACCGAGCGGGGTGGGAACCGCTCTACCTGCCGCTCACCGCTCGAACCCTACTAATATTTTTTCTCTGCCGCTCAGTGACCAGTGTCCTACAGTTCCTAGTTTCCGCATCGCATAAAGTTATCAGACGAAGTTATAGAGTTATTAGTTATGGCGAAAAAGTTATCACACGAAGAAACTGAAAATTTCATTTCCTTGGTGCAATCCTGGCCACGCTTATGGAATGACAGGCACAAGGAGTTCAAGAATAACTCAAAAAACAAGAAGCTATGGGATGCTATGTATCGCGTTTGAGATTATTATTCTATATAGGTACTTCCATCCTTAATATTATTACTGAACATTTTTATTAATTGTATAATTTCTTTACAACATTGAGATGGTGTTGGTTTTTATAATTAAACAATAACATGTAACTTTTTCTGTATCAAAATTTCTAAATAAAATAGATACATAATAGAATAATTTTTTTTTTTTACCAACCTCAATGTCAAAACGAGACGTTGTTCAGCAGAAACTTGGCTCCTCAAATTGCAACGCTTCTTTTCCAAATGGGGGTCCAGTTCAGTCAAAATAAAATTGAAAGTTCCAATGGACATCCTGGTGTATTCGAAAAATCGTTCCGGATCATCTTTTAGTTTTAAAAACAAAATGTGGTATTCCCCTTCAGAATTTCTTTGATTGTGACTGAGTGATCCCCGGTTTCGCTTACCTGAGCCGCTCGTATCGTAGCACCCCTCCCCCCCCCCCCCGCTTACGCTCGCCGCCCACCACCAAACGCCCACCGCTCACCGCTCCTATCGTACCCGAGGCCTTAGACTCGTCAAACAGGGTTTCAGTCCATTAAAACGAGTCAGACACATCTTTAAAGAAGCCTTAGACTGGTCAAACTGGTTTTCAGTTCATGCAAGTGACTCAGGCACATGTTCAAAGTTGCCGCCCAACCGAGCAGATGACATGTAGAGAGATTGTGGTCACCGACTGTTGCAAGATGTACTCACGGAGAACATTAAGAGCATTAATTAAATTTTAATTAATGCTCGCTTGGGCGGCAACTTTGAACAGGTGCCTGAGTCACTGGCATGAAGTGAAAAGCAGTTTGACCAGTCTAAGGCTACTTTAAAGATGATTCTGACTCGTTTGAATGGACTGAAACCATGTTTGACGAGTCTAAGGGCCTAAGGATTTTGACGCGGGTTGGAAGCATCTTCCCGTTTGTGTCATGTGGTTGACAACGGTGGAGGAATTGCAGGGCAAATAACGTTGATGAATCCTCTTCAACGAGACCGCAGAGGATTATGACAAACGTGTTTCATAACAAACTCCACCCCTAGCAAATATTTCACATAGCAAATCGGGCGTTCAATTAGCCCTGGCGGGAGAGGGGAACCCGCAAGTTTCCGCAATCTCGTTGAGTGGGTTTCGGCGCACGCTGGCAACTCTGTGTCTACACGAGTGTTTGTTCACCCTTTTGATCGTGACTCGTCATCGCTTTCCCCAAGCCACCCGATATTGTCGGGGGTGGAAAGGCGGATTGCGGAGAGAAGGTTGATCCCGACGTCTTCATTTCGAGTCGTCGAGCGAGAGAGAAGTGGGAACATGCGATTTGAAAGGGAGATTGGAAACCGACTCTGTGCCAGATTGTTCGGATCAAAAGTGATGGTTTTGGATGCCTTCTGAACGAAGCTTCCAACTTCGTAGGGGATGGTTTCGGTGGGTGTAAACAAGAAGAGGAGATGGAACTGCCAGATAAACCTTCATCGGATGTTTATTGTAATCTCTACATTTACAAAATCTTCCAACCTCGAAAAAGTGTCAAAATCGTTCTCAATTCCCATACTCCAGTTCCCACTTAGGAACGGAACTAAATTAAGACGATTTTCTTTCCCACTTGTAATGCTAAATTACAAGAAATTTCTATCCCACTTTTAGCTGATGTTTCCAAAATATACTTGGACTAAACTTGACTAATGAAGGAGACCAGGAGTGAGATCGAGCAGAGGATGGCACTCGTCAGGGTGACAAGATCCTAAAGGACAGTTTCGGGTGCGGCACTGCGGATTCTTACTGGGGTTCCACCTGTTGAGCTGAAGGCAGCTTGAGGTGTGACAGGATGTGCTCGTTAGCTAGTGGCAGGAGGAGTGGGCTGCGAGTCGACAGGGAAACCCACCCTCCGTTCTTTCCAATGGCTCCGTGGTTAAAGATACCTACCATGGTTGACGTTCCTGCCTGCGCATGGTTTGGCAACCACGAGGATTGAGATGGTATGTTTCCAGCTCGTCTTTTGTTATCGTCTATGCTGCCTTGAGCGCCGTGGGGGTCACGAGGCCCTGGAACGCAGCCATTTGGGGACGGCAAATCCCAATAGGCGAGGCGCTACGCGTCGCTGAAGAGTATGAAAACCAGGTCACAGCTTTGAGGAATGATCATACTTAACGTAAGAAGAGTTGGTACTCACGCTCACTCTTCACGCTAGTTCATTCTCCTGCGGAGTTGTTCAATTTCTTTTACGTGTGACTCCAGCGTCTATGTCGGAGCTTGTAAGCGCTGGCTCGATTTCCTTGGGACAGAACGTAGCTCCGACCCAGCGGATGGATGCAGCACGACAACCTGATCTCCGTTCTCAGGATCTACTGATGCTATACCATTTTGTCACCAGTGGATTTGGCGACGAAAACCAGTCTCTCGTTCATTGCATCTACTCGGAGCTGCACACAGCTCACAGACTGCGTCATCCTCTTCTTCCGTGCTCTCCAATGTTGTCAGTTCGGCTCGTGTATCTTCCTGCTGGATGGCTGCTTCAAGGTAGTCTTGTCTCCTGAGGACTTCCACCATTTCTTCTGTGACTCTATGTCGACTGACCTTGTGAGCGCTTCAATTTCCTTGATACAGAGCATGGCTCTGACCTAGCGGGTAGCTGCAGCACGAAAACCTAATTTTTTTTTTTTACCACTATCGTTTACTCACCAATGGATTAAATCCATTACAAATTTTGTCACCTGTCTGTACTTTCCATTCGGTTGAAACCACGTAATCCAGATATGTTTCATCCAAGACGACGATTTCGTTTTAACGTTTGGGTATTTACCGGCACTATATGCTATAGCACTCGGAAAGGGGGGGGGGGGCTCGCTTCGCTCTTTTTCAGACCATAGATCAAGTGATGCTTTACATGACCCCATGGGAGTTGAAAATACCTAAAAGCCGATTGTTGGAAAATGTCTCGCCCGAGTTGGGATACCGTCCCAGACCTCATCCACCCCAAGCGGGGCCCAATCCTCCTGTTCGTAGCTAAAAGGGTCGCTGAGACTGTAGAAAAAATCGGCGTATTTTTATCGCTTACCTACCATTTCAGAGGAGAAGGCTTGAGACGTACTCTGCCAGCCAGTTAGCCAGAGACACGTTCTGAATTAGTGGTGTAGATGGAACTTTGTCACCACTAACCGCATTCTCTAGGGTTTTCAGTGCAAAGTTTCACTTAGGAAATAACACCCGTTTACCTGGTGCTGCAATTTCCTCAGCCAGTGGTGTTTTCTCTCCTTTCCGAGAGAAAAGGAGGGCCTTGAAGTGACACCAATGATTTACCACTGGGGACCGCGTTAATAGACTAAATGATTTGTGGGGTCCCAGGGGGTAGAAACAGGAGGAAGAGAAGTCGATTTAGTGAAAAGTTGATATATCCACTATAGTGGAGTAATCAATCAGTTGATGAGTGGTAATCTCAGCGTCAGTCATTATGAAAATCCCATTCATCTACGATGCATCGATTAGTACACGTGGATTTTACAAATTAGTATGTTCTTTTATATTTTGAACTTTTTGAAATTACCAGGGCTTAATTTGATCCGCTCGCTTCAACCCTTGTTTTCATCGCCTTATTACAATTCTGTTGGATGAAGCACCACCACCACCTACTGGAGCGTAATGGACTTCCCATTAACCGAGTATATTTACATTGGCGCAGCTGCGTTGGCAGCCCTGTTTGTTGGCAAACATTCGCGAAGGACCTGAGAGGCTCCCACCTCGGGCTCCAAGTAACCCTGCTGACAAACATCTTCTACCAACATATTGTCATATCCCCCGTTCTCGTCTCTCACCCATTAATCATTTTCCCTAAATTAACGATTTATAATTTACTCTTGAAGTCTCCTACGTTTTGGATATATTTTCTTATTTTGAACTGCCAACACATGTTTCGCTCGTGGTCGGTTTTTCCCACCAAAACATACATGTATGTTCCCGTTATTCAATTACCTCCCAAGACGCATAACATACATACAGACACGTATATTTGCGATTTCTAAGGAATATTTGTCTGGCGCTTTGACTGACCTTGTCATAAAATCCCTATTAAGACAGGCCTTGGTACCTTCCAACTTCTGAAATAGTCTATTTCCCACGCCAGACCCTTGGTCATAAAACCCCAATCAAGAAAGCAACCCCTATTCAAACATTCTTAATAGCTACTTTTCTCACGAATCTGGGCTTTCCCCAACTCTATTTTCTTTTCCCCTTCCTGAATTCGAAAATTCTTCCCTACTCCCAGTTAACTCCACCCTTGAGGAAGTAGGACCACCCTTAACTCCGCCTTGCCCCCCTAAATTTACCCTCTCCTACCCTTGGAGTTAGGCTAGTAGTGGTGGTAATATGTATAAAACCCTATAGGGTATACATATATGTAATTGTATAATCAAGAGCTTAACTAAGGATGTTAGGCGGTTAGTGAGTCGGTTGGCAAGTCCCGGCTCCTCTAATGGAGGTCGGTGACGTTCTGATAAGTTCGGTTTAGCTTTTCTGCTGCCTTCTGTCTATGTCATAATATCCGCTGTTGCTGAGTTTTGTCAATAAATTGTCCTGCTTGTCGATCTCGCGGAGTCATCATTGATCTAAACCCTCAACGCTCTCCGGGTCTTTACAATAGCTAAGCATACACCAGCGGTTTTTTTCGGCGGATCAGATCCGCGTATCAGAACAGCCGATATTCCCACGGATCAGATCCGTTGATCTCAGGTTTGTCGTCGCCCACCCACGAGCGGAACGATCCGTGAGAATCCCCGTCAACAAATCCGTCGGCAGATTTGATTTGTTCGTTTATGGGGGAAACCAACGGATATCCCACGTCAAATCCGCAGATCCCGATCTGTCGAGCATGTTGGACGTATCTGGGTGAGATCGGTGGATTTATCACTCAGTGGCGTCTTGGAAAGAACGTAAGTAGGTTGTTTGTTTGCAGGTTAGGATGTTTTATATTTTGTAAGTAAATAATAATTCGTTTTTCTGATGATACCGCGAAGATGGACCGTAAAAGAAAAGTGGTTGCAGCTGGTAGTGGGCTGTACGCGATAGCCTGCTACCTCTCACTTACAAAAAAAAAAAAAAAAAGAAGAGGTCAAAATGGGTGAAGTCGTGGATTATGGCAAGAAGGGAGAAGAGCCACATGAGCCTCATTCGGCATTTAAGTGTAGTTGAACCTGACGACCTAAGGAACTAGGTATTTGAGGATGAGTCAGAGTAACTTTGATGCACTTCTAAGTAAGCATTTTAAATTGTCATTATTAGCATTTACTAAATCACTCACTCGTACGTTTAGGACAAAGTATAACTGAGTTTTGAATACGTACTTTGTTCATAATAGGGACGGTACCTTGAATTAGCTATAGAATTACTATAGAATAGGGACAGAACTGGCGGAACGAGATTAAAATCGCCCCTATTACACTAAAATTCATGTTCAGGGTGAAAGTCATCTCTTCTGGATGTTAAGGATGAGTCAAGAACAAAAGAAGAAGTTTTTCAACTCCCGCCGTCTGGGAGGTGATATCAGTGATAGCCTATCACTGATAGGTAACGTGAAAACGGGCTTTATCAGTTTCAAAGAAAAACCTCTCGTGGCGAGCGTACCTACAAGGGGACCATCTGATAAGTTGTCACCTGGATTTATTATTAGCCTCATAATTAACTAGAGGGAAGCCGTTGTCAGATTTCAAAAAAGTGAAACGAGCGAATTTTGGCAAGAGGTTTTTTCCCAAAATGGCAATTTAGGGGTGTTTTGCAGAACGTAGTGAGCCCTCTCTGGCCCCCAACCGATCGTCCCCCCGTCGTTCAGCCCTTATGAAGTGTTATCGTAAATGACCGTCGACTTTATAAGTCCATTAAAACTCCGCCTGATCTTTGATGTGTTTCTTATTTCACTTACGAGTTGCCGTTTAATGCTGACTTGGAATAATGCTTCTTTGTCTAGATGAATTTACAATTTCGACGATGTGGCTTATGCTTAAAATTATGACGGCTCTTGTGATTTTAAAAGTTTGAGTCATTCCTCTCTGAAATTTAAAAATATGTATTCTTGTTTATTGTGTTAAAATTCAGAACGTGTATTTTTTACTGTACATTTGTCAGAATGTTCGGTGACAATAAAAGTGTCAATAAAGACTGACATTTTTATTATGCTTTCGTGAGTTAAGATTTTGGAAAACTCTACCCACGAAATCCGATCCCGCACTTAAAAGCCGCTCGTGTATGTAGGGAACTGACAGACCGGGATCGGCCGATCACGTTGTCGGCGAATCCACTCGGCGAGTCCCCCACTCACGTTAGGACTGGGTCGGCGGGTTTCCCTCGGCGGATTTCAGCCGGATCTGTCCCGGTCTGGCCCTTGACACTAACGAGCGGATCAAACTAACGGATCTCCCAAAATTCTCGGAAAAATCCGCGATCCGTCGAAAAAATCCGCTGGTGTATGCTTAGCTAATAATTTGGTATCTCGAAGTGGGATATTACAATATTCTGCTCGAAGCTTACCGACACCGAGGATATACAAAATTTATACCATTTAACGTACCGGACGGTAAGATTTGAGATGAGTTTGTTGTGTGTAATTTTGAACAAATTTCTAGTCCTGTCTCTTTCATGCTGATTGTGTCAGCTTGGGCCCAACCTGATGCTCCCACGATAAGGCGTCATCAAGGTGTATGCCGAGATTCTTCACATGGGTTGAGTACGGGACCACCACTCCATCCACAACGATCGGGGGTGTCGGGCCAGTTGGTAATCTATACTTATACATCACCATAACCTGGGTTTTTGAGGGGTTGATGCTTTACCCTCGAGTTGATACTTGAGGCGTTCAGTTGCAAAACCTGATAAGTCCATTTTCTCGAAAATCGAGTTTATGTGTGTTTTCGAAGGTTTTGGTAGCGAGGAATCCGATGGTGCAGGTATTTTCTTGCAAAAGATGATAGATCCAATAGAAAAAGAGGGTACAAACATTAGTTCAGTTTCAAAACCTGCTAGATCCGAGGCATGTTCCGGATCAAAACCTGAGAGTTGCAAAATTGGCTCCAAAAGCGGTTAGATCCTCTTGTTTAGTTTCAAACCCTGCTAAGTCCAGGGTGTTCTTGTATCAACCCCAAACACCCTAAAAAGTAAGGATGGAGAATCGTTGTGTTGTTGAACGTAGTTTCTGCTCAATTTCGCGCGATGAACTTCTCTATGTACTCGTCGTTAGGCGTGCAACACTGCAATGAGAGCCCTTTTGGATCTTTTAGTGTGGAACCTGTTGATCCTGTTGACCTGAGGTAGTAATTACTACAAAAACGCTGCAAATTTTACACAAGGGTTTATTATTCTTTGAGATAGGTTACTTGTGCAAAAATTATTTCTGTGTCAAAGGAAAAAATTTTGGAAATTTTTTTTTGGATTTTTTTTTTTTCAACAAAATTTTTTCCAAAAATTCTTTATTTTTTTGTTCGAAAAATATTTAACCTCTTGGGATCCTTCAAAAATCCTATTTTTAGCAACATGATAGCCCTACAGATCGCCACAGTGAAATCGGATCGTTCCGGGACCCCCAAAAATGGATTCTACGTCCAAAAATACCTAACTCGATCCTATAGCTAAAAGCCCTCAAAAAGCCCCTCCCAATAGCCCCATAGCGCCCCACGGGTTTGGGCGATCGGACTGAAAACCTTGCGGGCACAACTAGATGGTAAACCAAGTATTTTGTCGAAATTTTAGATTTAAAAAAAAAGTTCCTAATGCCCAAAACGGCCTGGATGGCGGACGGCGTACGGCGGACGGACATTTCGGATTTAGAATGTAGACCTCTTGAAACAGATAATGTCAAATTTTGACGCCGATCGGAGCCGTCGACCTCCGTCGCGAAAACATAGGTGTATTATTCCAAGAATAATAAACCAAAACGACGTTGGTGCCTTCAAGCCATTTGAAAAAAAAAAAAAAAAAAAAAAAGGTGCAAGGTCAGTTGTCTGGGACCAGACAACTGACCTTGCTCTTTTTTGAAATGAATGAAATTCATACTGGTTCGGCTAAGGTGAAGAAAGAAAAACTTGATGATGTGGAGAAGATTCTGAGACTTCATTTTGGCGATACCCGGAGGTCTTTGGACCATCTTGAATAGGTACTTCAGAAAAGTGCTCGACAGACAGAAGCAAAGATCCCCAGCCCGATGAAAATGAGGGAGCGGAAGAAGATGATTTTGATTCAATTCAATATTAATATTGCAATTGTGACGGTGGTAAGTCGTTGGTGGTGACCTTTTGCGAGTCTTTGGTTTTCGAAAAATACATGCATTTCATTTTTAAACTCATTAAATAATTTATATAGCACAAAGTATCACTATCCCTGATTTTGTTTTGTTTTTTCAATCTTGTGAGAAGAGTGAGAACGGGGTAAAACTCATTTTCGGCATTCCACCACCAGGAGCAAAGTTTTTCTATCTGTTGCAAAAGCAGACAAATCCAGGTAGTTCCGCTGCAAAATGTGATAGATGCACAGTTTGTAATCAAAACCTGATAAATCCATACTAATAATCGCTTTTTCTGCAAAATAGCCAGACTTCCAAGCCTGGAACCATTGGAGATTCAACCTAAAATACCTTTGCTGACAATATGACCCATTAAATGCATCAGATTCAACGAAAATCATGTTCAAACAGTTTTTTGCCATTTACTCGAAAAGTGAAAAAGTGGACTTATCAGGGTTTGCAACTGAACGCCTCACTTTACCCTTAAGTTACACCGGTTTCACAAGCTGACTCCACCCACAAGAATATAACCATCTTGGAAGGAAATTGGCTGGTTCGACTCCCTCATTTGCCTTCTCAATCCCCTCCTAATTGTACACTGGCTTTTGGCACGTTGTAATCGCCATGTACATGTGGGAGGATTAGCGACGAGGGTTCTCGTTTGTCTCGTTTGTGTATCCCATGACAGGAGAGAGAAATGCGTGCAGATCCCCCAAATCCCTGCCAAATGAGTCCTTTTCCAATTGATAATCTGGTTCGCTGAAGATTCATTTCTACTATGGAACAAGATATTGCAAAATGATACTTTCTAGAAGTTAACGATTGAGCCGAGGATTCACTCCGACAGTTCTTCATTGGGTTGTAAAACAATGCCTACCTTCTTTGAAGCAATCAACGTGATATGGATACGATTCAGCTGGGTAGAACAATCCCATAAATTTGTTGGTGGTGGTTTTCTCGGCCTTGTTTTGGGCCCATTATTTAGAAGATGACGATGAAGGGGGAGATGGATAATAATGATTCGATTTAAACTTGGATGAAAGCCAACCGGAGTGTCACCGTGAGGTGGCCTGTCGATGGAACGGTTTTATACGATATCACCACCCTCCCTTTTCTCTTTCCACCTTCTTTTTTCTCTTCTCGCCTGTCCCTCGCACGTACGAGGCCCATTACACGTGACAGCGAATTTATACTGAGGGTACCTTACTGTAAAGACAGCGACGTCGTCAAGATGGACTCACGAGGAAACGAACGGGTGTCTTAGGTAGCTCCAGTCTGATGACTGTCATTATAGTAGCGCCTACGAGACAGTACACTACACTCAACAACACTTTACTCCACTAAACGCATCGCGATTATTGCCTTATATGCTGACGACGATTCCGCGTAGTGCATCGCATTCACGTCTGTGGACAGCGACATGAAGGGGGTTCTAGGAGGCGAAAAAATCTTCTCGGGGCTTTTACACCAGTTCTTTCTGTCATGAAAGTGACACCGCCCCTCTTTATCGTAATAATGTTCCTCTCATATTACGCTCTTCTGTTCCATTACCGAACTCGAAAAACCTGCCAGTGTGACGTCACTTATATATCAGTAGAAAGGTCATGTACGTCAATGATACGTAGCAACCTATTGGTCCGGGCCGTTTGCCGTAGACCTGGTTCGAAGTAAGTAGTTTGGTTGATTGAGTGATTGCTACAAGAGAATTTATAGTTGTTTTTGTTACATGGGTTCCTGAAGCCACTTCTGGCCCCTAGGCCAACTTCGCATAGTGTGTCTATGCTGCTGGTGCAGGGTTCTTTCCCATCTTCCAATGTGCTGTGGCGGCTCAAGATTTCGCCAGCCACGCTAATTAAGAGATTATAGGAGCTTAGCGAAACCTTATGTATAAAAAATATTCCGCCAAGTCCTATGGGATGCCTTCAACGGACAGATAGGGGGCACTCCGTGCGCCACTTTCGTATACGAAAAAAGTTCAAAACTCTAAGGAATGTGCACTGTGGACCCCCTCTTCCCCTTCTAACCTCTAATCCAACTCTCCCACGCAGGAAAATGACCTCACCAGACCCCAGCGATCAGTCATAGTTCGTCACGTGACGTGTAAAGTTCAAAAATCATCACTAGGCGGTCCTCCGTACGCCAATCTGTCCCTGACGTAAGGGAGGGACGTAAGTTACGTCCCTCCGCGTAGTTCCCCCTCCATACTTCGAGAGCTTTCCAATTTCATTGATAATGTCATAACTAAGTAAGTCAATGATGTTTCCAGTTGGTGTTTTTCCTAGTTCCTGAGATTACTTATTACGTACCGACTATTTTTGTTACGCTAAACGAATCTCTGACTGACAGACGAATGACTGACTGGTTGATTCAGTAACATAGTGAGGCCAAGCTGTTTTTTCATTTCCAGAACGATTGTAATCATAAATGCCCGTTCGAATGGGTCGACGTTTATTGAAAGTATTCCTATTTATCACAATTAAATTTGTGTGCCGATTTTCAAATTAAAATCATTTCTGATTTACAGAAAATTGGTTCCTTATATCACTATATTTCAAATTACTTATCATGGATTTGAATACATACATGGCAAGATAGCGGAACATACCATTATGAAAGGTTAACTAGCCAGAAGAAAAAGATTACGGACGTTGAATCTAGAAAAAAATCAAATATCGAGTTAATAATTAATAGTAATGAATTATTCATAGATTTTTGGGTCTATATTGAAGAAATGGAGCATTTATAGCGATGAAAGTGTCTTAGAATCCTTGAAAAGAATAAACAAGTACAGGGGATGCATTAAAGTTCGAAAAAATCTTTTGGGAGAGGCGAATAAAACAGAGAATGCGCCAATCTGTCCTTTACGTGGGTCCAAATGAATCTGTCCGTTGAGGGTTAACGCTACCTCAAGATACCACTATCCCAGTAGCTAGTGAATTTTTTCAGATTTTTTTCGAACGAAGTTAGGGATCGCTACCACAATAATAACTTTGTTTAAAACCTCTAACCACGTTTTTTAACCAAAAAAGTTCATTTTTTTTTACGTGAATGTGAACATGATTCCAAGAAAAAAATAGTTTTTTGGCCGTATTAGGACCATCTAATACGTATAAACCCATGAACATAACGAAATATGCGTTTAACGGTTCGGATTTATATTTATTTTCATTTATTTATACGATTTACGCCCTTCGATCGGTAGCATTTCATTTCCTCGTTCGCTCGTCATAAGTTTGAGTTTGCGTGCCATCGCATCGGACGGACTAATAGAACTCGCTCGAGCGATAATAGGGCCAGAGATGAGGACTCATCATCACAGATCATCTAACAAAAACACGATTGGCGGAATGTTTATAAATACCAATTTTCTTCAGCTGGATGCAGGTAGACGTGGCGGAGTCTTGAGGTCGCTTTAATCTGCTGGGTTTAATCGGGGTACTAAGTACCCCGTATATGTCTTAAAGAGTATAAGACTTATACTTATACTGGGAGCTTTTACGGACTCTTAATACGGCTCTTTGCCACTCACATACTAGAGAGTTCCTAAAGAAACATCCGAGTTACGTCGACCGTTAATTTTTATCACCGTAATGGATTTGTCTAGGGAGAATCAAAGAAAAGCTAACTTCACATAAGACCGTAACAGAGATACGGTCTTATCAAAAGTCACGCTAAATTTAAAGTGCCGCTATTTACGTTCTATTGCTCGAAATTTAACGGCGGTATCCTTAAGACCGTAAGTTTATTGCCGTAACTTTACGGCAATAACGTTCGACGTTAGGCATAAGGACGTAAGTTATCACCGTTATTTCTGCGCATGCGCGAAATCTCGAGTTACGTCGACCGTAACTCATCACCGTTAGGCAAAAAGTGGCTTTAGGAACTCTCTATTACCTCGCCGAAAAGCTCCCATGTGATATCTAGACAGAGTTCGGCTCCTATAGGATCCCTGCTGGACTTCCATCAGGCTTTCATTCTCCGGTGCACCAGCAAGTACGGAGAATAATCTCATTGAAGGCCACAACTCGCCTTATGACCTCCCAGCAAGTGAGAACCAGTTTTGAATTAGTAAACGTTCTCGCTAGTGAGGTGGTTAGAGTTGGTGTGTGAATATTGATTTACATTAATTATATCTGCAGATGGTCACTCAGAAATGTGGTTAGCACTGAAGACCGGTGGCTTATTGTGCTCCCCTGAGTAACCCCTGAGTGCTGATTTGATTTGAGGTACCATTATAGTATGCGACCTACCCTCGACCCTTGATCTACGCGTCTCACTCGAAGACGCAGTATGCGACCTACAAAGTGGAAAAACGAGAAAAACCTTACCTTAGAATTAATTACTCCGTTGACTTTAATGGTATACCGCATTTTTACATGCCGCCATAGACATTCTATGGTTTAAGTTTGAGCTCCAGCGGACGGATCGATAAAATTCAGAGAGTGGTTCACCGTTTTGTGGGTGTAACCCTCGGCGATCAGGGTTGCGTAAGCACGCGATTGGTCCGACAGAATCACTGATCCCACTTCAATTTCGTTTTTAATGATAGGAAGCAGCGTCGCCCTGTCCCGTTTGTCAACGATAAAAAACCTCCATTCCGAAATTTCCAACAACACATGTCGAACACCCACGGGCCTTGAAGACGCGTGCTGTGATTCTGATTGTGATTACGTATGCCACGTAAAAAATTTGTTCGTTTCGGATCGCCCAGTTTCCAGCGGTCAACCACTAGAGTTCGAAACCTGATGGGTTGTTGCACTATAGGATTGAGGAAATCAAGCTAGAATGGACTCTGATTGTATTGAATATGATGGCAGTTGCTGATGGTTGACTGGTTGCTTCCTCTCAGCAGCTTTCGGTCCTCACGGGTCTTCCCTAGGTCCATTGCCCACGACCTAAGGGGCCTGGCCCGTATCAGCTGATTAGAGATAGTTTAAGATAATTAACATCAGCTGAACGTTTCGTACCTGTCACAATACACTGCTACGTCCCAGGACTTCTGACCCCGTCGACGTCATTCAAACTCACCCTTTCCCCCTACTGAACTATGAGGTTTTCGAGACAGCACAATCGCCTCCCCCCCCCCCCCTTCCCCCACAACGGGTCCCTTTTGACTCAAATGATTCCCATTCAACAGTTTAAACCAGTCAGGGGAGTGGAATTTCATCTATGGGGAAAGTGGAAGCGTGAACGTTACGGTGCGTTATCGAAGTGGCCCTCCGGAATGGCTCGTGGAGGGCACCTGCGTCCGATTGATTGGCCCTTTACCGCCGACAAGTCACCGTCGTTTGGTAACTAGTTTGCCGGGGTATCATGGACGTGTCTCTAACAGGAAACACCCCCCTCTGTTTCCATCAGTTTCCAGCGAGTTAGTAGCTTCACGTACCATATACGATTGAGCCTATCTGCATGACAAAATTAGTTGTTGGGTGAGTCGCCGTTTAGCCCCTTCAGCCCTACGACTCCACTGCTGAATTTCCCGAACTGCCAGGGATACTGTCGTGCGCCCTAACTTTACCAGTCAGAGCACCCGCCAAGGTATAAATCGGGATTTTCATCCAGCGATGGGATTCCCGGAACAGCTTACTGGTGTAACATATCTTATAATTCAGGAGACTTCAGGTATTATTTCGCGACGTTAATAACGCTGGTAGTTGTCGCCGGGGGGGGGGGGGGGGGGGGGGTGTATGAGAAATTGGGAACATTAAGGCAGAAGGATCCAACTCGTTCTGGTCTCCTTTTGCACGTCCTACATTATTCAACTGGCCAAAAGAGGGTGTTCCTCGTTGTGGGGTTTCAGAGGAGTAAGTAGGGGTGGGACGAGGGTTGTGGATGGGTGTGGTCGAGCCAAACCTCCCAATTTCTCGTTGTCACTTAAAGCGACGGCGGGACCGGTGAGACAGTTGGATGTCGGGGTTGAGGAAAATCTGCCATCGTTTTGAGACAATGTGGTGGAAAATGTCCCACGTACAAGAGTTAGTAACAACTGAGGCTCTGCGTTTTTTTTGTTTTTTTTTTTTGTTTTTTTTTTTTGGGTGATGAGAAATGCTTAGTTAGACCGCGTTGAATAAGCAGTACATGTAGGTACAGCAACATCGTACCGCCATGTGCTGTAAATGAGGAAAGGAGCTGAAAGCTCCCAGGGGTGCCGCTTCGCCAGTAAAGAATTCCAAGCACTATGACTAAGCTGACGACCACCTACTACTTGGAGCCAAGGCAATTTCAACTAACCTACCACCAAGCAGAAGAGGAGTCACTGCAGTCTCCATGGAGACAGAGGAGCCTGAGTCAAAGGGCGCAACGCCTGGAAGGGGGACCGGGACTCGGCAAAATGAGACAGTTGTGTTCGGCAGACCTTTTTTCTTGATTTGTTTCAAAATTGGCGTTTTGTTATCACAAGGATATACTTGCCGCTGCCACGACTTATCACTTATACACTTGCCACGACTTAGAAAAAACATTCCAGCTTCTGCAATGTTTCAGATCTGAGGAAACTGGGTGATGTCATCACGGTCCTCGAACCTGTAACAGGTTCGCCAACAGTTGGCGAGGGCGGTAAGTTTTCCAAGTGAATATTAATTGTGCTAGCGGTGTGTTGTTCATTTCTTATCCATCACAATTGATATCATGAATTATTCGACTGAGGGGAATCCAGCCGGCAAATTCTAAGTCCAACTGTCCTCACTCAGCCCTCACCGAGTTCTCCAGTGAGTAGCTCGTTTTGTAACTTGGAAAAAGTAATTGCAGTTCACCCCATTTATATATTTTGTTATTGTACTCTCGATGATGAACGAATGATGAATTCATAGCCATTAACTTGTGATTCTTTTTGTACCAGGTGCGGCTCCGTCCCACAGGAGACCTCCAGTCGCCAGAAGCTAGAGTAAGTTCAATTGAAGATGTTTCTCGATCCTTTTTCCAGGTTTTTCAAAACCATCCTGGAGGATGACATGTCAAGAGCAGATTGGGGCAACTCATCCGTTGGATCAGATGCAGCTTGACGCATCTGGATTCTTCTAGTAGTTTAACTAGGGTGGCCAGATGTACTGCAGTGCTGCTTTTGGTTTATTATTCTTGGAATAATACACCTATGTTTTCGCGACGCGGGTCGACGACTCCGATCGGCCTCAAAATTTGACATTATCCGTTTCAAGAGGACTACATTCAAAATCCGAAATATCCGTACGCCGTCCGCCGTCCGGGGCGTTTTGGGCAGTAGGAATTTTTTTTAAAATCTGAAATTTTGGCAAAATACTTGGTTTACCATCTAGTTGTGCCCGCAAGGTTTTCAGTTCGATCGCCCAAACCCGTGGGGCGCTATGGGGCTAAAATGGGGCTACAGGAGGGGTGTTTTGAAGGCTTTTAGCTATGGGATCGAGTTAGGTGTCGTTTTCGAAGTATTTTTGGACGTAGAATCCATTTTTGGGGGTCCCGGAACGATCCGATTTCACTGTGGCGTTCTATAGGGCTTTCATGGGGCTAAAAATGGGATTTTTGAAGGATCCCAAGAAGTTAAATATTTTTCGAGTAAAAATTAAAGAATTTTTGAAAAAACACATTTTTGAAAAAAAAAATCCCCCCAAAAAATTTTTTTTGAAATATAAAAATTCAAAAAAAAATTTTTTTTTAATTTTTTTTATTGACAGAATTAAATGTCTGTACAAGTAACCTATATCAAAGAATAATAAACCCTTGTGTAAAATTTGCAGCGTTTTTGCAGTACAGTACTGCTTTAAGGTATGTGATACTGCTGTACACAGAGACCCTTGTGTACACCTGAAATGTACTGCTTTTTGAAACTAGTAGAGTTTTAGGCTCGCTACTTCCTGCCAACTTACATAGGTTTACTGAAACTTACCTACGCACTTGGCAATATCTTCCAAAGAATGTTGGTGCCCAGACGCCCGGACCCTAAATTAGATAGAACACCTTTTATCAATTAGGAGAAGAAGAAGTTGGTTGGTGGAGCTACGGTTTTTATGATTTTCAAACGGGTTCTCTAGTTTTTAAATGCAGTCGAATAGTACTGATCTCTCGGTATGGATCTCCTTTATGAGATGTAGATTATATCATATAGTCATAATATTTTTGGTGCCAGTGGCAATGATTTAACCTAATGTGATGTTTTATTAGACATTGAAACACTTTTTTTTCTCTATCTATAGACAAAAAAATTTTAATGTCTAATAATAATAATTTTGGTTGTTATAAGGGTTGTTGAGGGTCGGTCAATGAAGTGGATAACCTGCAGAAAGGTATAGTGTACGATGTCAAATGTGAACCCCCTTGTACCCAACGATACATAGGACAGACAAAAATTTTTCTAAAAGACAGATTACAACACCATATGGATGATGTTTCAAAACCACTAACTCCTAACTCCACATCTTTGTCGATCCATAGTAGAGAACACAATCATACCTTTAACTTTAACGAAGCTAAAATCATTGGAAAAGAACCGATAAAATTTAAACGTGAAGTGCTAGAAATGATACATATTGAAAGGAACAAAAATCAAACAGTGAATTTTCGCACAGATATTCAACATCTTAGTAAAACTTATTCCGGTATAATCCATAAAATGAAACCGCTCACCTAACGGTGCCAGGCTATTCTTACAATAAGCCTCCATTTTTATTGTTATTTTGCTGCTTTTCTGTTCAGACCCTTAGCGGTCCTTTCTTACCTGGTCCGATTTTCTCTCAACTCTTCTCTCTCTACCCTCTACTAAGGAATGTTCCCTTTCCCCTGTGTATACGTTTCTAGAATTTCCATAGCATATTTCCTCCTTAGCTTAGTTTGGGTTTTGACACCCTAACGTTCACATCTCAAAACAATTTGGTTCCATTTGTCGGCATACAGCCTTCTGGACCTCAATTTGCTCCAGCCAATACGTAAGTCTTTACAATTATTATTATTAATTATCTTCTAGCAATAATTAAAAAATTGCACACTCCATATTAAGTTACGTGGGCCCTAAGTCTGATTTTTGGTTGGTTTTTCTTTGTACCCATAGTGCCCTGATGATGGACAAATAAATTGTCGGAAACGTTGGCGAATCAGTTACATCCACTTCATTGACCGACCCTCAACAACCCTTATAACTATCTATTTGACGGTCAACAATACCCCACACCGAATAATAATTTTGTCTATAGACAAAAAAAGGCTCTTGTACTATAGTACATAAACTATATATATAATATATCATACTATAGTGTCCGACGACTATTTGTTTAATGTACTGCTTCCTCGAAAAAAATATCTGGCCACCCTAGGTTTAACGCATCTCAGCTCTGTCAAGGCATCATGATACAAATCATGCTTTTCACGGTACTTTTCCGTTATACCTCCCCCCCCCCCCCCCCCCACCCCACGCGATTTCGTGTTTCATACACACCCCTCCCGATGGCTTTAAGGCACCCAAATTCGAGTACTTTTCCGTTATAACACCTCCCTCCTCCCCCGCCCCACCCGATTTCGAGATCATACACGCCCCTCCCGATTGGCACCCAAAGCCAACCAAAATCGCGTGGGGGGGGGACCCTTTTCACGATGCATTTTCGGCAATTTGGGTGTTTAGTGTAGTTTTTTGTATGTGAGGGTGTGTGTGTGTGTGTACGTGCGAAATTATCTCACGAAGCTTTTCATGTAACGAAACACATAATCATCAGCAGCCTTTTGCTCTAACATTGATCCTATTCAACTTGAGGTTTTCGCTCAACATTCACGACTTGGTTGGAAAATTCAACTCCGTCACGTCGTCGCTTGAACTAATTTCCACGAGGTTCTGAGTTGAAAGAGAAGGCTTTACAACCCGTTTCTTTGGGAAGAAAAACATCCCTAGAATTTTTCTTCTGGAGAATGATGAATCACTCTTTTATCTCGAGGATTCCAGTATTTCGTTTCGCCAAAGCTTATTGTGTAATTTTTTCCCCCTCTCGTAATCACTCATAAAATCCCGCGTTGGCGGAAAAGTTTTACACCCACGGAGGGAATTTTTCATTTCTCGCTCTTATCGAATAAGCCATTTCCCACTCAATTTGGCGAGACGAAATTTATTCACGGAGTGGTAGCAAGAAAGGTTCATTAAGCGACGGAGGAAGCGAAATAACATTAAATGTTTCGAGAAATCAAATCTTCATACTGGATAGTTTGGAGAATCAGAAGTGCGACCTGCCACCATACAACGCAGCTTAGGCAACGTTGCAAAGTCATATTGAGAGGATTCAAGCGGGCACTAAGATATTTAGTCCGAGGCAATGCCGCGTGTGGGAATAGTTAGCAACCAACTGAATGGGGATTTCAAGCGTGAATTTAGACACAGCAGATGGTGGTTATTTATGTTATACCCGAGATTTTGAGATGCATCAGAAGTGCTATAGCATTATGGCCCGTTTGCATATTGTTTTCATGTTAACGGACCCCACTTAAGGTAAATGAGTAAACCGATGTTCGCTATTAAACTGATGGTCCATGTCCATTTAATGTCTCAACCCTGCGAAAATTGCGGCTCTCGAGGGGCTGCAGGATCATTACGGCCAGAAGGGGCTTTAAGGGAAGGAGGCCATTTCTATTTAGGAGATGGACCACCAGTGAATGCCAGCTACTTGACCCGGTAAAGTACAACTTGGCAGATGTTTCCGTTTCAAAGGCACATATCGAGGGCAAGTGAATCACTCGTTAGCGCAGTAATTTTTGCTATGCGCATGACTGACGGATATCAATGGAACTGTCGGAGGTGGAACAAGAAGGAAACCTATCAAGGAAGGAGATGAGGCCGACTAGGCTCGTGTGTAGTGTCATTAGAGCGAGATTAGGTAGGCAAAAGGTAGCGAAGACTTAGAACTAGTTGGAGAACTCCAGACAAGAAAGCTCCCCGTTTCATTCTTGGAGATTCCATCAGAGCGGATCAAAGGAAAGTCGCGTCTTCTTCGAAATATTTTCCTCTAAATAACCCGAGGCTTTCCCGGGTCTCTCAAAAGCACGTCCCATTGGAGTGGAATCGTGACATCTAAGGTTTTACCTAATTAAAACATTAGTTAGAGATGTGCACGGATGCGAGATGAGAAAAGATAGCAGGTCAGTCGCAACCTATTTCAAATGGTAATTGGAATTTTGACCTTGTGTACATTTAGAGTAACTAAGTGTCGAGGAGGATTTCCTCAAATATGTATGCGGTTTGGCAGAAAAGCGCAGACGCTGTGCCAAAGTTTTTGCCGCCGGGTATTGGGGAGGACGACAAGGAGGAGGATGTATCCCCAGGGTATACCCAGGGGGGCGTACTCGATTGGGCCCCGACCCCTCATTATCAGGGGCACATTCCTGCAATCTAATTCTGTCTGCCTCTTCGAAATTACTCTGTTGGGCCCCTTCGTAGACATTAGGTAGAACCAGGTGCTGTCAGATTCGCCCAAGTGATTTCTTCGGTCGGCAGTCCCTGAGCAGTTGGAGGCAGAGAACATTTTGAGAATAGCTGCACTGGTGGTGAACGATACTGCCGTCAAAGCCTGTGATCGCTGGTACGCGGGGACTGCGATAGCTGCAGCCTGCAGCTAGCATGCCACGCATTTCAGGGATCTGGTGTTTTGATGGGGAGTCCATTGGGGAAATGGCTGTCCCCCCCCCCCCCTACCAGGGTCAGCGCCGAGGTGTCCTATAGGACACTACTTACTTATAAGTAAGTGTGTAATTAACAGCTGCAACACCATCCATTTGCTCCCTAAAACGGCCATCAAACGATAATGACACCGAGGAGAGTGACACCGAGGTACTCAGCCCAGGCACTGCCTTAACATAAGAAGTGGGATAAGGGTCCCTTAAGAATCCAAATTTGTATTTTTTTTTTTTTTCAGAAAATATTTCTATAACTGACTGACTACT
Organism: Pilophorus perplexus; assembly: GCA_955831195.1. Classification (NCBI taxonomy): domain Eukaryota; kingdom Metazoa; phylum Arthropoda; class Insecta; order Hemiptera; family Miridae; genus Pilophorus; species Pilophorus perplexus. Next base: position 16,085,261 of record OY037008.1, read on the forward strand.
CACCTGGCTCAAATTATGTCGTTAGACCTGGTCGTCTTGGTCAGAGCGGACTTCTCGGCGTCATTCTGTCTCCCATTGACAGTGTGGTGAGGTCCGCCCCGAGGACCGCAGTAGATGACTTTCCTGAACGCTTTTCTGAAGTTTTCCGACAAAAAGGCGTACAAAATGGGGTTGACGCAGGAGTTGAGATAGGCCAGAACCTGCGATATGATTTGTATCATGACGGACGTTGTTGACATCGGGTACAGGTCTACGCTCTTCAGGACCAGAATGATCTGAAACAATAATTAAATTGTTGAAATTTTCACCAAGTTTTGAATAGCCGCAACGAAATTGGCTTTTTCAACTAGACAATCTCGTGAGGTTGACGGTGATATCTTCAATCAAGATCCGTTCACCGGGCAATTGCTCAGAAAATGATAGGAAACCACTGTGCTCACTCTTCTGGAATTCACAGCAAATGGTCCGAAAGGACGGAACCCAATAAAACACTACGCACGGCCCTTTTCCTTCCTCCCCCCCTCCCCCCTTCGTTCAATTCAAACGAGAAATATCGATGAGGTCGAAGGGAAGGAAGGAAAGGGAAGGGAAGTGGTTGAATAATTATCGCAGAAATTCCTCGTTCCATCATGCAGACAACCTCTCCACTTGCCCCGCGTCATCACCATATCGGACAGAGGGTTTCATCGGTAATCTGTTCTGCTCTATTTGGCCCCATTGTCCCCATCCTGGGTGATTGAGGATGATGAATTCTAGTGTCGAGGTGAGAGGACAATAAGAGAGAGAGGATTGTATGACAATAAAAATGGCTTTGTCCATCACGTGGTGGGCAATGAAAAGATAAGAAACCACTTTCATACAGAACGGAGAGGTCAGGTTATTTGGAGCAAGATGTTTTACTAACCAAAAGCAGCTCTTGGGTCTTTTGGTTTTTTGTTACCACAATGTGTTATGTCATAACACAACACAATACATAACCCCCTTCTTCTGGGGCTTCTGCATAACTAGATAGATGAAAGAAAATTTTCCTGTCAAGGTTCACTCTCCAGGAGACGTGTAATGTTTCATTGCAGTTTCAGGAAGTGCGTTAACTGGGATAGCAGGCATTGCTACATCCTCATAAGATATTTAGGAGTTGCTCTACGAGCCAAGTTACAAGGTTGTGGTTGTTGTGTTGAAAAAAATCTCCCTTATGGGGAGACCTGTTAGATCATGTCTATTTCATGACAACAAAACAACGTCTATTACTACCAACAGAAGTAGTAATCAGGTAGCAACCAATAAAACGTTGCATGTTTTCCGTGATTACACAAATTTTTCCAGACCCCCTCGCCTTAGATATAGACATGTCAATATAAGTTATATAACGAGGGGTCGATATTCGGGAAATGTCTGTCTTGGTTGTGATGTAACTTTTCGGATTCTTCTTCCTTGATTGAACAATTTTGTAATTCTTACACGTGGTTACAGAGCTGGTTAGAACAAGAACGCGCACTACTCCACAGAAGAAGAAAGGAGATAGAAAGAAGAAAGATAGAAATGTGCCAGAATCTAGTAAGCTCAGTTCCTGGGTTACAGATGGTTTGGGGTTCATCATTAGCACTCAGAAGCATCCGGGGCCGCAGCAGGATAAGTAGTATAATGCACCATGAGTGTATTACAACGTTGTGCGCCTCCCTACAGTGTTAGGAAGGATGGCTCAGCAGGATTGGAAACATTTCCATTTGCTCTCAAATCGTAAATTTTGAAGATATCGCTAGGAAATAACGCTGTGGCGTTTTAAATCTTGAGCGTCTCAACTCCATCAACTGCCTTCTTTCCTTCCTCGCTCAACTGTATTGGTCGGGATCAAGGCGATTTTAGTCCGTTTTGATAACTTCAACTCCAGAAGATTGCAGGGTTTGTATGTGTAAATCTGGCTTTCAGAGAGCCTCCAAACGGAAATCGCAGGCAGTGAGATCAGGCGAGCGTGCCACATTCTCCAAGGTCCTCACCGTCGCCTGTATCGGCAGTGATTGATTCATTCTTTTGCACAATCCCAAACGCAAACATGTGACTTTCAACTGACTACGTCGGCATTGTAACTGAAACTCCTTTGCTTGTGTACACAACAGGAGGGTCAGTGACTCTGATACCCCTACGATTCGGCCACACCGATCCTTTCACAGGTTTCTCATTCTCGTGCGCCACCCTTTACAGGGCGTCAACATGAGGAGTTTTCCTGCTGTTGGACCGCGATCCCATGGGGGATTTGTTAAGAGACCGCTGTTCCACCAAGCCGACCACTCGATAGATTAACCGCTACCTGCGTTCCAGCACACAACGCTGGTTGAACCGCGGTCGGCCCGAAACCGACCGCTCTCCATCGAGCGAACCGCTCGACTTACGAACCGTAAGTGGTCAGGAAGGAAACCCTTCGATATTGAAACCTCTCGCGTAAGCTTCTCATTCAAATTAAAATTTTCACCGTTGCACATCTCTCCTCCTGGAGGGGTCCTCCGTCACCGTTTTCCACTTCGTCCTTGTATACAGCTAATGGATTTGTGGCGTTTGGATGACATGGAAGACTACCACTAAATTTTATTATTGAGGCTGGGTAGAGGCTCTGTTATTTTCTAACGACTTGGAGCTGGAGGAAATTGTAATTAAGGACGAAGTTCTTTTCCAACGATCCAGGCCCAAAAATGAACAGTTTTTTGGAAAGCACAGTCTCCTCCTACAGTTTAGTTGGAAGGTATAGTACTTTTGGTTTATTATTCTTGAAATAATACACCTTATTAATCGCGATGGAGGTCGACGACTCCGATCGCCCTCAAAATTTGACATTATTCGTTTCAAGAGGTGTAGATTCCAAAAGCGAAATATCAGTCCGCCGTCCGAGCCGTTTTGGGCAGTAGGAATTTTTTTTTTAGATCTAAAATATTGACAAAATACTCGGTTTACTAACTAGTTGTGCCGGCCAGGTTTTCAGCCCGATCGCCCAAACCCGTGGGGCGCTATGGGGCTAAAATGAGGCTGCGGGAGGGGTTATTTTAAGGCTTTTGGCTATGGGATCGAGTTAGGTGTCGTTTTCGAAGTATTTTTGGACGTAGGATCCGACTTCACCGTGGGGATCGATAGGGCTTTCATGGGACTACAAATGGATTTTTGAAGGATCCTGGGAGGTCAAATGTGAATTTTTTTTAATACATCAAATTTGTTCTTTTGGTCGTATTTTCCGAGCAAAAAAAAAAAAATTCATTGACACTGAATTAATTTCTGCCCAAGTAACCTAAATCAGGGAATAATTATTATTCTCTGATTTATTATAAACCCTTGTGAAAAATTTGCAGCGTTTTGATTAGTATAGTATTCTTATGGAAATATTATTACTAGGCAGGGGAGGGTCCAAGATAGACCCCATCCCCCCGGTTGATGTTCAATGTGCATTTGTGTTTTGAGTTTTCTTTTGAAATGCCGGTTTCAGAATCTGAAACTATTTCATGTTATTCCCGAATATATTTATTGTGTCGTTTTCGAAGTATTTTCGGACGTAGAATCCATTTTTGGGTGTCACTCAGGATCATTGCGCTGGTGGACACACTTGGTTCGAATAGTCATACGTTCCAGCAACGGTTTGAGCTGTTTATGACCAACGTCGGTAACAAAAGTCAACAGATAGGTACAACAATATTATGGAAGGTCAATAATATTGTAAACAAAACACTTTTTAACAATGTCCAACATACAACGTGTATTCCCTTTTCAACAACTCTCTCTACCTTTTACTCCAGGTGTTTTTTCGATGGGGTTCCCTAGCATCCCTGGAGTGTCCATTACACCGGTCCCTCTTTCCGAAAAAGGCCTGTCCTCAGGCCTGACTTCAGCCTTCACCAGTCGATTCGCATGTAGGACTCTTCTTTTTCCTCCTAGCTTCACCTTAAATAGCACGTCATTGATCTTTTGGGTCACCACCCATGGCCCGGTCCACTGAGGCAAAAGTTTGGCACACTTGCCTTTCCTCCTGACTGGATCATGCACCCAAACCCAATCGTCTACGGCCAAACCTGGGACCTTGGTTCGACGGTCATAGGCTTCTTTCTGGTACCTCATCTTAAGCTTCGCCTGATTGCTGGCAATTTCCCGGACCTTTTCCAGTGTTTCCCGCAGCCAAAGGGCGTATGGAACAGAGGCAGTCGGGCATTGACCTGGGGGTGCTGGATGAAGAAGCGAGCTTGGGAGTCGAAGGTCTCTCCCAAAAACCAGCTGAGCTGGGGACAAGCCTGTGGTAGTATGGGGTGCAGACCTGTAGGCCAAAAGGAACAATGGGAGCTTCTCGTCCCAATCCTTTTGATTTCCATCCACAAATATGCCCAGGTATTTGGCCAATGTCCTGTTCAGCCTCTCGACCAGTCCGGAAGACTGTGGATGCAGTGGAGTGGTTCTTGTCTTTTGAATCCCTAATAATCCGGTAACTTCCTTCACCAGCTGCGACTCGAAGTTCCTCCCTTGGTCCGTGTGCAACTCCAAGGGTATTCCATTACGGCTGAAGACATGCTCCATCAACACACCTGCCACAGTTTCAGCCTCCTGGTTGGGTACGGCTATGACTTCGGGCCACTTCGTGAAATAATCCACAGCTACCACCACGTACCTGTTTCCCTTATGAGTTACCGGAAAAGGTCCCATCAAATCAACCCCGATACGGTCAAACGGAGCTCCCACAGCATGCTGTTGTAATGGTGCTTTTGATCTTGGCATACCCTTGAACCGCTTGCATGTCTGACAGGTTCGGCACCACATTCGCACGTCGGTACTCATTCCAGGCCAGTAGAACTGCTGCCTGACTTTTCCGAGCGTCTTGAAGAATCCAAAATGCCCCCCTGCAGGGTTGTCATGGCATTGCTCCAGAACGGCTTGAATCAACGTAGGCGGAACCACCCATTGAAGCCAAGTTTTGTTTCTAGGCCCATTCCAACGGTGAAATAATTGCTGATCACACACTTCTAAAGAGTCCCATCTGTGAGCGAGCTTCCTTGCTCTAGCGTCCTTCTCCAACAATTCCATATTCGCTGGTTTGGTGCCGGCCATACTTTTTGCTTCCAGGATGAATTTTATGGCAGGGTTGTCGACCTGCTTCCCTTTCCACTCATTTGACTGCAAGGAAACTGTTTTCGCTGGCAGCACGTCAGCTTCCTCTCGTCGACGACAGTGATTGCAGTCCTCGCCACATGGTCTTCTGGACATTCCATCAGCATTACCATGCCTCCGACCTGGCCGATGGATCACACTAAAGTCATACTGCCCAAGTAACTCAATCCATCGAGCTAACTGGCCTTCAGGTCGGTGGAAGGAATGAAGCCATTGCAGAGCAGAGTGGTCCGTCCTCAGTGTAAAGTGGCGTCCATACAAGTACTGATGGAAATGCTGGATGCCCTTCACAGCAGCTAAAAGTTCCCGACGGGTAGGGCAATAGTTGCGTTCCGGTCTGGACAGAGCTTGACTGTAATAAGCAACAACACGTTCTGTACCCTCAACCATTTGCGACAGTACAGCCCCCACAGAATGTCGACTGGCATCACAATCCAGCTTAAAGGGCTGCTTCAGGTCAGGATAGCAAAGGATTGGTGCCGTAGTCATTGCTTGTTTCAACTGAGCAAAACTCTGTTGGCAGGCCATATCCCACACAAAGGGTGTTCGACTTTCTGTCAACTTATTCAAAGGCCGTGCTATTTCTGAGAAACTCCTTACAAACCTCCTATAGTACGAGCACGTACCAAGGAACGAACGGAGCTCTCCTTTGTTCTGCGGTGTAGGCCATTCCTTCATTGCACTTGTTTTTGCCGGATCAGTTTGCACACCCCTTCGGGATATAATGTGGCCTAGATACTTTGTCTCCCGGCAAAAGAAGGAACACTTTTTAGGGTTCACCTGCAAATTTGCACCGGCCAATCTATCCAAGACTTTTCCGAGCTTGTCTAAAACCGTTTCAAAATCCGGTCCGTACACAATCACATCATCAAGATACGTCAAAGCAAGCTCCGATGGAATCACGGCTTCCATGAGGCGTTGAAAAGTGGCAGGGGAATTTGTGAGACCAAAGGGCATGACCTTGAACTGCCATAGCCCTTTACGGTAGATGCTGAAGGCTGTCTTTTCTTTATCTTCCGCACTTAATGCAATTTGCCAATAACCGCTTTTCAAATCGATGGTGCAGAACCACTCTGAACCTCCAAGCGTGTCGAGCAGTTCTTGAATACAGGGCAGGGCATAGGAGTCTTTCTTTGTAATCTTATTGATCTTCCGAAAATCAACGCAGAATCTAGTGGATCCGTCCTTCTTAGGAACTAACACTACGGGCGAGGCCCAAGGGCTAGTGGAAGGTTCGATCACGTCCTGGTCTAGCATTTCCTTAATCAGCTTGTCTACATGCGCTTCTTGAGCATAAGGTATGCGCCTAGGAGCCTGCTTTATCGGAGCATGATTGCCAGTGTCAATTGAGTGTTCCACCGTGTGGGTCCTACCCAATAGGTTACCTTCTGTGGCGAAGATGCGACGGTATTCCTGAAAAAGGGCAACAACTTTCGTTCGCTCCACCGAATTAGGCGGTAAATCAGACGAACCCAAAGCTTGTCTAATCCAACCCTCTTCCTCCATTGGTCGCAGATGTCGCAGGTTGGCAACACTCTCACGGTGGGACATCAAGGGAACCACCATTCGATCCATGACAAGTTGATTTCGGCCAACATCAATACAGGCTGTGGTCCCCCGCAAAAAATCTATACCAAGGATTGCTTGGTCTTTGATGGGAGCAACTAAGAACATTTGAGACCATTTCGGGCAATTTGGCTGTTCAAACGTCACTGTGACAAAGCACTCCCCATCCACATCCATTAGACCTCCCTGTACTGTCTGCAGCACCCTATGTTGCGAAGGCTGAATCGTGAGGCCCAATTTCTTAGCCACATCTGTACGCAAAATAGAGATGCCTGCTCCTGAATCAACGAGCATACTACACTTCGACTGATTGATAACTGCTCTTACAAATATCAATTCCCCCCACGTTCGTACAATGTCTACATGTGGGGTCATCGTCGTTTGTGTAAATGCTGTTTTGCCTATAAGCTTCTGTTGACGTTCTGGACAGGGACTTGCTGCGTGCTGACGAGGGACCTGTGACATTGCTTCCAATTGCATCGCCATGGTCAGAGCTTCATGGATGGTTGCTGGATTACTAAGGACTACTAGCCTTGCCAGGTCTCTGTCGGCCAAGGCTTCCACGAAAATCTCCACTGCTCGCAAATCCCTCCGCACTCGGCTCTCAGTTGGATACGCCCCCCTTACAAGCTGCTCGATCTCTTTGGCCAAACCTGTGAGCGTTTCACCCGGTTGCTGTCTCCGCTTCTTCAAAGAAAGGCGAGAGGTTAGCTGGTGGCGAGCTCGTCCAAACTGTTCAGAGAGAGCGGTTATCAGCACCCCATAATCTAACCTTTCGTCCTGACTCAAGTCCGCCAGCAGTGTCAAGGCTGGGCCTCGTAGACAACTAGCCAGGCTCCCCCGTTTTATGGCTGTAGACCAGTGATTTAAAACTGCTGTTGCCTCTAAGTGAACTTCAAACTCCTCCCAAACTACCGAACCATCGTATGTGCTTAGTTTTGCTGGCCAGTGGCACCGAGGACTATGTACGGCAGCTGAGAGGTGCGTCTGCTCGTCTCGGGCCGGGGCAGGCGAGGGCTGTGGCAAGTGGGGCACAAGAGTTTGTGACTGGAGCGGCAAGTGTGCTGTTACCTGCGTTAGTAGCCGTTCCATCCTGTTCAAAGATTCTTCGAGGTTTGAGATACGCGCCTCGGACGACGTTGAAGGTTGAGGATCAGCCATTGACGTCGACGGCTGCAGGACAGGTAGCGGCGCATCAAGCCCCTCTCGACGACGTCGGGAAGGAGGACGCGTGGCGGACGACTGGGACGCGGCCGGAACGAGGGCCGCGGTAGGCGGAGAGACAGGAACGTCTGCAGGACGGCGCCGTGTCGAAATCGTCCGGGGTGGGCGAGACATCGCTGGCAGTTACATGAAACGGACGGGCCCCCAAATGTAAACAAAACACTTTTTAACAATGTCCAACATACAACGTGTATTCCCTTTTCAACAACTCTCTCTACCTTTTACTCCAGGTGTTTTTTCGATGGGGTTCCCTAGCATCCCTGGAGTGTCCATTACAATATTCATCAGTATGAAACAACAACAGCAAACGAGAAAATTAGGACCAGTCGTACTCTTCAATTTCGGCGACCGATCACGTTCAGAGAGCACTGTCGCTCGTCTTCAATGCGAGTGTTGCTTCTGTCCATTGTGTGACTGGAGACAGCGTTTGCGATGGTAAAGGTGGGTCCACACGCTCCGTTTTGCACAACGTTTTAAGTTGCGCAGTTTCAAGACGGAATGAAAACGTTGCAACTGTGAGCGTCCAGACGATAGTCTTTTTTTGTACGTGCAGTATTTTTCGCACAGTTTTGTGTGATATCGCCATGGAGGAGGTTCTCCTTTGGTCAATTTTGGCCTACTTTGTTGTTTAAAAAAAAAACGATTGGACGGTGTCAGTTTCTTCACAATTGTTTCCCTGTTTGCGCTAGCGTCAATTTCTTTAAATTTCTCCACCAATCTCCCATATGCTTCTCCCTTTTTGTCCCTGTCACTGTACTCCTTTGATTTGACGCGCCAAAGGCATGGTAAACTTTCATATAGCGAAATTAAATCAGTCAAAAACTCGCGAGAACATTGGCGAAGGTCGGCCATCGTCGGGCGATGAAGGGAAACTTAGGAACAAAACGAATCAGAAAACGGAGCAAGTGTCTACACGCAACGACATGTCCGTGCAGGTCACGGTTTTCAGAGCTCATCAGCTCAGTTATCGCTGCAACTGCGCAGTCCTCCCCAGGGACTCAAAATTGTACAGTTTTCCGTTCCATACGCAACGTTTGATTCCGGGTCATTTCGTCTACAACCATTTCCCCACAGACTCTTTCCTCTACGGACATATCGCCGACGGCGTTTAATCTACAACCAAATGATCCACACAACCATTTCTTCGACAAACCAAATCTTCACGGATCAGTTTCACCTCAAGGTCTTTTGAGAAATACGACAAGGCGAACACAAAAATCAATTCGGTGGTTTTGAATTATGAGGAATTCAAAAACGACGGCAGGCTCCTCGACTACCTCCGAACCGTTGGATACAACTTCATGCTGTGAAATAACACCTTTCCCGATTCAGTATGACCAACCATACTTCGAATCCTGACGGTAAGATTTTTTTAAATTTTTTTTGCCCATGCGACCAATGTGGGGAAAATATTAACAGAAAATGTGTAGGTGATAAGGACATGTGGTAAAATAGGTTGTAGGTCAAACATTATAGTGGCGAGTTGGTTAGTTGGTGAAAAGGTGTAGATGAAAGTGGCTGTGGAGAGATGGTCTGTGGGGAAGTGGTCTGTGGTGAAAGGCTGTAGGTGAAGTGTCCGGTAACCGCAACGTTTTGTCTGCAACGTCTTGAACTGCGCAGGCAAGAGGTTGTGGAAAAAGGAAAAGAGGAGCTACTCAGGTTTGAGAGGAAGCCAAGACACGGTTGACAGGTTGGGGATTTTCCCCCTAGATTTAGGGTTTTTTTCTGTTGAAAGGGTTTTTTTAGGGGGAAGAAATGTTTAGGGGTTTTTTTAGGGTTATTTTTTTCCTTGTCAGGGGAATTTAGGGATTTTATTTGACCTATTGGTTTTCGTATGTATCACTTCGCCATCAACCGATGATACAGTCAAAGTTCAGTTTTCGAAGTGGTCGAAGAGGTTATACTGTGGTTTTTGGTTTATTATTCTTGGAATAATACACCTATGTTTTCGCGACGGGGGTCGACGACTCCGATCGGCCTCAAAATTTTACATTATCCGTTTCAAGAGGTCTACATTCTAAATCCGAAATGTCCGTCCGCCGTCCGAGCCGTTTTGGGCAGTAGGAATCTGAAATTTTGACAAAACACTTGGTTTACCATCTAGTTGTGCCCGCAAGGTTTCCTGTCCGATTGCCCAAATCCGTGGGGCGCTATGGGGCTAAAATGGGGCTACGGGAGGGTTTTTTTTAAAGGCTTTTGGCTATGGGATCGAGTTAGGTGTCGTTTTCGAGGTATTTTTGGACGTAGAATCCATTTTTTGGGGTCCCGGAACGATCCGATTTCACTGTTGCGATGTAGGGCTTTCATGGGGCTAAAAATGGGATTTTTGAAGGATCCCAGGAGGTTAAATATTTTTCAAGTAAAGAATAAAGAATGTTTGAAAACAATTTTTTTGAAAAAAAAAAGAATTAAAAAAAAAATCTTTTTTTGAAAAAAAAAATCCAAAAAAATTCCGAGTGAGATGTGCTTGAGACTGCTGGTTAGCGGACTCACTAGTATAAAAGAATGGTTTTTCGAGGTTTGAATGCATTTAGGGATTTTTTAGGGGTTCTCAAAATCGATTTAGGGTTTTTTCAGGGTTTTTTTATTTACGGCTTAGGGGGTTTTGTGAAAAAAGGTTGGCAACCGTGAGCCAAGAGTATGGTGATGATGCCTGCAGAGTATGGCATTGCCGGGAGGGGGTTGCTCTACCACCGCCAACAACCGAACTCCGCCCAGAACTTCCCTGCTATCTATGGAAGGCGCTTGGTAGGAACTGACCACTGGCGGGGGGACGGTGCACCTAGGTGTACGCCTAGGTTGTTATATAGGGGTTAACGGTAGGCCTCGTGCACTGGCCGGCACACCTTTGCCTTCTTCCCCAGCGTTGAGGGGAGGCTTGAGGCTTGGTGGGTCAAGCCGGGGTTCCTCGTGACCCAGCTGGGGTTGGAGGCGTCCTGTCAGTGCGTCTAGTGTGACTCCCCAGGTTCCACGGAGCACATCCTTCGGGAATGTTCCTGGTTCTTGGCCGAGAGGCTGGCCCTCGAACGTGTGGGCTGCCCTGATGGGGGGCGGGCGGATTGGTCTTGCTACGTAGGCACGGCCACGGCCTTCAAGTTCGCCTAGGCTACGCAGGGGGGCGGCCGCGCTAATAAGGCAGCTTACTGCCCCCAAGCCTATGGGACTTGGAGCCCCTGAGGCAAATACTGGCGGCCCTGAACCTGACTTAATAGGTCCCTTCTGGGGGACCTGGTCGTGGCCAGGGCCGGCATACCGGTGTCCAGCATTTGCTCACGGTAGGCGTCCCACTCTTCGAACCAGTTCGCCCTCGGCAAAAAGTGTGTACTACCATAGAACAATCCTTTTTTTTTTTTTTCTTCTTCTTCTTCTTCTTTTTTCGTAATTCAATTTGCTGAAAAATTACATCCAGATGATTAACTTCAACTAGCTTACCTCTAGAAGTCATGTTCAGGTCAGGCTCGCACGCCAAAACGCCTCCGTTTTGCCAATATCTTGGAAAACAGAACGGATGAACATTGTTGGCCTTAACGCCCTTTTTCACTCGAGAGAGGAAATTAAACCAGCGGTGCTGCAGAAAAAAAAAAAAAAAAAAAAAAAGGAAAAAAGGAAGAAAAAAGGGTTTTTCATACCGGCATAGAAAAAAGAAGAATTTCTCTATTCCGACGGAGCAAACAACAAAGGGCTCTCGGTGATGTAATAAGATGAACCTGCTGCGGATAGAATGCACGTGAATCATTTTTTGCGCCACACACACACACACCCTAAAAAAAGAATATCGGAGCTCATATTGGATAACAAAAAAAATTGGAATTCTACTTTCACGTGGCCTATTACGTTGGTAAGCCTGGCGAGGGTGTTGTGAGTAGCATCCCATCAGAAAAATATTTCGTTCCTACAAAATTAATGATGAAGTGGAGATGTACAGGTTTGTAGCGAAGTATCGATACTTTTTCGACATCCCTCCTCCCTGGTAGGTACCCTAATCCCGGGACCCATCATGTACACTTCTTTTTCCCCTCGGGATCCATCATATACGAATTCTACACGATAACCCCATCGTGTAGAACCTGACCGGATGGTAATGTGTTAATTGAAAATATTTTTGTCCTTCTCTCAAATTATATATTATAGAAAGAAGAGATATTTTAGGAAATCGATTGTTTAAATCCATTTTCCATCTCCATCCCTACATGAGAGATAATCTACTGGAAGCCACCTTATCGGAAATGGATTGCAGATTGATGGGAATTATCGCCCTGACGCCTTTTCCATCAACCCGGTGTTTTCCCAGCACTTTGTTATGGAAATTCCAGCCCGCTAGCGATCTGATGGTGTCCGGTCAGGTGAAGAAGTGAAGGCGTCAAATTAAGCCGATAGTTCAATCTGAAACGTTCAATAAGACCTCGGCGGAGTCAACTTGGGACTTGAACAAGTTTGAGAGGTCCGAAACGGCTGAAGAGGCCAACCTCTCGAGAGATCCTCAATTGGAAGAAAGAAATCCGCAGGCAAGTCACGCTGGAGTGAAACAGACGGTAACAAACTTTTAAGGAACGAAAAGTTTAAGTGCATTTGCTCCACCTGAGCTCGGCCATATTGATTTGAACCCAACTAGATTTGTGACGCCACTGTCAACCTGTGCGGCTTCTATTATTAACACTGATGGAAAAGGAGTGACGCGGAAATAACCGTCCTGAACCAAAGATGGAAATAGGAGAACGTAGGGATTCGTACTTTTCACGAGGATTCGAAAGAATCCCATTTCCAGTGAGACATGAAACGTGAGACTTTTCCTGGAAACTTTGAAAGGCTGACAAGAGAGGTATTTACACCTCACACAGCAACGTAGAAATATCGATATTCGGGGATATTGGATCGGACGAATTAGATAACGTAGAGACATCCAATTTCGAGGGATAACGTCCGATGGAACAAACACAATTTTCAATTTCATTGAATAAAAATTACAATGAACGAGCAGCGAAATGAAACAGAGGCGATTTCAGGCGGAAAAATTGGGCTAACGAATGGATTCAATTTCGCCTAAACAATTCAGCGGCGCATTGACGGAAAATTCGTCAGCACGTCGAAGGCTAATTACCTTGTCGGACAGGCTCAGTGTATGTTTGCTTCGTGTAACTGGGTGTTAATCCGCCCTATAGGGCGTTTACACGATTGGGAACAGTGATTTGAACACGAGTAAACAGAAGTGGGATATAGCTGCATGGCACGCCAAACGGTGACTCAGGAGTTGAGGAACGTCGATTTGCGGTAAACTTGTGCATAACAGGAATGCAATGTTATGTTACTGTTAGATGTTCATACGATTAAATATGGGGTTTAAAAGTTTGGTTGATCCGGTTACAAAATTCCAGTCCATCAGGTGCTAAACGAGTTTCATCGTCTACAGCCGGAGGGCGAACGGTGTGGATTAGTTGGTTCATTGGAAGTAGGTAATATGATCCGGGGGTCGGAGCATCACGGGAATACTGGGAGCTGGGACGGATTGATGGAAAGCGGTTAGAAGGAGGGAGGGGGCGTTTGATTGGGTGCCACGGACGTTGAGGGCATGAACCACAGATGCCATCCTTGAATTCTCAGTGTTGCCAGCAGTTGTTTAGGTGAAAAACTAGGTATCAAGTTAATGACAACAACCCTTCTCACCATTCTCGAAGATCTATTTTATGAATAGTTTCACCAATTCCAAGGGCTTGTAGACAAAAATTTTGTCTTATTTAATATCCACCCTTTTCATGGTTTCTTTCAATTGACATTTTCAGGTTTACAAAACCAGGGGCTACTCGGGATTACGGCGGTTTCAGGTGATCCAGAAAAGCCTCTCCAAACGTGGGTTTGACCTGGCATAACTACCACCTACCGATGCAGCCCTTGAACACCACTCCCTTCGAACCTACCACCAGGTTCAACACTGGTATGGTTTTGACATACCTGCCACTTCTTGGGGGTGGGAAAGGAGTGCCCAGGGTTTTGGTCCCTCCCACCACCAAGAGGGAAGCAGCACCCCCTGAAGAACTAAATTCTCTGTCATGCAAGTGCATGAGGGGCTGCATGGTTAGTTGCAGCTGCCGTAAGCACGGGCTGAAGTGCTCGGTAATATGCTACAATTGCAAGGTGCAATTGTGCTAGAATGCTCCATTTGAAGTGGGAAATTCATCTCAGCTTTCACCAATGGATGACGAAGACGACGACGATGAGTTGGACACCTTTCCGACCATGGCCACGGTATTCGGAGAAGAGCACGATACTGCCCAAGAATCCACAAGTTTCCAGACACCGGGACCGCCACCTTAAAAAAAACCTCGAATATAAATAACCCCAAATGACTTTTTTTAGGAATTAAGTTATGCTGACAAACTACTTAACTTCGTTCAAACCTATTATATATTATATATACTACCAATAAACTCTAACATATCGAAGACTCATTTTTATAGAACCTTAATTTCCTATTACTAATTACTAGGTAGTGAAGTTAAAATTGTATGAATGAAAATTAAATACCGACTAAACAGGATCTAAATAAGTAAATAATCATGAATAAATAATAAATAAATGAAATCAACCCGATCCAAAGGAAATGACCAGATTCTCTAAATGGTATAAAATGTACATAACATTTCTGGTAGTGACGTAAATAAGCCGTCGAAGACGGAATTTAATATGAAATTTGATTCTCTACAACTTTGACTCCATAACGTTTTTCGATTTGGGCCGTTGTTTAGAAGTTACAGCGGTCTTACTGTGACCAACATGTGGTTTTGACGAAAGTTGGTAAAAATAGCCTATCTTTGACGAACGATTGCGGCTAAACCGCTGAACCGATTTTTATGATTATGTAGTGTTTTGAATAGCGAATTCAATGCTCTTTCATTTAGTAAGGTATAACTTTTTCTGTAGGATGGATAGTTTCCGAGTTAGAGGCGAAAAACTGAATAAAGTGCAAACATTTCGCGGTTTTTCGGCTGACAAACGTTTAGCTCACCACCTGCGATGATGCAAACTCAGATTCCGTGTATTTAGGACCATTAGAAGGTATTAAAATCATTTCCGCTTCGGTCCGAATTATTCCGAATTCTTTTCCTAATTTTACTGGACTATAAAGGATTTTTCATCTCGTAAAAAAAAAAAAAAAAAAATAGTGACGCGGTGATTTCGAATGCTGAACAGTTTAATTTCCGCTGTATATTTCAATGAATTGGTGAGGAAAAATGTTGTTCGCTTTGAAAGGCTCGTCTAAGAAATTGTATAAAATGGGGAGACAGCACAATTCTGACACCGCGCTCTCGTATAAAGTAGAAACGACAACCACGAATCGCTTTTCCATGCTAATTTCTTTGTCAGTCGGGAAAAAGCCGTGCCCTCGAATTTTTGTGGAGTATCTCTCGCCAGAATTAAAAGGGTTTATCTTCAGGCTCGAATGGGTTTGATGGATGATGGTCCTAAGGAGATGTAATTTCTCTCCCCTCCTCAGGCTGCCCCAAGAGCTTCAAGAACCTCCCTCTAGCTAGCATTGGAATTAGTTAACGAGCCTTTAAGCGAAGAAGCCGGCTTGACGGGGGAAAACCCTCATCAACCCGTGGCAAAATCAACCCCGCTAGTCTCTTGTTCCCCTTGTTCGTGTCCCTGGGGTGGGATCCGTCATTGTTTTCTCTTCTTCTCTTCATCTCTTCAGCCAGTTAGAATCTTGCCAAAGTATCCATTTACCGAGTACTGCCACGTCCCAAGGCGAAGAACAATATACACCGCCACACACTATGGAACACGTCAAAAGTATGACCGGCCTCCAGACACTTCTCCCGCAAGGATTTTCGAAAGGAGAATCAGAAGTGGGATATGAGAACTTGGCAAAGGGCGAAGAAAAAAAAAGAAAGAAAAAAAAAAAGGTGGATGTCCCGAAGGGATGAGATAGGTGACAGTGTGGGAGTCGTGTTGGGTGATTGAAGCCTGGAAGGATATAGGGCTTAGAGAGAGGTTACGGAAGCTAAATGGTTCATGCTCCCCATTACGAGTGCTTAATGCGGTTCTCTCCCGTGGTTTTTCTATAGGGTTGATCTGCATGTTGGCCAACTTCCAGGAAGGCGTCGCTTTAACAGGTTACCACCGAGAGGGATCCAATCATCGACATGGCGGGAATGGATGGCCGCGAGAGAAAGGATTAGCTCCTACAACACTCCGACAGCTAGTTCATTTTGTAGACCTAGTTGCCTGTGTGTAAAGTTGAAACTGGGTTCCAAAACACAAAAAACGCTGCAAATTCTACACAAGGGTTTATTACATATTCTTTGATGTAGGTAGATAAATTATGCAAAAATTAATTTTGTCAAATAAAAAATTATTTTTAAAAAAATTGAAAATAGTTTTGTAATTATTAGAAGAAAAATTCCTGTACGATGTTTCGACAGATGTGGGTCCCCCAAAGGTGGATTATGCGTCCCAAATTAGTCGGAAAACTACACCTTATTAGATTTTCTAACATCCATCAAAAGCCCCATTTGTAACGCCAAGAAAGCATCTTGAAACGTATAAAGACAAATGTTGAGGCCAATAAAAAATTTCGACCTCCGACACGAATATATAGGTGTATTATTATCTGAATAATAATAAACACAAATTCATTAAAAAAAAAAAAAAAAAAAGAAAAGAAAAGCAAACCAAAACACTTAAAACAAAACAACAAAACAGAATATAAACGCTGCAAATTAATTCTTTGATATAGGTTGCAAAAAAGAATTCAGTGACATTAAAAAATGGTTTTTTTTTAATTAAAAAAAAATTTAGTGGGGAATCTGGACAGATTTTTACACTCTCTTCTCGCGGATCGCCAGCCCAACAGAGCTAGTACCTGCGGGGGGACGGGTCGTGCTACGGTCGCGGCGCGATCGTGCAAACCGCTCTTCTCCCAGCGCCGCGGCGCTTAAATGAAATAAATTTTATTTTCATAGACGGAAGGATTTTCTCCTGTCATTTGACATTTCACTGTTCATTTTACCGTTGTATGGTTATTAATACACGCAAGTGCATTTTTGATTGGGCCCGAGAACCAGGCCTCCCCTGGCGACAATTTGTCGGAGGAAGCCAGCCCTCTGATTTCCGAGAAGGCTGCGAACTAATATTGATGTTGACGCATCATCTTCAATATTAGATTCCCCTATGTTCCCTTCCGGAGTTAAACACATTCTAGATCAACATGACACATTGTGCCAATCTGGAGATCGCGGGTCTCTCATTTATGCCTCGATACCGCCTCCCAGGTCAGCAGATCATGACACTTCATGTTATGCCCTGGGTAGGGATAATCAGGTATTCCATTACTCTTCCTCCATAGACACTGGGGGGGTAATCCCTGTAACGCTGGAGGCATTCCCCCAAACACACAACACAATTAATGATAGACCTATTAATGGTTATTTGGCTACAAATGAGACTTGTGAAGGATCACAGGAGGTCAAATGAGGTGTTGTTTTCCGGGTAATTTTGGACGCATAATCCATGTTTCGAGGTCCCATATCTGTCAAAATATTGTATTGAATTTTTAGGGCACTCTGCATATCGGATGTAGAAGGTAGAAGAACAAACTTATAAACTTATAAACTAACAAACTAACTAACAAACTTATACTAACAAACTAACAAACTTATAAACTTTTTTTACACAAAGTTGATAGTTTTTGAGCTATACTCAAAAAAGCAAGGAAAAATCGAAAATTTCTCAGGTTTTGCCTTTTTCTCCATGACCCATCTCGAAATTTTGTTTGCAAACCTCAGATTCGGAGTCAGCACCTCAAAATACATAGCGAACCATAGAAACGATTTCTAAACCAAAACTTGTTTCTATTTCACAGTATGGAACACCTAATGACTGGACTAAGAGGAGAAAAGACAGTAAGGCGTATAATTTTATGTAGGTAGGTTACGTAATTTGTGTAGCCAAAACCCTACGGACTAAGCCTAGGTACAGTTTGTGTTTCATGCCTTTTATTTATTTGTTCAAAAATATATTGAAGTTCATTGATACGTTCGTTGGTTATGTTGATAACTCCAACACTCCTGTCCCAAGGTATCCAAAAAGATACCGTACATAAATGTATCTGTATTTTCAAAATATGGGACTACTTTGACTTCTGGAGGGTACCATGCATCCTTTTTACCCAAAATTGAGTAAAAAAACAAAAAAACAAAATCAGAAATTTTCCAAAAACTAAAAAAGCTGGGACGTTAAGGGTTAAAGCGGTTTCGGCCAGACTGCTTAACCGCAGACAGCCGCCAATAATAATAAGCAGCTTATCACCTTAACGCGAATCGACGCAGAATTATGTTCTCTTAAAAATAACAGCTGTACATTTTTTTTTTTTATCAGAAGCTTCCTTCTGGGTAAAAATGGCCGAAAACCAAAAAAGCATTTTAAAAAATCCACTAAACTCGGATTCCTCATATTTGGACAAAGGGCCTATTTGGAGGAATTAAAACCACTTACAGCTTTCCTCCAATCATTTCCGTTTTTCCCTATTATACTGGACTATTTCCGCTTAGAAATACAATTCCCCCCCCCCCTCAAAATTTGCAGGACTTTTAAACGTCTCAATATGTTAACTTGAATATAAGTTGGTAATCGGCGGTGGACGTGGCGACCCTGCAAATTCACAATCCCACAAAAGACAATATAAACTCACGGTGAACGTTCATCTCCACTTATATCTTGCGAATATATTTTCTCGCTCGCAACTTTAGCGTGTAACATCCCGTACAGCGACACTTGTCACACTTGTCAGACAATAAACCTTCGCTCAAGTTCTCATGACGAGAAATAACTTTCTCTCCCCAAGTTTACCGGGGCGCTTAAACTCAAAATGTCAAGTGTGGTTACAGCCCCCCCCCCCCCCCCCCCCCAAAACAATCAAATCTTCCCGTCCCGACTGGAACTGTGTTTTTCTTCCACTAATCGAACTAAGCCGAAAACTCATAAAGGAACTCACGCCGAGTTTTCTTTGCCATTTCCCGGCCGATTGCCAAGTTTAATTCTTCAATTATTAACTTGAGCCACCCCGCGGTCAGGATATTCAACCTAACATGAACCTCGAGGCACTTTATCCCCGATTGTAGCGAGTTTCAAAACGAAGTTAGTAGTTCAATGGGGTTAATAGGTTCGTTATCGGGGTATCTTGTTTGCAAACCCTCTGAAGTGGCTCGTTATGAGGTTGATCGGCCCAATTCATCTCATCTAGCTAAACAATCTCGAAAATATAAGACTAGGGGGGGGATATAACCCTTTACTCAATCATAGATTGACGCATAGAAGTCATATATGACTATATATAGTCGTAGAATATTAATTATTAAGGCGTCATGTTTTTCCGATTATTAATTTATTTTTTATTCTTTTGCATTCTCTTACCCACGGGCTTGGGTCCCCTTAAAAAGCTTCTTTTTTTTAAATATAAAAATCCAAAAAAAAAAAAAAATTTTAATTTTTTTCATTGACAGAATTAAATTTATGTACAAGTAACCTATATAAAAGAATAATAAACCCTTGTGTAAAATTTGCAGCGTTTTGAGAAGAAATTCACCTCATATAATAGGTAGTAACCGATGCAGATTCCTAATGCCATCAGCGGACATTAGGAAGGATGCTCATTTCGATGCTCAGTTGAGTACTCGAAGTACTCTTAAGTACTTGAGCAAATGTGAACGTTGTGGTACTCTCCGATCGCAGAATTACGTCCTCCTCAACTTTTATGTTTTTTTTTTTTGTTTTTTTAGTTTATAATTTTTAACTTTCATTAGGGGACCCGTTTTCAAAAAACACATTTAAAACACTCTATCCCAATTTTTGGTAAAGTTAAAAAAAACGCCATTTTTCGACCATGGTTTTTGACCAACCACTTAACTGATTTAAAAGGTATGATACTCATTCTATAGAGAATTTAATGCTCTTTAAGTAAATAGTAACTTTTTGGTTTACTATTCTTGGAATAATACACCTATGTATTCGCGACGGAGGTCGACGACTCGGATCCGCCTCAAAATTTGACATTATCCGTTTCAAGAGGTCTACATTCTAAATCCGAAATGTCCGTCCGCCGTACGCCGTCCGGGCCGTTTTGGGCAGTAGGAATTTTTTTTTAATCTGAAATTTTGACAAAATACTTGGTTTACCATCTAGTTGTGCCCGCAAGGTTTTCAGTCCGTGGGGCGCAATGGGGCTAAAATGGGGCTATGGGAGGGGGTTTTTGAAGGCTTTTAGCTATGGGATCGAGTTAGGTAGGTCTTAACAACTTCGAATCGAAGGCTCGCGAAAGAAACTCCCACCCACCTACCAACGATCTTTGAATAACATCCGAACGGGTTATCTCACAGAAATCGTTTTGTAGTCGTTGAAATCAGTTGGACAGTATTTTGGTTTATTATTCTTGGAATAATACACCTATGTTTTCGCGACGGGGGTCGACGACTCCATTCGGCCTCAAAATTTGACATTATCCGTTTCAAGAGGTCTACATTCAAAATCCGAAATGTCCGTCCGCCGTCCGGGCCGTTTCGGGCAGTAGGATTTTTTTTTTTTTTTTAAATCTGAAATGTTGACAAATTACTTGGTTTACCATCTAGTTGTGCCCGCAAGGTTTTCAGTCCGATCGCCCTAACCCGTGGGGCGCTATGGGGCTAATATGGGGCTAGGGGAGAGGTATTTTGAAGGTTTTAGCTATAGCATAATATGCTATATATTATATTAGGTATATATATTGCTATATATTATATGGGATCTAGTTAGGTGTCGTTTTCGAAGAATTTTTGGACGTAGAACTCATTTTTGGGGGTCCCGGATCGATCCGATTTTACTGTGGCGATCTATAGGGCTTTCATGGGGCTAAAAATGGGATTTTTGAAGGATCCCAGGAGATTAAATATTTTTCCAGTAAAAAATAAAGAATTTTTGAAGAAAAAAAAAAAAAACATTTTTGAAATAAAAATCCCAAAAAAAATTTTTTTTGAAATATAAAAATCAGAAAAAAAATTTTTTTTCATTGACAGAATTGAATTTTTGTACAAGTAACCTATCAAAGAATAATAAACCGTTGTGTAAAATTTGCAGCGTTTTGCTAGGAGGCACCGTATACATATTACCGAAGAAAAACTAAAACAAGTCCCCAAAATCGAGTTTTTTGGCTGCCAAAAGTTCTCCCGACCTTTTTCCTGTCACTATTTCTGATTATTTACTTCCTAGTACACGTACCTACTAGAACTGAAAATAGAATTTACTCTAACACCTTTTGTTCAATGACATGTCAAAAGGTTGCACCCATTTTGTGTCTCTAATGACTGGCTATTTAGCAATTCCTGAATGTTTCAGAATACGTCCAGATCATAATTTGGCGAGTTTAATTTGACAAATTTAATCTTATCGATGTCCTTTAAGGTCCTGATAGTCTTCGAACGCTTACCTAATGTGGACAACGAAGTTCTGTCGGGTTCGTACAGGAGATTAGGTGGCTCTACGTTCAAAAATACTTCGAAAACGACACCTAACTCGATCCCATAGGTAAAAGCCTTAAAAAAAACCTCCCGTAGACCCATTTTGGTCCCATAGCACTCCATGGGTTTGGGCGATCAGACTGAAAACCTTGCGGGCACAACTAGATGGTAAACCACGTATTTTGTCAAAATTTCAGATTAAAAAAAAATTCCTACTGGCCAAATCGGCCCGGACGGCGGACGGACATTTCGTATTTAGAATGTAGCCCTCTTGAAACGGATAATGTAAATTTTGAGGCCGATCGGAGTAGTCGACCCCCGTCGCGAAAACATCGGTGTATTATTCCAAGAATAATTAACCAAAAGTAGCCGGGGGTTCAGGGGGCTTGCTTGGCTACAGGAAATACCCTAGATGACCTAGAAAGATGCTCCTCCTGCCCATCCTCGTCCTCATAGTCCTCGGGCTGGGGCTTCAATATAATCTCTCTAAAGAGTGCAGTCAACAATTTTTTCGAGTGTAGTCCATTCGGTCCAAACACGTCAACGGCATTGAATTTTCACAACCAGCCAGAACGAGGCGGTAATTGTGGTGAGAGCGACAAAACTTCTGGATGTTCGGTCGACTGGTGGGTAAACCGCATTCCTCTTCCGCAAGTTGTAACGAGTTGAAAACTCCCGGATCATTTCGGACTGTCGGGGACAGCAAGGTAACAGTTTTCACCCCGCCGTCAATTGCGGAAGGCGTTCGGAACATGGGTTCCATGGGAACCGTTTTAGTGGGCAGGGTCGAACCTATTTATTCCTGTAGTTACTTCCGCACTGTCCACACTCATCAACTAACTACAAATATTTATAGGTTCTCAACTAATGATAGGGATAAGACGTCAAGGTTTTTAGTTCATGACCTTTGACAATCTATTAAAACGAAATGCCCTTCAAGAAGTTCGCTACATTAGAATGAATGAGTTGATGGGAAAGCAAAAAATAAAGTTAACCCCCAAGAATAAATATCCCCTCTTTTCCACCTCCGCAGACAAAAAAGGAACGCTAATGAAATTCT
Organism: Pilophorus perplexus; assembly: GCA_955831195.1. NCBI lineage: Eukaryota > Metazoa > Arthropoda > Insecta > Hemiptera > Miridae > Pilophorus > Pilophorus perplexus. The sequence continues at coordinate 16,107,725 of OY037008.1, forward strand.
ATTCCGGGTTTCAAGGAGCATTAGACGCCGTTAAGACAACAGTTTTGTCCCAAGTGGCCACTTAGCGAGATTGGGTGTTTTTTCCATCTTTGTTCCGAGTTTTCAAATTTTTCCCGACCCGACAGAAGGTTAATAAAGCGAATAAAACGTCCAGAAAACATTCGCCGGGTTGGTTGACATCTTGACGTCAAAAAGGTCCGAACTTGGGAAAGGAAAGTTGGGCGTCTGGCTGGATATGGCCAGAAACTGAATTCACTTGGGGAAATGCCCACGTACTTGGGAGCTGCCATGACTGTTCCTCAGAGACGACCGAGTCCGCCATGCTGCAAAGGCTCCCTGCCAGGGTGGAAAAAATGGCTCGCCAGGCCACAATACCCGCCCCTGGTGGCAGAAGGAGCAGCCTACTTAGCAACACCTGGGGTTGGGGGGCTTGGGCCTGGCTTTGTGGCGGTCGTCGCTGCGTATGCTCTTTCAGACCAGTTGTAGCCACCTGGCCACTCATTCAAGCGGTCCACACCCTAGCAAGGGGGTCGTTGCCTCCAGGCTGGCTACTCATTCCGCCTCTTCGTGAGTCACTACCAAAATAACTCAATTAAAAAATATACCAGAAACAACGAAAGTGTAGGAAGGCTGATTGGGGGGGGGGGGGGGGGGGAGCTGTCTCCTTCATGAAGACTCATGAAGCCTCAAGAACTAGTATTAAAATTTGATTCGAGAAGAAGGCGTGAGCCATGTGTTAGACTGTAAACAACGAAATAATGCCTGCACCCGGCGAAAATGGTGCTCTGTGGGCATTCCGTATGTAAAGTTTGCTGTAGAATCAGAATCCACCAATTGGGAGTGCCCATTTTAAATAAGAATGTTGCACCCATTTGCGCCCAATCCATCCCTGGTCTGTAGGATGAGTGAGGATTGCTATAGGTTCTGAATTAAATTCCGAACAGAACCGAACTTGAAATAACCAGGTGATTCAATCACCCACACGTGAACCAAAGCCCTGAAACTGGCACGTTTTGACCCCTACCACCGGTGAAAATGAACACCCTTCTCAACCAAAAAACACCATCAAAATCACAACTCCTCCGAGCCGTTTCTCGCGATAAAAATTTCAAACCCCCGCGGGCTAATCGACTCCCAACCAGAATTTTTCCACGATAACAGCCGCGAGGCGCTTTTTTTTTCTTTTTTTTTTTTTGACAGCCAGTTTTATGGTGCCATTGAGCTCCGAGGGCCGAAATGAACACGAGCCCATTTCGTTGCGTTCCAACAAACTAAACAACAAATTGTGAAGCGAACAATGAGATAGTCTTGCGCCAGGGAGTTGTTCCAGGAAAACTACATACCATGTTCTGCATGTGGGCTATCTAACCACAATGTAACTGAATCTAACCACAAAGACTATGTCTTTGGAAGCGCCAGTTTAACTGAAAGTAAAAATTATTATGAAATGGTTCTAGTGGTCCAATTTTAATTTTATCTTTAAAAGGGATTGGAGAATCATACAGAAAAATATGGGGAAAATGGAAATGTACGTATGGTTGACTATATTTTAACCCCCAGACCCCCGGACTGTTAATATCACAACAATGTATCAAACCAATGAAACAAATAATGTGTGGGTGGGGTTAAAAGGAGTTGCGGTTCTCGGCGTGTGAGGGGGCATCTAGGTGACAGGTTGGTGTCACCGACTCGGTGGGCGGTTGGTGGGATATTTCTGTTGACTTACGCCCAACAACTTCGAAGCAAATAACGTCCGTAAAAACGCATTCCTAATATTTAAAAAAAAAATCAACATGTTTTTAATGTTATGTCTATGATGGGCGTAAAAGCATTGAGACCTGAAAAGGCCGTTGGGAGAATTAAGTGCCCACAATGTATTTTACCTTAAACCGCCACTACACTAGGAATTTATCGTCTTTTCTATAATAATATTACCTCGGATGAATTTTCATTAATCGGTTTTCATTCTGATCTACATTTTCCCGATATTTCAACGATATTAATACAGTATATTAATATAATCCGATATTTTAATATAATACTAATGGAAATGGAGTAGACTTTAGAGAAGTGTACCAACCGGATAAAACTCTCATTGCCGTGACTTTTTCAACAGGAAAAACTTCAATTACCTTTTACGTTTCGCTTCTTCGAAACGTGCATCACTTTGTCTGACTGAAATCTTCAAAACTCTTAAAACTTTTAATATTCACAGTTCAAAAGCCTGAACTCAACGGTCTGAATTAGAAGTGAAAATTTAATTTCCTCCGCCCTTCTAATATTCCGTCGCTACAACAAAATCCATCGTAGCTCGATCGAGTATTTGGTTTTAATTAAATAGCAGCAAAAGTACAACAAGTAAAACGGGTTCCAGAGAAGAAACAATTGGTTGTTATTTAAAACGGGTTAATAGTTGACAATAATTGCATTCAATTATTGAAGGGGGAAAACATGCATAAGGGCCCAAGCGCCATCTTTTCGAATGCTGGGTTCCTCAGGCCTTCATGCCAAAAATATGCAAAACGGAATTTTTGAATATCATTCGGTGATATTACTTGGCACATAAATTAGAATATGAGGTCAACATTTCAGATAATTTGGCTGGATTGATTGATGATGTCGCAAAGGAAAAACTCTGAAAATTTTACACAAGGGTTTACTGTTCTTTGATATAAATTAACCAACAATTAATTGTAGGTATATCGATTTAAAAAAAACTAATTTAAATCCCTAGGTGCAAAATATGTACCTAGAAGAAAAAACACTATTTAACATATCATGTTAAAAAGTATTTTTCTTATTTTTTCTAAGTTTGAGAACGGACAGGGGACCCCGGAAAATGGGTTCTACGTCCAAAAATACTTCGAAAATGACATCACACCCGAAAACCTTCAAAAACCCCTTACGCAGCATCTTTTTAGCCCGATAGAGCCTCACGGGGTTTTCGGGGTTTTGCGATCGGGCAGATACAAGAAACCTTGCGGGCACTACAAGATGACGGTTTTGATTTTGTCAAAACTTCAGATTTTAGAAAACAAATCCTATTGCCCAAAATGGCTCTAACGGCGGACATTTCGTTCTTGGAATCTAAACATCTGGAAACGTCTGATCACCAATTTTCCTAGTTTCCAAGATTATTCCAAAAATAATAAACCAAAATTATAAATATTTTTATGTTCTGATTTTCGTTATTTTTTCTACTGGAGGACTTGGACTTTTCAAATTGAAATGTTTACAGTGTGTTCTCCATAATGTCGGAAACATGAAATGTCACATTGTGAAAAATTTTGAAATCAATATTAAGAATAGGTCAGCTGGCCTGGCTCAACCTCCCTGAAAAGTTGATACCAGAAGTTTCTTAATTTCATAAACCCCATTGTCAGACAGATTGTCACCCCGAACAGTTCCGGGAGGTAACGGTGTGTTGGCGGCTCTGAGAAAATGACATTGATACATTGTATCGGTCGAAAAACACTCAGGAGTTGGTTATACCTGACCGTCAAGACCTCCGGACATTGAAGTGGAGATAGAACCCGCAAAATGTCGACCATTACTTTTGGATGAGCATTCAGTGATGATTGATGATTACCAACTCATTTTGTTACAGAGTTGACAGCTCTACGTGGTGTTATTGGATCAATATAAATCATCTCATTCTAATATCGACAAGAACAAATCACATTGACAGCAGCTCTCACGACCCATTGACTCCCCCCTCCCCCTTTCGGAAAATCACTAGCTAACTCCTCTCGTTTTAAAATGCTAATACGAAAGCACACAAAGGGAGTTAGAGATAGGGGAGAGCCGGGGAAAAGGGAACATAGAATATTCATGACTTCAACAGTTTTGCTTTCTCAACTGCATGAATAAGGGAACGAGGAGCGGGAGTGAACTAGCCTGTTTGCTCGGAGGCCAACTTATTCGGGAAATTAGCGCCCTCACGTGGTCACTGAGCACTTCACGTGAGTAAACAGAGTGGCAGATGGGGGGGTTGAGGGTCAACGAGACCGTAAAAACGTTTATTCGCTTCAAAGAGTATGAGCGCATGTGCATTGGGAGTGAGAGGTTGTTACGATCTGTAGCATCTTCTACTTCTTTCAACCAATACAAAATGTGTATTGGAAGAATTTAATTCTTCCTCCTCTTGAGCTTCTGGAATACTGCTTCATCTAATGGAAATGGTTCACTTCCCGGAGATGCTTCGTGTTTTAATTGTTCTAAAATATTTCATTTTTCGGTTCATTCTCTGGAATGTGTTTCTCAGATCTTCTTCAGTGGAGTTCCCATTTCCTCTACATTTATTAATGAATGACATAGCTCATTACCAGTTAGTATCTCATATACCAAGTGTGTTAGCTCTTCAAACTTCTTTCAAAGCTCCTTAACCCTTTCACGACCAGCGACGAGATAAATCGCGAGAAGAAGTGACCACGACAAGATACCACTTGAGGAGAACTGGCCTCCCTGGGCCAGAGGCGGGATAATTCATGAGGAGAAGTGGCTTTCCTGGGCCAGAGACGAGATATCACATGAGGAGAAGTGGCCTCTCTGGGCATGAGATGAGATTCAAGCAAAAATAAGTGGTCTGCCTGGGCCTGTGACGAGATATCAAGCAAAAAGAAGTGCCCTGCCTGGGTCTAAGACGAGAAACCAAATGAGGACGAGTGTCTCTCTGAGACACAGACAAGATATCGAGACTGAGGAAGTTGTTGATGCATGATGATTACTAAAAAAAAAATGAGGACGGGTTGGTACGAGTGTTCCAAAGCATGGGTTGCATTATTGAGATGGGGTTTGGGCGAATAACGAATTTCTCTCCTGCTCATCCCAGAGCGCTAAATCATCTTGAGAATCAGTCGAAGTGAACCTACCTACATGGATAGGTAATTTTACCCACTCTTATTATAAGGGCTGGCATGCATTTTTGAATCTGCCCCTGCAAGGGTGAGTGAGCTCTTAGACTAGCTCCTGCAGCCAATATTACCATTATGTTCTGCTAATCTTGTTGAATACTGCATCAGATTCTGATTGCTTTAGGTAACGCACAAAGGTGCTCCTCACGGCATTCAATTTCATAACCCAAATTACTCGCATGTCATCTTGTAGAACTTCATCATCTCATTCCCTTCTGGGACTGTTTTATTCTTTTGAATTCGACCTCACAGTATAATAAAACATTATGTCCTGCTGTCCTACAGTTACTTTTTTACGCCTATGGCTCTTCTAAGGTTTACTCATAATCAGTAAGTCCCGCAAGATCGAAGGTTTTTCATTTATTTTTACCGATCCGAGACTTCCAAGGAAAACCCAAGGTATGTTCGAACGGGAAAGAATCAGAATTAAGGGGGAAAAGAGTTACGGTTCAGCTGGCCGAAGGAAATGAGTTTGAATTCTCCAAGTGTAATGAGCGTAAAGTTACGAGCTAAACCTTGCGGGAAAAGACTATAAAATCAACCTGGAGTCATTGCAAGGAGTTTGACTTCACCGGAGACATTTCAGAAACCATTGGTGGTTTTGTATTTGTTGAAATTGTTTAAAGCATTTTGTTTTCTGAGAAAAAAAATTTGCTAAGGGGTAATTTTAATTTACGCCTATAATATCTCCCGGTTGGGCCACGGTTTTCATTATCTAAGAGTGTAAATATACTGGAAGGCTCAACCACATCAGACTTAATTTTATCCTCAGACTGTACTGAGCTCCACTTCACCAAGTGAAGTTGGAGAGGGAAGTAATTAACTTGAAGGAAACCCCGTGAATATTGCCGGGGCTGAAGCCAAACGCTTATAGGACCCCGAGTTGACTTAAGTCTTGCGGTTGGTTGGCAGTATGAGTCCAGCAGGTGAGCCGGATAATCCGGCAGTATTGTGGCTCTTCCGAGAAATTCTTCGAAAGGGGTTGTGGCGAATTTAAGACCCTCGCCGGATGTTTAATGCGAAGAGGGCCCCGATTTTTCTCGGGATAAAACCTTCTCTCCCCCGAACATCATTCATTCACTGAACCGCTATCGATTCCGGAGGGGGAGTCCGAAAGAGTTGGGAACCAGTTTCTTCAGTACGCTGAAAAAAGAATTCTGAAAGTGAAAAATTATGTAGCGAAGGGCATTTCTGAAGCCAAAGAAATCTGCCTCATCCCCTAACAGGACTGAGATGAATGTAAAAGTCACGCTAACTTGAAACTGAAGTCGATGAAGACTGTTATGGATACGCTCATGGAGGAATAGAGAGGAGAGTTCACTGAATAGGACTTCATGTGCGATAGTCGACGGTGGCGCTATCCCTACGGTACGTAGTGAACTACACATAGTACCTTCAAACCCGACTGGAGTGAGCCACTAGCCCTTCTTACGAAGGAAAGCCCCAAATACCTCACTAAACGGATTTATCTTCCAATGTTGTGCTACTGCAATTAAAGGAAAAATTGAAGGAACTATCTCTGAATAACGAATTTCGTTAAATGAAATTGATTGTGTAGTTGTGTACACTGTTAATGCAAACGACACGTCGGAATTCGCAGGGCGCCATCTTCTGGTTCAGTTTTGGTAATTTACCACCTTCAAAGTTCACTACGTCTCGTCGCTGCAGTCGCAATCTCCCCCGCCGTTCCATCACTGGGTTGGCGTTTTGGGAACGTGGTTTAACACAGAGTGAGCTCTCCTCTCTATTCCTCCATGGGATACGCTTTACTTGAAATCAGTTCCCGACTCAACCGCTAGATCGCGTACACTCTCTTCTGCCTGCAGAAAAATGGAAGCCGGTACTTCCCCGCACAACATAGCCTCCAAATGTTGGCAGTTATTTTGGTTTTTTGCTCAAATTAACTCAAAAACTATAAGAAGATAAAATTTCCTAAATTGTCATCATGAAACATTGAATGATTCTAGAATTTTGTAGAATGAAAAAAAAGTTTGTTCCTAGCCTCATTCGTTCGCCCACTTCAGCGCGCCAAAGATTGGGTCCGCCCCAAGATTCTTTCTGCCCAAAATAAAACGTAACGGTCCAGACGGCGCACAGTGCGTAACTCGGCCGATTTAGGGGAAGGAAAATCGAAATGAAAGTTCGTAGCAAAAATGAAAAGAGTTCGTAGACGTCTGAATTGAACGGAAATCGGTCGCAGGACCTTTGACAAGCAATTAATTGCTCATCTTATTGTCGTTTCTTGGTAAAGGCAATCTGGTGTTCACTCCTCACCAGGCACATCCTAAGGTAAATAAAACACATTTGTTCAAATTTTTAGACACCTTTCTTGCATGCCAAATGCTATCATAAGACTGGCGTCGAATTAGGGAGATTTGGTTTTCTACTATATTGAAGCTCCAACACGAGGAGGAGGAGGAGGAGAATCATCTAAATTATAAGGCACTTCTAGATGTAAAAAATAATAATAATCTGAAATGGGTCTAAGATGTATACTGATTCAACTTTCATTGGATTCAGCACTCAAAAAAAGTAAAAACCAAGCTCAAGTTCTATCCACTTCTGAAAATGGATCCACTATAAAACCCAAGTTGACCTCGGAGTCGTTTTCTTATATGGTTCAACACCAAATATATCTTGAACTTGGGTAACTGAATGCAGAAAATACATTCCTGCGTGAGTTGGGGTATTCCTAGGAGGTGCTTCGGGTTAATAAAAACTACCCTTTCGTTTGTGTCCCAAGCTTTCGACTGTATTCAGTCATCTTCACAGAGTTACTTAAATTGTAATTCACGATGGCGTTACGAGCTCCCCGCCCCAGTCATCGGGCTCGTAACGCCATCGTGAATTACAATTTAAGTAACCCTGTGAAGATGACTGAATACATTCGAAAGCTTGGGACACAAACGAAAGGGTAGTTTTTATTAACCCGAAGCACCTCCTAGGAATACCCCAACTCACGCAGGCCAGCACAGCCAAGGAGGATGTCAAACATATCAATTATTCGAAAATGCATTGAAAATGAAATAAAGTAGCTCCCAGTATTTTTGTTCTTCCAGATTGGCCAAATCCCACACTGGGCAACGGTCAACAAGCGTGGGCAGCTCATCTTTCCTCTCAGTGTCGTAAGGGATTTCCCTCACGAATCCTACAGGCTGACAGCGCGTGGGAAAAACAGGAAGGGAGTCACCCTGGGCCCGGCTACGTCGTGGTGGATCCTTTACTACTCCTAGGGCGTCCAGGTCAGCAACAGCTCGCGAATTTTGGTCGACCAGCCCTTGGACGACTTCGTTGAAATTAATCCATACAGTTCTTCTGCCTCCAGCTACGAATCGCCAGGCATCAATACAGGCTCAGCTCAAACAACCACCACAGCGACTAGCAAAACAAAATAAACACTAGCTTTTCCGACACTGAGTAGATAAACCCGGCGGTTTCAATGCAAGCTCCCGAAGAAAAGGGTGAGAAAAGGGTGCGAAGCAATCCATCTGTCTACCTCCCACTCTTCGCCTTTCCATCACCCCCACCCTCACTATATTTCATCGTGTCGGTTCTCCTGTGAACTCTTCCCCTCCCAGACTCCTTCAATCCTTCACCAATATTCTCTCCACTACCACCACTATGCGCCACTTTACCCGAAACTCTACCGGGATCGAGGGTTTTTATTTCTCCCGTTTATTCGATGGAACGTTTGAAACTCTCTACGAAATCGAAGGCGATCCATCTCCATTTCACCCCCAACACCCTCCGTCCCAAAATCACTCCACACCGTCCAGTTTTTCCCCTGCCTCACGCTTTCACAACATTCATGTACGTATCGTGGAATCACAAACCGCTTTGTTGATGATGACAAAGGATTCGATCACTTACAGGGAATTTAGGGACGTTTTGTTGAACTTGAAACAAACATCAGTCCCACTAAAATCCCCCTCGCGAAATACCCAAATCTTGAATAAATAACGGCGCCGAATACAACGACAAGCTGGAAATGCCTCCGGGATTCCGCCAGGCCCCTTCATTTAATTACTCACTCAACAATCGAAGTTTCCATCATCTTAATTGCGTTGAGTGCAAATTATTGTTCCGAAGGTGAAAACTTCGTTTGGCCGATCTGAATCCAATCGGGAAACCTCCCACGAGAAGTTCCGGATAACTCCGCTCATCGAGTTTGCCCCAAGAAGATAACCTTCCACAATGAAACCTCCCGGGACGGCCCCGGTATGGTATTTCAGAGGGTTTGAGGGTTTCCCGAGTTATTGAAGTAATTGGGAAGCAAAACCAAAACCAAAGAGAAGGTGTTTGAATCCCTCCTTCAGACGCTGCAAAAGCAGAAGGGTACAAATGGCGCAAGTGCGCACAACTGGGTGAAAAAGGCGCAGGTGTGCACAGCTTGGATTAAGTAGTAACCCCTATTTATTAACGAACTCAACTCTATACCTACCCAATTTCATGACCAACCTGCCCAAAGCTAGGCAATCAGGGTGAAAAGCACTATGTGCAGGGACATGTCATGTCCCTTCTTAATCGGCTCGCTGTGGTGCAGTGGGGAACATCCCAGGATGTACTTGCCACGGCTTTCAAGACGTATGTAACCCCTTCAATGGAGCACGGTCCTGAGCTCCTCAATAGTAGCCATGGAACTGCAAAGTGGAATCGAGCCATTGACTCTTAGATGGGAGACCACCGCAATTAAGCTGCACAAGAGCCTGAAGAAAGGAAAGACTGAGTACTGGCAGCAGTACCAGCCTGCAACAGAGAGGCGGTCAACCCAGCACACCTTTGTCTCAAAATTGCAGGAGCTGGCCCTTTATGAAGTGCTTGGAGAAAATGAAAGACAGTCATTCCTTGACAGAGGCTGTTAACAAACCCAGAACACACCCAGTTATGCTAAAAGCTGTTTTCCTTGAAACCCTGCACTTATGGTATCCGCAAGAACATTGGCTGCACGTCTATACAGACGGCTCAGCCAGAGATGCAAGATCAAATGCAGGGGCCAGATTATACTGTTCTAGCTTTCAAATCCCACTCCCTGTGGGGAACTCTCCAGCAATTTTGATGGACGCGTCCGTGCAGTGAAGCTAGCAGTGAAGCGCCTGCTTGAGCAGGACGATCGCCAAGTTGTTATTTTTGTCGACTCACAAGCTGCCATCCAATTGCTCACAGGCTATGGGACAACTGATGTCGCTCTGGTCCTTCAGTGTTGATCCGCCATTGAGCAGTTGTTGACGAGGGGCTCCCAACTGGTGCTGCAGTGGGTTCCCTCGCACTGCAAAATAGAGGGAAATGAGAAAGCGGATGCACTGTCCAAAAATGGCTCGCTCTTACCGCAGCCAGACGCTCCTGGTCCTTACATCACAGCCAAGCTTCTGGTCGACACCAAAAAGAAGGTCAGGCTTCGAGAAGCCCAAGCGGGAGCGCTACGGAGGGAAAGCACTGGGCCCCCCTACTGAGTGAGCCTGTTCCCAAAACGCTGCCTAGAAAGCAAAGTGTGGCTTGCTTCAGAATTTGAACTGGGCATGATTTCCGGGCTAAGCTTCTTTACAGAATCGGTGCATGTCCGATCTGCCCTCTTCACCATCAAGACAAAATGACATTCCTGCATTTAGACGCATGTCCTGCCTTGAGAAGCCTTGAGAGAACAAAATTTAATTAGAGACGACGACACCATGTGGTATAAAAACTTTACTGGGCTTCTCGAGAACGGATGGCCGCAGAGCTTCGTAGTTGGGGAAACACCTGGCCAACGCAGGCATGGGTTAGAATTATTTAAATTATGAAATTAAACTGAGCGTCTAACTCAGACAGTCTCTACGTTACTATTTGATATTTGTGGTACTGTTTGATGATGCTATTTCATGATTTGAGTATTGAGTATTTAAAAACTTTTTTTGACATGGATATGTCTATTGGCCGGCCTACGTGAGCATGAAAATTTAGATAAATTGAAATTAAAAAAAATGCAACGCCTCACATATCCATGCCATGATTTTTTTTTTTTTTTTTTTTTGCTTGTTAAAGGTAAAAATACTTTGAAAGCATTAAAATTGATAACCACAGCAGCTCAAAGACAATACTTTCAAAAAGGAGTAAAACTATATAAGTTACCTACATCCACATGAATTAGTAAAAAAGACCAATTAATCATGGATACATTCGCTTGTTACGATGTTATATGTTGTAAGCATGATTTAATACTTATTGTTTGATCAGTTTACTTTTTTCTTTGAAAAAGTATGCGCACAAGACAGAATTTTGAATAAAATTTTAGAAATGTACGAAAACCATATTGTTTATTAAATTGGAAATTAGACGCTCCAGTTCCCAGCTCAAGATATTTTATATCTTGGGCTGGGAACTGGAGCGTATAATATTGATAGCGTATAATATAATATCTGAGCGTTGCATTTGATATTTTCTGACTTATATTTTGTAACTTAAATTTTTCATGAATAAATACGTGAGTAGGTATACTGACGTATTTATACGTGATTTTGATATATCTCATGTATGAACAATAAGTCATCAAGTGCCTCCACTTTTCTTGATCCAATCGTTCGCTGCACTTCGCCCTCTACGACTCGAAAGTACTCTCCGCTTCAAGCAGTGGTTTATTGCCGGTAGTCCTCTTCAACGATATTGGAGCCGTAGCTGCGCGCCCCATCGTCAAACCCTAGCAGGTCATCAGCGCTACGCCATCTCTGCCGAGACCCCCTCACGCACATGGAGGCTGCGCGTACGATCGCAAACGATAATCGAGCCCTGAGCCACCCCTTGACGATCCGCTGGTGCCGCTTCCATTTGTCTGCCAGTCGTTCACCTAGGACACGACGAATCAGGTCAGCTGGGGTGCCAAAAGTCAATCCACTGTGCTGACCAGTGGGGTGAATGAACAGTGGGGATCTTGGCAAGCAGGTAAATACTTTTGTTTTTTCTCTTCCTCTGCCGAAGTTTTTTCATGAATAAATTCTTTAAAAAAAAAGATTCTACAATGCGCACTTGCTTTTACAACTCGGTGCAAATGGTCCAAGTACGTGCTAATGGGGTTCAAGTGTGTTCTGGAGCGCCAAACCTACTAATTTGACTCAATTTCTTATTACTTCCACACCAGATTTTACCGCCTGTGCTTGGCGCAAATGATTGTTCCCTTCGAAAGGACCTTGGACTCCGCTTGGACGCTAGACACTTGACATTACCTACATTAAGTTTCAAATTTTGAAAGATTCGTACGGGAATTCGACAGTTTTCACTGAATTGATATTAATTTTACCAAAAGTAAGACTTAGAAATCATTCCGCATAATTATGAAATTATCACATTCCTCTCTCGACTTTTACCTAATCGAGTAAGAAGATTACCTTTCCATCTGGGGAGTTTGAATTCCAGATTGCGTTCCTGAGCGAACACAAAGGCCCCAAGTTTGTGTAACATTTGAAGAACGTTAATAACGTTCATAATATGAAACGATTCAAATTTAAATTTTGTGTATTTGCATCATTGGTTTACAGGTTTCTTTGGTAACTCTCCCTGTTTATTCTTTCTGCAAACGGAGACTTTCATCAATTCGGAAACTGGTACTGTGAGAGCGTTTTTTTCGATGAACGAAGCAGCATTTTCCTTGCCACAAATGCAAATCTGCTTCATGTTTTCGATGCCGACGACTTCAGAGAGGTGCATCCTTCTGGGCTTCTTGGGATCCTCAGTGGACTCGTTGGACATGGAGTCGGGAGTGCTCGGCGTGCGGAAGACCGGAGCCCGGCCAGGGAAGATCCTGTAGTCTTCGGAGCCGAGGAACCCATGGACGAGAGCGTCGACGTAGGGCGACAGCCTTTTGCTTTTGATGAGCTTCAACGGGTAGTGGGCGGTGATTTTGGTCAGGCCTTTGACCATGCCGTCGAGCCCAGTGACTTTCCTTTTGCCGTCGATTTCCGAGCTCGAGTCGAACCCGCGTTCCATGATTTTGGTGTAGGTGGCTAAACTGTAAAGGAGCGTCCGCCTAAAGACGATGGCGGCGCAATCGTGGAATTTCTTCCTCTGGATGAACAATTTGGAGATGTCCCGGTTGAACGGCACTTCGCGTATCAACGAATTCAACGGCCTCTTGATTGGCATCCTTGGACCGACAGGTTCCTCCACCAGTTGCCCCTTGGTCGCCGCTGCCAACCCTTTGGTCTTGCTCGGCTCTTCAATCTCCTCTTCTTCGCTCTTAACTTCAGACGGCCGCTGCTCTGTCAATACGGACCCTTCGCTCCCCTCGAAGAGATACTCGTACACCAATTCCACCAAGTCTTCCTCGTCATCGAAAAACGCCTCTTGTGGCGTCTCATTCAGTAAGTCCACTACACTCTCCCGGACCATATCATGCAGCATGAGTTTCTTTGGCTCAGGATCCTGATATTCTCGGCCGTCTTCGTAAAACAAACTCTGCACATCACCGTTATCATTTTCCCAATAAACCCTTCCAGTTACGTCAATAAGGTACTTCTTTCCAGTTTCTTCATCAACAAAGTATTTTCTTCCTTTTGCATCAATCTTGAAATCTCTGCCAACGTTTTTCAAATTTGTTCTTACTCCGTACCTGTTCAAAATGAACAAATTCCCCACATCGTCAACGTAGTATTTTTGCACGTCTAGTTCCCGATTGATGATCGGCTCAGTCTTAACCTCCATGTAAGATTTTTTCTTCCACAGCCGAGAAATTATGGATTTGTGCCTCTCCAACATGCTCTTGGCCGAGATTTTACGAGATTTGACGCTTCTGGTTTCGCTGACGTTGCTCCCCCGCCACAACCTGTCTTTGCCAATGACTTTCGTTATGTACGCCAGCCGGTTCTGTTTCTTGAGACCGATCTTCATTTTTTGCCTCAACCGGCATCGGCAGACTTCGGCGGCTTCAGGCGACTGTTCGGGCACGTCATCCCCCATCGAGGCCTGTGCGGTATCGGTGAGGCGGCATTTCTTGCATTGGCAGATGACTTTGAGGTCTTGGGCTCTGAGCAGGTACCGTATTTTGGCTTGTTTCTTTGGGGAGAGAGTGCTGAGAAGCGTCTCGAGCATCAATGGCTGCTCTTCGGGATGCTCTCCTTCTTCCATCTAAGGATCAAAATAACTCAAGTTGTTATTTAAATAGCAGCCACACATAATATTAACAAATAGCAGCCATAAATAATATTAACAACGCAACACTAACTCCTACCTCCATCGGCTCCTTTTCAGCTTTGACACCTTTCCATCTCATCTTCGTCAATCTCTTCGGGCGTCCCACAGAGCCATCAAGTTTTTCCGTAATATTCGACTGTTTGCTCCCCTCCGAAGGTGTATCGTCAAACTTGCACGTGCACGTTCCTTTCAAGAAACCCTTTTTAACTCCAGATGGCTGCGTCATCGCTCCAATCTTGCCAAACTTGCTGCCCCGCTTGGTGTGGACGCATTGCCCTTTGACAAAATGCAGCCGGTCGTCGGATGTTATCGACAGGAGGGAGACTATGCTGGATTTGGATCCAATTTCGTCCAACTCCTCGTTCGGCTCAGTGATCTCAGTTGACACTGCTCTGATAGCTTTTTTCGACTCCGAAGGTTGGTAGTGAGGGTCCATTGGCTGGCTTACAGACGCCATCACCAAAGTCGCAGTCTCTTTCACTGGGAATTTCCGACTGCTTTGTCCAGCAGCTTTTTGGTATTCGTTGGTCTCTGCAAACGACACACCTTTTTTCTTGTGCAGCTTTTGAGCGGCTTTGCGTTTCAATATGGACTTTTTCGGTGGGTCTTTTCCGCCTTTTTTCGAAGCTCTGTGCTTTCGGCTGCCTTCGGAAGATGGATGGCTTCTTTTGGACTTGCGTTTCCCAGAGCTTTTGTCGTCTGGTTGTTCCGATAGTGGAGGCCTGGGGAGAGGCTCGACTGTGCTCGCTTCACCGGGTACTTCTGCAACAGGCTCTTCTGGCTTCGCTGGTTGTTTTTCAGGTTCTTTGTTTTTGTCAGATTTGACGGATATTTTGCTCTTTCTGGAAACTTTCGAACCTTTACGTTTGGCCTCTTCATTCGACTTTTTCGAACCACCCGAAGTCCTGGAGACTCTTGAACCTCTTGGTTTCGGTGGAGCTGGTGCTTCGAAGGTCGTCTCCTCCAAAATCTCTGGCTCTTTCAGTTGTTCTTCTGTGGGTCCTCCAGTGACAACCACTTGAGCCGAAACACTCTTTCCTGACTCGACAGTGAGAGGTTCGACTTCCACAGCTGTGTCAGTGAAAATCATTTCAGGTACACCTTCGGTGACTTTGGGCGGAACCAAAAACCCCACAGTTGTCGTCCCTTCTCCAATTACATAAACCTCGTCGCTCACTTCGGGTACGGAGCACGTTGAAGATTCGGAGGATCCTTCGCTCACGTATGAACTTTCTCTCTCGCCGCGGCACAAAGGGCAGGGCCATTCCAGAGTGTCTTTGTCCACCAACGTGTAGTCGCACATGCAATGGCTCAACCCGTCCTCTTGGAACTTCTTTACCGTTTGGAACGGGGTGTCCGAACGGGGACCAAACTGTTTGTACTCTTCCAGCAGTATCTCTCTCAGCTTGGCGCTAGACTGGATCTTATCCGCCAAATTTAGCGCCATCGGGGTCGCTTCCATTATGGTTTTGTACATAACCACCATAGCGTAATACCCAACGCTTCGACGTATTAGCAAATCCAAAGCACGCTTTATTGGCCGAGCGACGTTTGCTTTCTTCATTCGTTCCGTAGCTGATTCGTGATGTTGAATGTACTTCCGCAATGATTTATCCAGCGTAAGAGATTTGGCGCTTCGGTTTATGTAAAACTTTGCTCCATGCAGAGCATCGACGAATTCTGGAGTAAATTGATCAAATTGCGTATTGAACACTTCAAGCTCATCAAGCGAATTCATCCCAGGAAGAGCCAACAGTTCGTCGATTTCAACGTCCCGCCGGTTGTAATATTTCTCCCTGCGTGACTTCATCAATTGGATACACGCCCTGTACTGCTCCCTCACGACGTTGTCCTTCTTCAACTTCAACTTCTGCCCGGCCATCCTCCTGTTCCAATTCGTCTCCATGACCAACTCCCTTTTCAACTTGCTTTCCACCATAGTCAACGACTTACGGTGCTGGTTCACGACGGCTTCCATCATCCACCGCTTCCTCGCATATATACCACGTCGACGTTGGTCGTCTCTGATGTTTTTGAAATAGTTGTCCATCCGCTTTTTGTACGCTAGCCATTTGGCACTTCCCATTTCGAGAGTTTTTTCTCGCATTTGTTTGACTCGTTCGTACGCTTTGTCGCATCTTTGCAACCGCTCGGCGCATTTTTTTAGTTTCGCTTCAACGGATTGGTGGGCGATTCCGACGTTTTTTTGTTTGAGGTATTCTTTGAACCTGCGGTTCCATTTTTCTTTGCCTTCTTTCTTGGCTGCTCGGAGGAAGTTGTCGATGTCTAATTCTTGGGCTTTAAGTTTTTCTCCGCCGCGTTGTTCTTGCGTCACGTGGTTGAGCAACATTTTGTGCACAAACCGCCGGTAGTCGTTGTACTCTTTCAAAGTGCACGCTGTACGACCTTCGACGAGGTCGCCAGTCTTCTCCACCATCTTCCGTATGTTGGGTTTGTTGAAGAAGGTTTTCAAATTTTTGTCGTGTAGCGGAGCATAATCGACGCGGCCTTCGGTCGGATCTAAGGGAACGAATTCGTTCGGGTCGAGCGATTGTACAAGATTCTCTCCCATCATTCCTCGGGTGTAGGGGACTTTGATTTTCTCTGGGATGCTCACCATGGGCATTTTGTCTTCGAGAGATCGAACCAACCAGAAGGGCAGGGCTTTTTTAGGATCCATGAAAAACGGCGGTTGGGGCAACTGCTGAAGCTTTTGCTCCGTGGAATTTTCCATTTTGATCCCCAGAGTGTCGTACGACTCCAAATTTATCATTTCCTCGCTCATCTTGAATCACTGTGCGATCACTCAAAATTGCAAAATCCTCTAATTCAATCCCTAAAAGATCAATTTAACTGATCACGCAAGTCACTAAAGAAATCATCTACGTGAAATAAAAAATTTTCAACCGTTGTCACCAAGTACACTCACATGATTGCCAGGTATAAACAAGTGGGATTATATGACAAAAATTTGAAGAGTACCTATTTTTGTTAGGTAAGTACTCACGTGAATCGGGCACCAGCATATGGCGAAAATGGCGACGACGACCAGAACCATCCGGGTGACCCGTCTTTTCCCCCGGCGGGACTCGACCGAACACTTGCCCCCAGGAGCAGCTCCGCCCCAGAGCCTGATCAGCATCATTATATACAAACAGACGATGAGCATCAGCGGGAGGACGTACGACATCGTGAAGAAGACTATCTGGAAATGAAAAATGAAAGACTTTAGTTTTATTTTAAAAAGTTATTTAGAGATAATATCTCGTCGAGGTCAATAGGCAAAGAATGAACGTATAAGGGAAGTTGTCCTCTTTCTCACATTATGGTGCAGTCATCTCCTCTTTACGGCATTAGGTACCTCCTAGATACCATCTCGTTTTTCTCTTTCCCCCGTAACGGTTCTGGGTCGAGAAATGCGATAATTGGAATTCTTCAAGCGGATTCCCTCCTGAAGGGTGTTTATTCCCTAGTGTTGAAGTGAGGGAGGGGGGTACGAGTTGGACAGATGAAGGGGTGTAAATGGTTTCAAAAACTGTCCGCTCGCGAAGCAGGAAACGATTAAAAAAAGTTTTCCTATGGTTTGAATGTGAAAACTTGACACATGGTCAACGGACCCTCACTATTTGATTTATAAAACGCAGCCCCTGGGTCTTCAGATGCAGCTGTGCAGAAAACGGTTGATGAGAAAGTTGAAAGCAATAGTAAGTAGGTACTGAAGATAGACGCTAGGAAAGCTGGCGTCATTGTCACAGACCCTTCTACTCCCAGACTGACCAGCATTAAAATTTAATATCAAGGATTTTGATCGTTGCTTACCTCTGGATATACTGAATTTTGGGTGTTATTAGCCCCTTAAAAAATTAGTAGGGTAAGCTGCTGTACCTCTGGCTGGTTCTATTACTATGGGGTATTACAAAGGTGTATTATTCCAATTATTGCAGAAAAATTTGTTTTTTTCATTGACACAGAAATAATTTCGCACAAGTAAGTAACCTACCTACCTATACCAAAGAAGGATAAACCCTTGTGTAAAATTTGCTGGGTTTCTTTCTACTTAAATTGCTCTTGCGAGAGGAGTAGGTATTTTGACAATTATGTTCGCAGTTTGGAAGCCAAATACATTTTTTCTTTTTGAGAAAATGATGAGAAATTTGGAATTTTTTAGAGAATTCTGCTATCGAAAAGACAATTTTTCAAAAACCTGGCCAGAGGTACAGTAAACCCTACTGCATTCGCGCCTGATTGAATCAATTTTTTCACAATAATTCAAGGTTTCATTCGATTTTGGTTTATTATTCTTGGAATTCAACATTAAATGTTGAATTTTAACATTATCCGTTTCAGGAGGTCTAGATTCCAAAACCGATAATTTCGGTTACATATTATGTCCGTCCGCCGTCCGTGCCGTTTTGGGCAGTAGGATTTTTTTTTTTTTTTTAATCTGAAACTTTGACAAAATACTCGGTTAACCATCTAGTTGTGCCCGCGAGGATTTCAGCCCGATCGCCCAAACCCGTGGAGCTAAAATGGAGCTACGGCAGGATTTTTTTAAAGGTTTTCGGCTATGAGGTAGAGTTCGGTGTCGTTTTCGAAGCTTTTTTGGACGGAGAATCCATTTTTGCGAATTCCTGAACGATTAGATTTCACTGTGGGGATCTGTAGAGCTTTCATGGGGCTACAAATGGGATTTTTGAAGGATCCCAGTAGGTCAAATATTTTCTGAGTGAACAAAATTGATAATTTGTAATTCTAAATTTTTTTATTGACACAGATTTAATTTTTGTGTAATTTCGTAATAACCTATATCAAAGAATAAAAAATCCTTGTGTAAAATTTGCAGCGTTTTTCATTTCAAAAACTGATCAGATCGAAAAGTAATTTTCAAAAATCAATTTTTTTTACATAGGTACCCACTTTACATTCACTTGTGTCTACGTAATTGTTCACTATTTTCGCACACTTTGCCCCCGTTCGATCATACACGCTCTTCTCGATTAGTGGTTCAGATAGAATGTGCCTGTTGTAAAGTTATTTTCAGCAGCCTGAACCCTGAACCCCCGGAAGGGCTGCAATTTGCGGGAAAACCGTGCCAATTGCAACCTTAGGGTAAACCTCCCGCTCCACACACCTCTTTCCTTATTCATTAAGCGAACTCCTGGGCCTTTCTTGAGCATCTGGTAACTCAGCAACTTCCATCCGCTTCTGCCTTCACTTGGGATATTACTTATTTACAGGCCTCTCTTCGTCAAGTTTCGCTCCGGAACAGAACGCCTCTACGGCCCTAGTTCATCCTTGCCTTTCATCTTTTCACGTTGAGAAAAGAAAAATTGATTACCAGAAGGAAATGCTGGGTTGTATGAGTACATCTTACTTCACTCTCAAGAGTTAAGTGACGATTCATTTTATAGGTAGAAGTCGCCATAAGCCTTCAGGCTTTAGCCTAAATCATCAGTTTACCGTCCAAACTGTCCCTCTTCTCCTTATCTCAATTTTAATTTTTTATTTTATTTTTATTCCAACATTATTAAATAGAAATTTTTCTAACAGACAAGATTTAAGAACAATTCTTTTCATTGCATTCCAGCAATAAATTCACATCGCCAGCCGCTGCGGTTTTGTTTTGATTGAGCTTTTCACGCCTGAAAATCGATCAGGCTGATGTGGAAAATTATCGCTCCATCATTCACTGTCAAAAAGGGCGATCTGGCCGAGTGTCGAAAGGGTGTAGAAGCTGTAAATAACAGAAGGGCGGCGGGTTTCCGACTTCATCCATCACCATCGATTTTCGTGAGAGCCTCCAGTTGTTAATCATTTTCTTTGTTCGCGTCTTCGACGGTCTCAAGATGGTTAGGTGTTATGACAAGTTATGTTTCCTCTCGAACTCTACAGGGGGTGCAATATTTGCATTCGGGCGTAATTTCATTAACCTCGGCTGCCTAAATGAGGTCCGCCCCCCGCCACCACACTGTGAGAGCACACAAGTGGCCTGAGGTTGACTAAGTGATGAGGTTTAATGAGCGGAGGGGACAGCCTGTAAAAACTATATTGCAAAAAACCTCGAGGCTATTACGACATGACCCAAATTCTCGCACTTTTCTCCCTCTTCTACACAGCAATAAACGGGACCGCTAATGAGATGTTCGCTGTGAGGTTTACAGTGGAGGAAGCACTGCCTTGTGTTGGTTTTACTATAACAATTCTATCAGTAAACATACAAACAAAACTGTAGGTAACCTACATTTATAACTGGACAAAAACAACAATAATTTTATTTGTGAGCATGAATCACATTCCTTGAAAATTTAACAAAACGTTGTTCAAGTTGGCAGCACTGGGAGCAACGACACTGGCTGAGTAGGTACTTGATAACCGCTTTGAAATGGTTTGCACCGAGTCCATCGAAATTTCCGTTGATTTCCGAATAGCCCAGGCATATTAGTGCGTTAGCCCCTAAAAATTGTACTAGAGCTTGAAATCGTTTTAATCCCTTCTGGGGGTTCTGAATGACGGGTATCTGAGTTTGCGACGGTTTCTAGGTTGTGCTTCAGATTTGGGAGCCTGAAAACCACGAACTTTTCGCATTTTTTTTAGTATTTCGCTTATAACCGAAAGCAACGCATTCTACAGAAAATTTTACTCCTTACTTTTTCAAATAGCATTAAATTTTGCGTCGAATGGCTTTTGAAACATCAAAATCGGTCCAGTCGTTCAGCCGCTATTGCCCGTCAAAGATGGGCAATTTTTACCAACTTGGCTTAAACGTTGACAACCCTTAACGTCTAACGCTGGTAGGTCGAATAGGAGTGCGCCGATCGAAAAATATCATAGGACCAAACTTGTAGGAAATTTAATTGGGAACCAGATGCTTTTGGAAATTTGAACTTCGCTCACACCAGTGCTGAGATATGAATTTTCAACCGAAAGAGTTCGCAGTGCCAAATTTCCGCTAACGCAGTCCCAACGCAGGAATCATCGTCTGAACTCAAAACTTATCACTTTCTTTCATTTTTTCAAGCAAAAGTGTGTGTCAGTTGAACTTCAACTCAAATGTTCTAGCATTTTTTCCAGGCAAAAGTACATTTAGTCAACCCATATAACAAAGTGGTTGTTTGCCGATGGTGCAGAGGTCTAATCCAATGAGTTTGGTTAGGGAGAGAGAACGACTCCTCTGCTGAATTATTATATTATTATATTAATTATATATTCAGCAGAGGAGTCGTTCTCTCTCCCTAACCAAACCCATATAACAATAATTATTTACCAGACGATCACAGAAAAATAGAACAGGGAAGAGAAAATGAGACAGTTGTTCATTACATCAAAGTATTTATAATTAATAAAAACGATGTTTTACCATTTACAATAATTGTAATTGTTAATTATTAACTGGGGGTTATTTATGGGCATGGTTATTTATATGGGGAATTGTGGCAGCCGTCTTCTTATTTTGGTCAGCACCTTGTCTCAGTAGATATCGTTGGCAGAACAATAGTTTGATATTATACTGATTATCAGGACTTGCTGAAATACAAATAATGAATTTTCAATTGCAAAATAATTTACCATAAAAGATGTCTAAGTGGGTTCGCCTTATTTTAGATGGTCCGGGTTGCTCCTCTTCACTCTCCAGTTCTAGCTGCTCTTCTTCCTCTTCTACTTCCGAGCCCTCCCCTTTCTCGAGATCATCTTCGTCCTCGGAAGCACTGTCAAGATCCGAGGTGTCAGTGGTCAGTTTGCGCTGCTCACTGACTGAATTGAGGCATGCATGCCCCATACAGTGGGCGCAGATGGCGAGCAAGTGATCCCAACTTTTCGACAGGAGCATGCATTTTTGCATACTGTTTTGCAGGCGCATGAGATCGAGTTTAATAATGCCTAGGGAGTGGTTTGGACAGGCATCAAACCATCTGGGCCGGATTTCCATCCCCATTCCTCTTCATTCAACTCTCGGTTCCTCCACATCTGCACCTGCAAAAACGTCCTGAACGAATGTTGTTCAGTGGCCAGTTCAGTGGGGGGCAACGACGCCAAGTTAAAAAATCAGAAACTTTGTGAATACAGTTCTGAATACATGAACTGATTAATTGTTTGTCCTCAATTAATTGAAATTATTTGAGTTGCAATTCAATTGAAACACATTTTTGCTTGAAAAAATGCCAGAAAGTGATAAGTTTTGAGTTGAGACGGTTTCCTGTGTTGGGACTGCGTTAGCGGAAATTTGGCGCTACGAACTCTTTCGGTTGAAAACTCATATCTCAGCACTGGAGTAAGCGAAATTAAAATTTCAAAAAGCATCTGATTCACAATTAAATTTCCTACAAGTTTGGTCCTAAGACATTTTTCGATCGGCGCTCTCCTTTTCGACCTACCAGCGTTAGAAGTTGAGGCTTGTCAACTTTTAAGCCAAGTTGATAAAAATTGCCCATCTTTGACGGGCAATAGCGGCTGAACGGCTGGACCGATTTTGATGTACCAAAAGCCATTTGACGCGATATTTAATGCTATTTGAAAAAGTAAGGAGTAAAAGTTTCTGTAGAATGCGTTGTTTCCGAGTTATAAGCGAAATACTAAAAAAAGTGCGAAAATTTCGTGGTTTTTAGGCTCCCAAATCTGAAGCACAACCTAGAAACCGTCGCAAACTCAGATACCCGTCATTCAGCACCCCCAGAAGGGATTAAAACGATTTCCAGCTCTAGTACAATTTTTAGGGGCTAGACCCCTTTTTAGCACTAATATGCCTGGGCTAGAATGCGAATCATGTTCTTTGTAGGTAAGTATAACAAAACGTTGATCACGTTGGCAACACTGGCAGCATGAATGCTCGTTGTTAAATGGGTGGTTGAAAACAGCTTCCCACGGGTGGGCTCAGCGACTATCTTTCAGAAACCTAACAACGAGAGATTGAAGTTGGTAACACTGCCACATAATATGAGCCCTGCGAATCTCCGTAACCGTCCAACTTGATTATGGATCAATATTGCTGATTAGAAATGCCATGTTGGGGAGTTGAGACCCTGATGTCATACGTGTGGATGAAGATTGGCCAGACTAGGGGAAGTAGTTTGCGGGAACCTGAACTCCGGGTCGAAGGGATCCATTCGAAGGGGTTTGCCTAAGCCAATAAGGGCAATCTGGTGTTTCCTCTTCGCTAAATTACCTTCCGACATCGCCGCAAACTTTGCTGATACTCTACGCCTCGGGCATACGATACATAAATGTAGCCCTGTAATGTAGTCAGTCGTGGAGCTCAAATTAACGACCACTCAATTCACTGGCTGACACAAGTATTGGCTCTCCTTGACTGCAGACTTCATTTGCGAACAAGCTTTATTCAACCTGAGTGATTTTCTCGTGCTCAACAGGGAGTCATCGACATTACACTTCAGTTTGGCCAAACTACGGGGTAGGGTTGTTACCGAATTGGGTTATACTTGCTGAAGTTGCTGACGCCTACAGGTGCCCAGCTCGAAAGATTTTCGAAAAAGACCATCGTGAAGAACGCAGCTGAGGAGGTAGAAAAGTGAAGGCACTCGAAATTTTTGGATTTCACTAGATGGCCACAGCAGAACGACATAATGAATACCATTAGTTCTGTTGGTACAACTGGAATTCGTAGGGGCCAAGAAAATTGTCATGGCATCTAGAGAGCTGTACAATGTGCAATAGGCCTACCTTGGAGGCGACGAATGTAAAGGTGTTGAAGAGAATTGGCAATTGTCTTCGTACGGGTTTTAGTTCTCGACCACTGGTGTATTTATACTTATTAGTGGTATAGATAAGCACTGTTTTGATTCTCTAATCTTCAAATACATTTGGATTGACCAACCTTCAAGAATCCAAACAGTACTTAACAATTAAGTACTGTTGCTTCTTCAGCTTACGAAGATACTTATTATCTTCGAAAGACGGCACAGAAAGGGGTCTAGGAAGGCTTCATTTCATTGGCAGTGAGGATTCTAAAATAAAAACTTTTTTTCTGACTCTCCTTACCATCCAATTTAGGTACACACTTCATCTTTTCATGAAGGTGTCATAGAGAGCAGGTAATGACTTTCTGCAAGCTAATAACTTTTCCTGTGTCCCTGCACAGCGCCCTGCCCGTAAACGTCCCCACCGATGCCACTCCCTCGGGCACCGATACCGTAATTTGATTCGGATAAAAGGAAATCTTATAAATGGTAACCAGAGCAAGATGGCGTATACGTAAGGGTTCCTGATAACCGGGCGGGAAGCCGATCACGGAGGAAATAGGTTTTTTTTTTTCGGGGGCTTGGATCCAAAATGACAACAGCGGCCGACTATAATGGGAAATAGGTGGAACGGATCAGGGTTAGATATACCGCGCTCTGAAAAGATCTGAGCTCCTGCAACCCCCTCAGAATGGGAATCGAAAAGACCGTAGGGGCCTTAACGAAAAGCATTAGTTTGATTGCAGGCGCATTGTGAATGGTTGAAAACCACTGTTGGGATCTTTTGCTCAAAAGTGGACGGCAAACTACTCTGCCGAGGGGTCTATTTCACTCGTAGATAACTTCGTAATGTTCAGAAGAGTTTGAACCTATTCAAAAAGTAGTCGGAGTTTCAATTGACGAGAAGTTGTGCCTTTTACGATCCGAGAGCAGAACTAACGCGCGTCGCCGCTACCAGTGTTGCCAACTTGATTCATGTTTTGTTAGATTGTCAAAGAATACATAGGTACCTATCGTAAACTAGTGCATAGTGATTTAGATGGTCTCTGCGATGGCCCAAAGCAGTTTTTAAACACTCGTTTAACAGTCAACGTAGCTGCTGCAAGTATTGCCAACTTGAACAACGTTGCTTAGATTTTCAAAAATTATTCTTAAATCTGTGACAATTAACTACGGTTCCTGTGAGAGCCCGTCCAAAGCTGATGCGCCAGGATTTTCCCCTTCTGCTTACCGATGCCAGTGTTACCAACACATCACACAGATTGGTTGAGATTTTAGAAGGACGAGCACACAAAGGAGCCTCGCGTCGCTCAGCCGACCAGTTCCTCAGATGGGGGGAGGGGGGCACGCTTCTCTCTCCCATTTGAATAATAGGTCAAGAGATGTTATTAAAAACATCAAAATAAAATTTTAATGTCTCGCCCAAGGTGGGAGACCGTCACGCCAACGGAGGATCCCCAAATATCGTTTTCACTCGGCTCGCCGTCAAAAATCTCCGGATCGTCGGAATTTGTTCTTTAAAAATTTAGTAGGTAATAAAATTTGTATTGCTAGGTACGATACAGTGGAAACGCCGCCTCAATTGGACTGAAAACAACGAAAATAGGAAGAGTTGTGCAGATGTGCGCTCATCAAAAATTGCGCTCAATGGGCTTATTAAACGTAAAATTAGCTGAGGAATCCAAATCCAACATAAAAATTAGGGGTTCCCATTTACAATAAAAAAAGTTGGGCGCAAATGCGCCGGTTTGCGTTCATAAGGAAGCTGTCCCCTGGAGGCGTCGTTGAAGGCGGTAGGTAGGAAGACGCGACATCCTTCCCCGCGGTGGAAGCAGCTGCTCCACTAACATCCCGTTCCAAAACCTAGGAGTCATAGGAGTGAGTCATACTGTATGTCACAAGTTGTGACATACAGGTATAAATCACGTCTCTGCTGATGCAGAAATGATACTGATAAACAAAATTTTGCAACATTTTTGTAATTTTAATAACCACTAATAGTGTTGCCAACTGAAGAGTTACAATCGTACAACCCCCCCACAACAGTGATGCCCTGAAAAGTTACCTATGCTACACCCTAAAGCCCCAAACCTTCAACTTGTGCTGTAATTAATTTACAGCACAAGTTGAGGGTAAACTTATCACACTTACCTAATAATTATGTGTAATCAGTGTAGGTACCCTCAACTTATTGAATTATTATTGAAGTTCTAATGAAGTTCTTAAAGAAAAAACGCTGCAAATTTTACACTAGGGTTTATTATTCTTTGATATAGGTTACTTGTGCATAAATTTAATTCTGTCAATAAAAAACTTTTTTGAGATTTTTTTTATCAAACATTTTTTGTTTTTTTCTTGAAAAAATTTGAGCTCCTGGGATCCTTCAAAAATCCCATTTGTAGCCCCATGAAAGCCCTATAGATCGGAACAGTGAAATCGGATTCTACGTTCAAAAATACTTAGAAAACGACACCTAACTCGATCCCATAGTCAAAAGCCTTAAAAAAACCTCCCGCAGCCCCATTTTAGCCCCATAGCGCCCCACGGGTTTGGTCGATCGGGCTGAAAACCTTGCGGGCACAACTAGGTGGTAATTCGAGTATGTAATTCGACCTATTTTGTCAAAATTTCAGATTAAAAAAAAAAAATTCCTACTGCCCAAAACGGCCCGGAGGGCGAACGGCGGACGGACATTTCGGTTTTGGAATCTAGACCTCTTGAAACAGATAATGTCAAATTTTGAGGCCGATCGGAGTAGTCGACCTCCGTCGTGAAAACATGGGTGTATTTTTCCAAGAATAATAAACCAAAAATCAGTCGATTTGCTGGAGTGTAGACTTATACAGAAATTTCAACTTTGTTGTTCTCATTGGAATCAGCCAGGAGGTTGTTATACATGCTATAATTAGTTCTGACGTTTTGCGAGGTAGCTTTAGAAGACAAACTCGTCAACCGTCCACTTCCGAGGCATTCAGGTAATTTGCCCTGTTTGTGCTGTATACATCGACGTAAACGAGCTCAAGGTACTACTTGGAAAACCCCTCGGAATGAGCCTCGTTCAAAGAGAGTCGAAGGGCTATCAGAGGGTCAGAGGATGTTACGGGGGCAGTGCCCCCCCCCCCCCCTACTGCCGAGCCATCCCTCAAAAGGGTGAGAGAAAACTGTCAAAACTCTGACGCGGCTTTGTCAAACCGGTTGAAAAGCTCGACTCCGTCCTCTTATCGACACCTTCACGCCAACGCTCGTGTATTGAGAGCTTCTGGATGCGCCCTGGAAAAGAGGCACGTCAATGATGACACTTCCAAGTCTACCAACCCGGACGCATTGGAGGATATTCATGGAATAGCATGAGGCGGTAGGCGGTGATAACGATATGAATGGATGAGTGTGTAAGGCTGTGTCATGGGGGGGTAGGTATGTGGCGAGTGGGGCTCCCCTGAAAAAGTGGTCCTCCAGCTAAAAAGTGAGGGGCCCCCTGACTAATACTATAGCGATGTTTCTTAATATAAAAGACAGCAACAACAAACACTTGACAATAACAGTCGAATGTAAATCCTGCATGGACAGCAGGGAAATTTATTTATAGTCGGAGTCATTCCTTTTCGACTCGACATCACTGTTTACACATTTTTACAAACAAAGGACAGTTTCTGTTGCTTCGGAAAACACCATCGATAGGTATATATATGTTTTTTTGGGGTGCTGAATCCGAATCAGACCTCCGTTTTATCCGGTCACGTCCACATTTTCGAGATACATATAGGTGATTTTCATTTTCCGGTCTTTTTTAGTTTAGAAAATCACAGATAATCGTACAGATGCCAAAAAATTCCACAAAAACTTCTTACTGGGAATGAATCGCTGATTCCGAGTATATATATGATACTGTTTAGACTTGGGGTCTAAAACCAGAGAAATATGTGATTTTGTTTAAAAAAAAAAAAAAAAAAAAACGCTGCAAATTTTACACAAGGGTTTATTATTCTTTGATATACGTTACTTGTGCAGAAATTTAATTCTGTCGATGAAAGAATTAAAAAAAATTTTTTTTTTTTTTTTTTCTCAAAAAAAAATCTTTTTTTGGATTTTTTGTTCAAAAAAGTTTTTTTTTTCAAAAACTGCATTTTTTACTCGAAAAATATTTAACATCCTGGGATCCTTCAAAAATCCCATTTTTAGCCCCACGAATGCCCTAAACATCGCCCCAGTGAAATCGGATCGTTCCGGGACCCCAAAAAATGGATTCTACGTCCAAAAATACTTCGAAAACGACACCTAACTCGATCCCATAGCTAAAAGCCTTCAAAAAACCCCTCCCGTGCGCCCCACGGGTTTGGGCGATCGGACTGAAAACCTTGCAGGCACAACTAGATGGTAAACCAAGTATTTTGTCGAAATTTTAGAATTTTTTAAAAATTCCTACTGCCCAAAACGGCCTGGACGGCGGACGGCGTACGGCGGGCGGACATTTCGGATTTAGAATGTAGACCTCTTGAAACGGATAATGTCAAATTTTGAGCCCGATCGGAGTCGACGACCCCCGTCGCGAAAACATAGGTGTATTATTCCAAGAATAATAAACCAAAAACACTTGAAAACCCGTCATTCTTACAAAACCAGTCACGTTTTTGGGTACTTTTCACCAACGTAAAAACTACGGACGTTGAAAATGTGATTCCAACGAAGTCTTGTTGGAATTCCAACTATCTTAAGATAGTTTCTCCATCGAATGAGACCAACCGCGATTATGTATCTACCTACTTTCCATAATTAGGGGAGCTACGATTTTTCAAAGTTTTCACTAATTTTGGACATATAATATATGTCCATATTATGTCCAACTACGATACATCGTAGAAAAAGAACTCCTAGAGTCGGCAATGCAACTTGATCGCAACAAAACTTTCATCCGAAGAATGTTAATGGACTTGTAGGCATACATTCATTACGATTCAAATATGGTTTCATCAGGAACACCGATATGAATTTATTTAGTTTCCCGACACAGCTGATTTTCAAATCGTTCCAGATGAATATGGCCAAAATGGGTAAGAACATTAAATGTTCTGAATTTTTAAATTTTAAAAATCATAGCTCCCTTATTATGGACGGTACAGAACCTCGGTTGGTCTCATTCGACGCAGAAATAATCTACCTACAAGACTTCGTTAGAATCACATTATTATCGGCCATAGTTTTCAAGCTAGAAGGTAAAAAGTACCAAAAAACGTTACTTTGGTTTTGAAAAGACAATTTTTTTTTCATTTTTTAGCCAAATTAAGTAGTTCTCTGGTTTTAGACCCCAAGTTCTATAATATAGGGGTCTATATTATAGATTCTTGTGGTAGGTATACATTATATATTCGGAATCAGCAATACTTTTCCAGCAAGGAAAGAGTTTTGGTAGAATTTTTGGCCATCTGTACGATTATCAGTGATTTTATAAATTGAAAAAGGCCGAAAAAACTAAAACATTGCCTATATCAAGAAAATTTGGACATGACCGGAAAAAACGGAGGTCAACTTCCGATTCAGCGCCTCCAAAAACTTATAGTTCAATGGTTTTTTCGGTGGCACCTGAAAGTGACCTTTTTTGTAAGCCAGTGTTATTTTTTGCAACATTAGATGAACCTTGAAAAAGAAGTGCTTTTATATATCTCAACTTATCTTATTTCCAAGCATTCGAATTCCTTCTATCATTTTCGGATCATTGTTAGATTGCTAAAGATTACTTATCCAATATCTCAGGATCTGCTACAGCCCGATACCAGCAACACTGAAAACACCCCCATCTAATTCATGCTTACCAACCTTATCGCCTTTTCCCAAAAAAACCCGCTGCCGTTAATTTGAACCGAACGACCCTCTAACGTGCACTCACGTGTTTTTCACCCCCCAACGAAAACAACGGAAAAAGAATTTTCCCCAAAACTCACCCGGGAGAATTCCGAGTTGTTTTTGTTCCGGGGCCGAGTCTATTAAACGAACCATTCCCGAAAAACCTCATTCAGTTTCAACCTTCCAAGACCGTTTTACCCGCCCCGCGAAGAATAACGAAATTCTCAGCAACCGCCGTTGTTTCCCTCTTGAACGTTGAATCGTCCCGTAGGTAGAGTTCAATTTCTTCTGTTGAGGTGGTATTCTCCTCAATCAGCTGATGCGTTGAATATGGAGGTTAAAAGTTAACCTCAAAATTTGATTTAATGAAATTTACTTCATTTCAAAATTTAATGAATTTCATTTAAAGAAAATGGAAGGGAAATAGGAAGGAACAAGTAAAAGTGCCTACATAACTGGACTGTAGACAACAAAGAAGAAAATATTTGCACCAGAGTGACGTTTTAGACGTTAAATCAGGAGTGGAATCCACACCCATAAAACGAACGGAGGATTTTTAAATAAGGAAGTTGGGCACACTAGCCCTGATTTGCGCGCACTTGCGCCAATTAGCACATACCTCCACGGTGAAATCGAATGGTTCTGGAACACCGAAAAATGGATTCTACCTCCAAAAATACTTCGAAAGGACACCTATCTCAACCCCACAGCCGAAAACCTTCAGAAACCCCTTACGAAGCCCCTTTTTTGCCCCGCAGAGCCCCACGGGTTGGGGTGATCAGAATGAAAACCTTGCGGGCACAACTTAAATGGTAAACCGAGTATTTTGTCAAAATTTCAGATTAAAAAAAAAAAAAATCCTACTGCCCGAGACGGCCCGGACGGCGGACAGACATTTCGTTTATGGAAACTACGCGTCATGAAACGGAATACAGCATAAGGAAAACAACGTATCACCTACATATCAAAATAACAATTTAATCGAATGTAATCTAAGATGTGAAATTAAAGTCAATCGAGCAAAAAGGAAAGTGTAAGTTGAAGTGGATGAGAGAAAACTATGTAACAGCATAATGCAAACAAACTAATGCAATTAAAGGGAAGGAAATGACAAAAATTTTATTAAAGAAACAATTAAATAAATGTAATAGAATGGCATATAACTTGATGGTAGAAACATGGAGCGAACTCTGTCGTAATTGAAACAAAAGTTTGGCTCTCCACCTAGGAAACCAACACATTGTGTTGAACTCTCCACAAGTCAATAGGTAGGATAGTCAGCTCTACTCATGAATGCATACTAATAGGATGCGAATGCGGACGTAAAACTGTTTTAACCAACAGTTCGTATTTCGACGTCAGTATCATTTAAGCATTCAAACTCATTTGAAATTTTTGTCTGAATTCGCATCCACAGTAGCCATAGCTAAACCCAAGTGTAAATCAGTGGACAAAGAGTAAAAGTGAAGGCTAGCAATCATGAAGAAAGATTCACTACTACTGGCAATACAAATCAAGGATACCCCGACGAATAATGAAGAAAGAGTCCCAGGCACAAACAAAACCAAAAGCTTGCAGCTCGATGAGTGAAAATCCAGCAACAAATTAGCAACCAGTGGCGCACTAAAGCCCAGCACTCTTCAAGAAACAGCGACACCATCATGGTGTCACTATGAGAAAGCAACGCCAAGGACAAGCCAAGACGGTAAAAACGGCAGAATTCAGCATAGGTCAAACGGTAAATCCAACCTAGCAAGGACCCTGTCGACACTACTTCGTGGACGTCGAGTAAAAGTGAACGCCTCTCTACACTACGTCAGTGGACACAGAGTAAAAGTGAATGTTAGCAATCAAGAAGAGAGAGAGAGTCACTGCTACTGACAATACAAATCAAGGGCACCCTGATGATGAATGAAGGAAGAATCCTAGGTAAGTACAACCAAAACAAAAAGCTTGCAGGCTGCAGCTCGATGAGCGAAAATCCTCCAACAAATGAGCAAACAGTGGTGTACTCGCCTCAAGAAACAGCAACATCATCAACGTCAAGGACGAGCCAAACAAGGCAGGATATCATGAACCATTATTGAGTGACGATGTTTTCAATTTGATTTAAATTTGTAGAGCTTCTGTGGTTGTTTCAGCATGGCCCATGTATCGTATGACTGGGAGACACTCCCAGACCCCTGGATTAGGTTAATTTAGATCGATGATCAGCTGGACGCCTGCCATGCAACGTCACCACTCCATATATGGAGTATATATACAAACCAGTATATATACCACTCCATATATTTTTTGTATATATACAAAAAATACTTCTTCTAAAGGCACGTCCTCCAAGTAGCGTAAAGAGGGTCCTTGCTAGGATGGATTTTCCGTTCGGCCTATGCTGAATTCTGCCGGACAGTGTGGACGCTTAAGAAGAGCAGCTTCGAGTTCCTTGGCTCCATTCCAGGAACCCTTCGAGTGGAGCCTGAGAGTGTGAGAGCAGGTACAGGCTTTTGTTGGCTTTAGACCTGCTTTTTGAATCAAGACTAAATGTCATAACTGGTTGAATAGAAATGTATTGGTTCGAGATGTACAACTGCTTGGATTGGAATGCTCTCACATTCTCATGCTCCACTCGAAGGGTTCCAGGGATGGAGCCAAGGAGCTCGAAGCTGCTCTTCTAAGCGTCCACACTGTACGGAAGAATTCAGCATAGGCCGAACGGATAATCCAACCTATAGGTAGGACCTATATGCATCCAACCTATATAATTTATAGCATATTATGCTATAGCAAGGACCCTCTTTACGCTACTTCAGGGAAGTGCCTAGAAGAAGCCTTCTTTGTCTATGGAGTGGGTACATGGCAGGTGTCCAGCTCTTTGAGCCAGTTTCGTCAAATCCTCACAAGTTACCAGCAACCTGATTCAGCGAAATGAATGGAGGGAGCTGAATTCGAGTGGTTGTCAGTCATCGTCAGCGATACGAGAAAAGACGTGATACGCGTTGTCGATGGCAACACTTAACAAAATGAGAACGTCAATAACCCGACTCACACCTGACACCAACACTACCCCAGGAGGATGGGATTGGGAACCGCTAGAAAAAACCATAATTTGATCGTTTACGTTTACGAAAGCACTGACACCACCAACACCACACTTCAACTTACTGGAATACATTCATGTTCAGTACACATTCTCATAATTTATCACAATTTTTACTTTGTACTCTCATACACTATTGTTGGTTTTCCAGTGGTCTTATTATGGAGTCGTGTCGTTACATTATTCATCGTAGTCTTGGCCAGCGTGGTTCTACCTGCAAAGTGTTTTTTCATAAAGAATAATTTTCTTTGATGAATCCTCCAAATCAATCGAACTCTGAGGATTTGTCGGGTCTTGTTCCGGGGGTGATTTATCTACCGGTGTAATTGGGGGAGCTCGGGAAATACGAGAGACATTACTCCTGCCTCACAATCAATTTTAATGCTAGACAAGAGAAGTCTGCAGTTGATCGGAACGAATTTTTTATCAATTTAGAAAAACTGCGAGATTTTTCATTTGTTGCGTTCACCCCACTGCAGTAGCGTACTATGACTATAGGTCGACAACTTAGAGAATAACTAGGGGAGTCACCGAGCCTCCTTCGGAGGGGAAGTTTGCCTTCCCTTTCCAGGTAACCCCTTTAAGCTCGGAAGGTGCGCGCGTAATTCGAAAACTCAGGCCTCTCCCCCCATCGACCACGTGGTCTCTGACCGCTTGGCGAGTTTGCCTAATTATGAGTATTTCAGACCGTACATAAAGTGATCCTATGTACCTTCATGAAGATTCAATTAAAAAAAAGAAAAAAAAAAGATTATGATGTATTAACAAAAGAAAAAATTGTATTGTTTTAATAGGCAGGTAAGTACCCATTTAAATGTGTGGAAGAAAAAAGGGGCTTCTGAGAAAGAATTATCACCTCACGAAATTAATAGATGTACAGTATATATATATTATAGCAGTATCATTACATTAAATGTAAAACAAATTTTGTTTTTCCGCTTCGAAGGGGGCTTCTCGAGGGTTCGAGAAGCCCAACGGCCTGGTCAGGAGGCCCATTTTTTGAAAAATGCGGGACGTGAGCCCCGGCGGTGTGCCTAGGAAGGGGACAGATTTCACTCTCGGGATGCCGCCAGGTTCGCTGCACGGTGTCATTCCTTAAGTTGTCGACCTATAGATTGGTAACATTTTTATAACTACGCAGTGTTGTTAACAGCAAAAACATGGGTGGCTTCAAGTTGGCAGCAATGCTCATTATGTTCACCGTCTTGAATTCACATTGTACAAAATACGATAGGGTTAGTTAACTGTTAACCTGTACGAGTCAGCTAAGTACTCCCGCAAAAGTAAAACTTGCCCGATTCCCAAACATGATCTTTGAGGGCGCACAAAATGCCGCCAATCGTGAAGAAGGAGATGAAGACGATGAATGCAACTATGAAAAAGATCCTGTTGACTTTTGGAGTTGGACGACCGTCGTTGCGAGGCAGCTTCGACATCCAGTTTCCTCCCATGTTTTGAACTAGGCTCGTGACGTCATCCTGATTTGCGACAAAGCGTTATGAGGTGGTGTAAGGGAAAATCCTGATGTATCGCCGCTTTCCGTTACTCGGCGTCATTTCCACTGCCATAACAATTCAAGGAGCTGCCGAGAAACGGGTTTGGAGCATCCATCTTACTTAGGAGTATAATAAATCCCGATTAAAATTAAGTCCTATGAGAAGTTGTCGCCCGTTTTCTCGACTACAATCCGCCTCTTCGATCAATCCTTGTTAAATCTTCGGATGGCGAATGGAGAAAAATAATAGTATTTGCACCGTTAGTAGTCAGCCATCACTCAGTTGTCCAGACATGAAATATAGAGTGGGATCTGAACTCATAGAAGAGTGGGAGTGTACCATTTGAACTTGTAAAGTTAAGCAAACTCGCCCTTATTTGCTCATTCATGGCATAGTGTAGTTTTCGCTCATTCTAGCACGGCCCAGTAGCCCAGACTAGCCATGAAAAAGTTTCCACCCCGCCCCTCACTATACACAATGACACCCACCCCTTACCAGTCTGGACTTCTTCTTCATGCGAATCCGGCCCTTAAGCAGATAGTATTCTCCCCCTCTATCCCTACACTCAAAGACTCGGTCCCTTGGACATGCTTGGATTGAGGGCCATGCTGTGCCTGCCTGTGCAAGGGCACCAGCAGCTTTGCAACCCTCCGAAGAACGGGATACCGTGCTAGAGACTTGATATAATTCAGACAGCCCCAGACATGATGTGATACTTAGCGCAGCTACTTGGCCCTCCCAAACAACAATACAGACAACATTCATAGTTATAAG
Organism: Pilophorus perplexus; assembly: GCA_955831195.1. NCBI lineage: Eukaryota > Metazoa > Arthropoda > Insecta > Hemiptera > Miridae > Pilophorus > Pilophorus perplexus. The sequence continues at coordinate 16,142,688 of OY037008.1, forward strand.
AACCAGTAAGACTGGTAATAGAGATCGTTCTCGCAGCTTCAGCTTCTACAACATAGTTTGGGTCGTATCTAGCAACTTTTCCTTCAAATACCCCAACAAAGTTTTAACGAGAAAAGGCAAATCACACTCGTTTACATATTCCCCTCTGGTGTATTCAAGACTTTACTGGGACATCCTCCTAAATCTGCGGAAGACGAATACAGTCCCGGTTAATTGCTCGGTCGCTATGAAAAGTTTATTAAGGGCCTCAAGGGGGTGAGAACTAACTGCGTACACTTGGAACACGCTCTACGAAAACTGGTTGTGTTTCTCAGCATATCGCGCGGAGGCTTTCATCAGTCACTATTCTGGAAGAATTTACCGGTCTGTTTCAGGCCTCCTGGAAATTATGGACTCGACCTGATCTTCCACATCAGCACATAGCCAATATATTATAGGCTCAAATAAAGAATATCCCTCTTAAGTTATACAAATCAATCATGTAGTGCATATCAGAAGTGGGATTTGTCAATCACTCTTCCGGCCAATTTTTGGTTTCATTATTCAGGGAATAATACACCTATGTATTCGGGTCGGGGGTCGAAAATTTCGATCGGCCTCAAAATTTATCCTTATAATATAAGGAAAACATATTTTGTTTCAAGATGTGTAGACCCTAAACGAAATGTCCGTTCATCACCCAAGCACTAGGAATTATTTTTATTTTTAATCTTACATTTTGACAAAATAACTCGGTGTACCATCTAGTTGTGCCTGCAAGGTTTTCAGCCCGATCGCTGAAACCAGTTGGGCTCTGTGGGGGCTAAAAGGGGCTACAGGAGGGTTTTTTTAAGGGTTTCGGCTATTGTTTCGAGTTAGGTGTCGTTTTCGAAGTATTTTCGGACTTAGAATCCATTTCTGTAACATGAACATACCATGTTGGGTCAGCTAGACCGTAAGAGGGCAAAAATGTGGCTCCATTTACAGCGGACACAACTGAGACTCTTGGTGGGTCTGTACACAGGACACAGAAGCTTCAGGAAGCATTTATACAGGATAGGGGTCATAAAAAGTTATCATCATTCAATGATGAACCCGCCAGCAGGTTTTGCGGAGATGAGGAGGAGACAGCAGACCACCTCATCTTCGAATGTGAGGCCCTGGAACGCAGAAGGTATCTTGCTCTGGGCTCTGTGGACCGGGGAGAGATACTGGCGCAAAAGGACCTGGTGGGAGGACTAATGAACCTCTTCAAGGGCACAGCACTCCTACCATAGTAACTCCGAGAGACAATGGGTCTAATTGCGGGAAGTGGGGCGCCCTTCGGAACCCACTTCCATACCCTCTCTGGTATCAATCTAAACTAATCTAATCTGGGGGTCCCAGAATGATCCGATTTTACCGTGGGAATCTATGGGGCTACAAATATGATTTTTGAAGGATGTCAGAAGGTCGAATGAGGAGTCGTTTTCCGAGTAACTTTGGACGCATAATCCATTTTCGGGGGTTCCACATCTGTACAAAAATTGTACAGGAAATTATTATTATGATTATTATTACATATTATTGTCATAATATGATCCTTATATTAAGGTGTCGTTTTCTGAGTAATTTTGGACACAATGTGTATGGAATATGTCATATTCCATTTTTCAAGATTCCACATCTGTCCTAGCACTGTACAGAAAAATTCTTTACAATTTTCCAACACTTTTAATGACACATAAATAATTTTTTCACAATTAGGTAATCTATATCAAAGAATAATAAACCCTTGTTTGCGTATGTGTAAAATTTGCAGCGTTTTTTGCCCTGTTTCACGCCTCCTGGAAGTCGTGAACCTGACCTGGGCTTCCTTTGTAGCGTATCCACCATTAAGGGGCCGAATCAAGGAGCCGATTCTCTGTGTATACAAGTTTGGGTCAAGCCAACTGAATAAATCAGAAGTCGGATTTGCTCTTCGACTCTTCCAGGTCTCATTTTGAGCCAACAAAAACAAGACAATAAAACGTTATACATTGTATAACATGTATACACGTTAAGGTTTGAAATGTTTACTCCCTGGATTAAACTGTTGAAACATGTTTACCCAATCTTGTTTCCGTTTCTGCCCGAAAACCGCAAATAAACTTCAACGCGTTGAAAAATCCGGGGGAAATATGAGAATCTGATCGGACGAAGAGGGCGGGAATGTGATTGAGGCCGAGTGGAATCTTCGCTTTTTTTTTTCTTTTTTTTTCAATATTGGGTGGGCGGATAGCAATCGAGTTCTGCCCGTATTGACGCATTCGGATCAAAAGCCCTTCTTCAAACACTCTGTGGGGAGTGAGGGATGAACTTCGAAAGAGGGGGAGTAAACAGGACCTCTTCACTTTGGGTTAGAACAATATGGCCGCATTTGTTGGGGGGGGGGGGGGGTGAAAGAAAGTAGGGCTTGCTCGGTTGGCAGGAATGTCCATGTGGGCAGAAGTCGATTTCCAATAGTGGACACAATGGTCGCCCAATGTTTATTCAGGTGCCTGAGCAGGTTCTCTGCCTCCGGTAGGGGGGTGTCATGTTTTTGGTGGTACAGCTGGAAATACACAAATGAAACTTAGTTCAGCCGTGTTGAATCAACACTGTAACAACAACTATTGGCTGTAGAGCAAAAAACTTCCACCTCATCCTCAGGCCTGACGTCGACTCTAACCAAGCAATAACAACGCAGAAGCTAGTGGTAGAGGTGGATGGTGGGAGGTGTGATGCTCATGAATTGGGAAAATGGCCACTACTATAGGTCCTAGATCCGGAGTCAATAGGTTCCCACCACAGAGCGCCACCATGGCTGGTGATCACTGGAAAAGTCTGAATCAGGAAATCCTGAACCAGGACTGAGTTTCCTAAATATGCGAGTGATACAGGGCGCAGTTCAGCAATGAATTATTGCATTGTGAAGATGAGGGCTTCAGGGGTTGCAGAATTTGGGGGGGGGGGGGGGGGGAGTATTACATAGTTTGTTCTGGGAGCTTGAGTGTAAGTAGAGTGTGAGCGTGAGCATGAGGGGATGAAAGTGTGAGCATGAGGATGGTAACACTCTTCCGCTGCTGGAACGGATTTTCCCTTGTCCAAGTGATGTTTCCTTGGAGCGACGCGAAACTTGGCCTGAGCACTAAGGTAAATATAATAACAACAACCAACACTCAAGTAAGCAGATATCTGAAGTCAGGTGTAATTGATCTTACACAAGGTTATCAAGAGAGTTGTAGAGGGGGTAACTCATACTCATATGCTCACAGTCCTAAATGTGAGCAAGTGTGAGCACCTTACATCGCCTCACACTCCCGCTCCTGGAACAGCAAATTCGATCCCCACACTACCTCACATGTCACTCCTAGAACTGTGAGTTGGTGGGTGTGGCCAACAAAAGGTAGCCCTACGCAAGCACAAGCTCCTTGCATCGCCTCACCCTCGGATGATTCTCAAACAACTGGGCATTTTAGCGTCCAGTATGGATAATTCTCCCATTTGAAGGGCAAAGCTCAATTTTTGGTCATGGATTTGAAGGTAGGATGTCGTTATGTAAAGAAACACATTAAATGATCGAAATTCCTATAAATTATGACGGCTTTGGAAGGTTAAAGTTGTGATATGTCATTACCGCAACTGTCCCATGACGAGCATGTCAATTTTTCAGTGTGTTTTTATACTGATAGAAGCCATGTTGGGGGCTTGTCTTCCAGCTTTAATCCGTAGGGATTTATCATGTGTAAGGGTTTGTGAAAATGTTTTCATAGTTGCTTCCTCCACTCTAACGTCATTTTGGAATTTGTAATATTCGAAGTAATGAAAAACACCTGTCCCACGAAAAAAATTTCAATACCATCACCGAAATGAAAGTTGGCGCCAAACAGTGGAAGAAAAAGGAAATGTGGCGAAGTCGCGAAAGATCAACAGTAGGCAACCCTGCCCCTCATAAAAGTCAGGGGAAGGCGGGCCCAAACTGCCTGTCACGGTCCCAACGCTGCTTGGAGATTCAGGTTCGTACTTTTCAACTCATCATTACCATAACAGTTTACTATAGTTTTTAAAAGCGCAATATTCAAGATTCTTTTTTATCCATTTTGAATTCAGTTGTTAGGAGTAACGAAACGCCTTACCCCTTTCCCTGCACCTCTGAGGCCTAAAAACAAACTGAAGCTTCGAATGTTTTTCGAATGTTTATGATCTATATGAATTTTGGAAAGAAACTGATTATTTTGAACCTCTGATTCTGAATCAAATATTTACCAACACAATTGTTATTCTACACCATACCTATGAGAATTATTTTACGGAGAAATTGAATTCCAATTCTTTCTAACCTTTGTATCGTCACCGGGGAAGACCTCAGACTAGGAAAACCTTTTGATTGAAACTAATTGATTCACTTTTTTCGGAATTCGACAACCTCAAAATAGCCAGTTATCTGAGAATCACCCACTCACGCACCAAGAACAAACCTATAGCCTTGCTCCCCACCCCACGGTAGGGTAACCCTCGTAGGATCCAACAACCTGTCTTCTCCGCCTACTGACCTAGAGGGGGAGATAGGGGAAGGTGGGACAGTTTCATGAAGAGAGAGTCACAGAACATGTGCTGACTGATATCCTTTACCCAATAAGAAAAAAAAAAGGTTTTGACCAAAAATCGTGGCCCCATGTTTTGACCTACCATGGCTACCTTCGATATGTACAGTAAAACCTCTTTAACCATTGCAAACAAACATGTCGTTTTAAATCAATAAGTTAAAATTCAGTGTCCAACTTTTAGGTAGAAGAAATCGGTTATCATTTGTTTGGTGGGTTGCACATTCCTGACGAGTTGCTCCACACCAAGCAACTTGTCCCACACTCTCAATTTCTTGTACTTCTTCACTCATCTCCGCTGTTGAAGTGCCATAGATGAAGCCACATTTACGGAAACAGTTAGCAACTGTACTGGATGTAACATAAAACCACGCTTTTTTCGCAAAACGAATGGCTTGGAGAAGAGAAATGTCATAACGATCATGATTTCCTTCCGACATGCAACGATCGATGTACCGAACGATTTCTTTTCTGTAATGACACTTGAAATTTTTCATTAGGTATGCCTTGGTCAAGAGGCTGCAAAACACACAATTATAGAGGTCCTCGGAGAAAATATCTCCGTCAATTAAAGAGGTAGGGCTTCTGTCAATTACAGAGGTTTGGGCCCTCCAAGGAGTCGGGACCAAGATTTTTCTGTCAATAATAGAGTTTTGTCAATTACAGAGGTTTCAATTAAACAGGTTTTACTGTACTTATTTTCTAGTAATTGTGTATATATTCAATATATTGAACGATTACGAGTGTTGTTTGCGTTTTAATAGCTCCTTCGGTATTTAAAAAAAAAAAAAAATCATTTTAGCCCTATTGCTCCGCTTCAAAAGGATGGTCCCTTGTGCCCCATACCGTGAGCACTTTTGACCAAAATTGATTTTTTTTAAAATACCCAAAATAGTGATTATAGTTTGACTTTTTCTTCGACTTAAATCGGGAATCTGCTGGCAAAAGAGTCCTAGTTTATGGAGAGTTTTTCAAAGTTCCAAAAAATTCGGTTCCGTGCCTGCAATAAAAGGATTACTGGAAAATGGTCAGGACTGCCCCACTTTCCTCGAATGGATTCTGGTCATAACCGGCTTAGTGGAGTTTGGATCCATCAAGCGATTCCAGCGGCGCTCGGTTCGCAATTCGATGATGAGTCGACGCCCCCGTTAGCTGGCGGAGGAAGTACCTACGCCGGGACCCAACTACCGGTCGGTTAAGTGAAATACACTCAGTCAAAACTTTTTCTTTCCCTTCTCAATTGACCCAACTTGTCAATTCCGCTCAAAAGGTTTCCCTCATGTTGTACGAATAAAAAGGATTTGCGGCTCTCTTTTTCTGACTCAAAATTAGTCCCTGAAAAGGCATTTATAAAAAGGAAGACCAACAGAGTTGATTGAAAAACTAATTGAATCGAAGCCTCCCTGGATTAATCACTTTCTCGTTACGAGAGAGGCTCAAAATTAGTAATTGGTCGCCCTTCGTAAAAAACAAAAACAAATTATTTGAACGTGAGTTTGGTTAGCTCTGCCAATTCATAAAATTTAATAACTTTCAACGATATTAAACTGTACCAGTGTCACCATCATATTCTCGTGGATGACGTTGCCGCTTGGGCAAAAGTAAACTTTGAAGGATTGCTAGTATTTTTGTATGTAATCAGTTACGAGCTTTGCTTGTGGAACGGTTACGGTCGCAATGTGATGCCTGGTGAAAGGGTGATCGAGGCCCCTGGACAGTTGTTGGAATCCATAAGACGGGAGAACATCACTCAATCGACAGGGTTTGTTGAAAGGCCCTAGAGCGCTTGTGATGTATACCATACCAACTTGGGAATGTCCTTAATGAAATCTAGAATGACTGGTATAAAAGCACCCTGTGAAACTAATGTTGGGGTTGGGGAGTACCTACATGATTGTAATGCGTTCCGAATTGCTTCTCTGGATTGACATTACAATTTGTGTTGTGGGTTTGGGAGAATGTCCTTGTTATACTGGAAGGGACTGCCAATCAAGAGTGAACAAAAAAATGCAGCAAATGTAAAGTTAGGCTGTGCTTTGTCTGTTTTCATTCATTCATTCCACTCCAGACATGATGGTGTTTCATGAAAATTGGCTCCATTTAACTCAAATCAGTTTACACCCGGAAGTTTCAATAAAAAATCGATTCGAATAAAAATCATGAATTTTCACCCGGACTACCTGGAAGTAACCATCGGGCTATTTTGGGAACACCCATTTTTGAAAACCCTAGGACATGTTGAATTTTTTAAATATTTTTCTGGTCCTACCGGAGGCCCCAAGAACCATTTCACCATTTTCATCAGAAGAAATTTGGGCGACAAAAATTATGGTTACTAATGGGTTCAGGCGTTGCACGAATGAATGTCGTGGTCTACAAACTTAACAGGAAGTGTCGATACAGAATGGGAGGAATTACGAGCTACAGGATGGCTGGAAGAGTCTAGTTATCCTGTAGTGTGTCTTTCCTCGATGTCGGACTGTGGAGAATCCAATATCAAACACGAAGTGTCGTGATTGGCCTCCCACAGCTCATAGTGTTATTGAAATATGGCTGACTGGCTTCCACAAGCAAATTGTCGGTAATGGAGGCCTGGTCGTCCAATTCAATCATACGATGGGCAGTTCTCCCGATACCTAAAAGCAAAGTGTCGGTAAAAGGTGCCTGGGCAGCTGTCCCGCACGTAAATATTGGGCCCGCTGATCCAGCGTCCCCAACCGAAGTGACGGCAAGGGATGCCTGGACAGTGGATCCAACCAAAAAGTCACTGCGGTTAAATGACATTGATCAGTGAAAGGATATAATATATATTATCCTTTCACTGTCAGGTATACCTGACACTGAGATAAGGGATGGTCCGAAAGAAATAGATTATGGCCCATGAGCACCACAACTGGGATGAGAAGTTGCCCCTGTCAACCAGGGCCGCCACACTCAAACACCACTCAATACCCCATACATACCTCAAACCCTCAAACCTCATGAATACGCTTTCATAAAGCTCACAGAAGCGGAACTGCTAATACAAAAAAAAAAACAAACAAAAAAACACTGAACTTGGAAAAAACTAGTGGAGGTTTGAAAGAGGAGACTATTTGATCAACTAAGAGAAAGCTTGATTGGTTGTTTGGTCCGTCGGAGGAGCTGAGTAAACAAGCCAGGATGACTAGCGTTTATTATTTCCCGGCGGGGCGAAATAAATCCCACAATCAATATTAAACTGTTAAACTCTTTGCGGTCAGAGTTGAGCGGTTTGCAATAAAATATTTCAGGCTGCCCAACGAACCAACAATGTTGGTTAACATTCGGCGTTGCCGAATAATTTACGTTCACAAGTGTTGTGGGAGCAGTTGGTAAACTTGAGTGCTTGTGGTTGTTACATCCAGGAAAATTCCCTTTTCTTTTCACGACGCTTCTTCGGTGGAAATTAATGGAGCTGGCCGAGGGTTTCAATTAATTTCTTTTGGGGGGGAAGTCTTCTTGGGTCACCCGAGTACAGTAGATCGAAGCTAGGCGGTTTTCAGGAGTAATCAAAAGGCGTTAGGTTAGGTTTAGTGCCTGAGAGGGCTTGCTGGGTTCGTAAAAGGTTCCTAGCTACTCGCACAGGCCTGACGGAAAATTGTGCTGCCAGTACTTTCTTGTAACATATGGTAAGTAGGTTCTTTGAAGGAGAAAACGTCGATCAGTGGTTCAGATAGCTAGGGTTTTTCACGCTGAATTCGATGGGGAAACCAAATTTGGGATGTCTTGAGCCGTTCAGAAAAATAAATCCCTAAAATGGGGGTACCAAGCAAAATGAAGAAAATCATAATATGAAAATTTCATATTATGATATATTTAAAATAATATATTAAATCATATAATATTATTATATGACTTTTTTAAAATATATTTTCTAACGATAATAATAATATTACATATTATAACAAATTTTACGCAGTATGAGAAGTGATTTAATTCTTCTATTACTTGCTAGGAACAAAAGAAAAATTACTCAAGGTTTTACAGGGAAAAAAATACCCTAAGCCAAACCATCCACACCAGTGTCCGAGTATCTAGATACCCATTGAGAGGAATCTCGTTGGAAACGATGAGTTTGGACGTTTCTGCTGGTTATTTCAAAGGGGCTGGGCTGTCTGGTGATAAGGGGATCCACCTTCTCTCGCGGGCTCTTGTAGCGTTCAGCTAGGTATGCCTACCTTCATACCCTCCATAACCATAACCTTTGTAATAATTATTTCCAAAACCATCCCACAGGCGTACCATCATAACAGCATAACTAGCCTTCTCACATACGCCTAACAGCTGTGTGTGAAATTGTGATGGTAATATACAGTCTCCCGCCAGCCCAATAGGTCGGCGTTTTCCCATTTCAGACTGTGCGGTCCTGAGCCTACTCTATTCGCCATCTTGGCTCCACTCCAGCAGAGCCATTCTTACCGTCTCCTCTGCTAGCTATGGTGACCCTCAAGTTCCTATCCAGTAGGGGATTCATCTTGACATAGTTTGATAGCACAATGCCATGTTGGTATGTTCCCCGGTTATTAGCTTTCCACATTCCTCAGCGGTGTACCGACTCCATTGCCACGGAGTTCTCTCAAATCAGTGGTGGGGCAGAGGAGTGTCTAGACAACCTCCATGCCTGCCTTTGGGGCGCTCTCCATGGCAAAGCACGCCTACCTTCATACCCTCCATAGCCATAACCTTTGTGATAATCATTTCCGAAACCACAGGCGAACCATCATAACAGCATACCTCGCCTTCTCACATACCCCCAACTGTGGGTGAAATTGAGATGGTAACACTGAGCGCTTTTCACTGTGGATTTCTCCCCTTTTGACCTCGACGATCCGTGCAATAAGGGGTTATAGTAAAAACGCTGCAAATTTTATACAAGGGTTTAAGTATTATTCTTTGATATACGTTACTTGTGCAGGAATTTAATTCTGCCAATGAAAACAATTTAAAATTTTTTTTTGATTTTCATATTTCAAAAAAACATTTTTTTTAATTTTTTTTTAATTTTTTTTTTTTCTTTCAAAAATTCTTTATTTTTTACTCGAAAAATATTTAACCTCCTGGGATCCTTCAAAAATCCCATTTTTAGTCCCATGAATGCCCTGTAGATCGCCACAGTGAAATCGGATCGTTCCGGGACCCCCAAAAATGGATTCTACGTCCAAAAATACTTCGAAAGCGACACCTAACTCGATCCCATAGCCAAAAGCCTTCAAAAAACCCCACCCGTAGCCCCATTTTAGCCCCATAGCGCCCCACGGGTTTGGGCGATCGGGCTGAAAACCTTGCGGGCACAACTAGATGGTAAACCAACTATTTTGTCAAAATTTCAGATTAAAAAAAAAAAAATCCTACTGCCCAAAACGGCCCGGACGGCGTACGGCGTACGGACATTTCGGATTTTGAATGTAGACCTCTTGAAACGGATAATGTCAAATTTTGAGGCCGATCCGAGTCATCGACCTCCGTCGCGAAAACATAGGTGTATAATTCCAAGAATAATAAACCAAAACAGCGATCGGAAAAAATCAGCCTCTGAAGTTTTCCAACATGCACCCTGTAATGGGTCCACTCTATTTTCTGTCCAAACCTTTTCCCTTAAACTGTCTTGTTCTTCTACTACAATGGCCACTAAATTAATTACTCATGAAAATTACTGCATCGGAGAAAATTTCGAATTATGGAGTGTGGGTTATACCGTATAACCCACCCTCCATAATACGAAATTTACTAAATTTAACTAAACTAAATTTATTACTTATACGCCGTTGTTGTAGGGAAAAAAAATCCCCTTACAACCTGTTCCACAGGAAGGGCTTATGAGCTTTGAATAGAGTTTTTCCTAAAAATAAGAAGCTGCAAATTTTACAATGTCATAGAATAATAAACCCATACGTCATATGGGTTTATTATTCTTTGATATAGGTTAATTGTGAGAAAACTAATTCCGTGTCAATAAGAAAATATTTTTGAAAAATTAAAAAAAAAATTTCAATGTTCGGACAGAATCTGTAATTTTGGACGCATAATCAATTTTTCGTGGTCCCACATCTGATGTGGTACCACGAAAAATTGATTATGCGTCCAAAATTACTCGGAAAATATTTGACCTCTTGGGATCCTTCAAAAATCCCATTTCTAGCCCCGTAATAGCCCCGTAGATCCCCAAGGAAAAATCGTATCGTTCTGGGACCCCAAAAATACTTCAAAAACGGCACCTAACTCGATCCCATAGCCGAAACACTTCAAAAAACCCTCCCGTAGCCCCTCAGAGCCCCACGGGGTTGGGCGATCGGGATGAAAACCTTGCGGGCACAAATGGATGTTAAACCAAGTATTTTGTCAAAACTCCAGATTTAAAAAAAATCCTAATGCCCACACCAGCTATTCTCTTTCGTTTAGTATGTCAGCTTCCAGTCTCGAAGACTCATTCTTTTGTACCTCTTAAGTTCTCTCATTTCAGCCACCACCCTCTTCAAAAACCCACCCATTTTCCGACAAAAACTAGAATAGGTATAATATTTTATTGCAAAAATTTAACCAAGAAAAACCAAACACCAGGACTGAAGAGCGCAAGGACAACAAACTGACGGTCCCCGTGAAAGGGGCGTATAACACCGGACGCAAAATCAAGGATAGGTACCAACAAACTAAATAGGAATTTTTTTCCTGAAACCTGTTAGAAAAAAATTTTTCATTCCCCGCAAAAAGGGGTTATATAATAGGTTTACACGCCCTTATTGCACGGACCTCCTCAATTTCTGTTACGATAATAATTATTATTAATAATTATATTAATATTATTTCAGGAAAGGAAAACTCCTTCAAAAAACAAATTGTTTAAACGCAACTCTCAATATGAAAATGGACCCGAAATCTTCCCAGAAAAACAGTTCACAGCCATTTTTTTTAGGTCAACACTGCAGGAGTTCTCCCTAGAAGTTTATTTCAACGTATTTATTTACCCCGGAGCGAAAAATGTTCTCACCCTGAATAAACACGCCGTTACCTTTTTTCTCGATTGTGGATTTATATTGGGGGGTCTGTATATAGAATATCGGGACCCCGAATAAAATGGGAGTTGATGATGTTTACCATAAATCCAAACCATAGAAACAATGAGGCTGAAAGAGAGCGAACCCCGTCTTATTTACAGTGAAGGGCTCAACTTGGAAAGAAACTCGGGTTGAAGCGCTTAATATAGCTGGTTAAATTGACGAAAAAATGTAGAATTTATAAATGCCAGTCGACAAAAAAAAAGGAGAGAAAAAGCCAGAGACTTGGATTGTTGCGTATTTTGCACTTCACTCTTTTCGGCCAAATTAAACGGTAGATTCTCCCATGAAAGGCAACAAGAACAAAGAGGGAAGAAAAAACACTCTGAACTCGAACACTCGTGAAACAAGGATACAAACGGTCGTAATGAAAATTGAAACAAAGAACCGTTTTCAGGTTCACTTTGTGTTCATTTTGAACCGAACAATTTGGTTTTGTGTTGAGTTTGGTGTTTCTTCATTTATTTTAAAGACCTTCTCAGGGTTGCCAACTTGGTAGGTATGTCAAAAGTAGAGTTCACTTGAGTTTTCACAAAAAACTCACGTTTACTTGATATTTTAAACAGTTAACAACAACAAAAATTTGTTTGTTTGTATAATTCACTAACTTTGTTTAAGTATTAGACCAAGCTACCATCCACAGAGGATACCTCAAAAAGAGGACTTACTTCACTCGCCCATTATGACACGCATGCGCCAGATCCAACCCTGCCAGTCCCCGACCCACGTATGGACGTCAGAAACCAAACAGACGAGGGGGGGGGGGAGCGTTGCTTCGCTAAATTGGCCCCTTCCTGAAGGCTACCAGTTTATGTAGGATTCCGGGTCCAGGGGGTCTGAAGAGTGTCTCCCTCCCTCACCAGGGTCCAAGGCCCTCCTTCCCCCGGGAGGACGGCTCATCACTGTGTCGTCGTCTTATTACATTCCTAACTATGAAGTATTAAAACCCTCCTTTGTTAGGAGTTCTCATTAGTCAGTGAAGGGTGCTGCAATCCCAATTTTTGAAAAAAACCAATCTGCATTCAAAATAATATTTGGATTTCAGGGACGTAGGTCAAAACATTGTATGGTAGCAGTAGTTTTTGGTTGCCTTAAAATAATCTTTTATACCGATCTTACATAATATGAAATATAATATATTTCATATTATGTATTATCTTATATTATAAGATCTTACATAATATGTAATTATTACTATGTCTAGTGGCTTTTAGTTCTCCAATCAGCATATAATATCACCATATTATGGTTGTAGTCGTGTGTTTGTTCAGGTACTCTGATGATTTCCTATTTTAGGTTAGTTGGTCTGAATTGGATGTAGGTGCTCTTCCTTCTTCTTTTGCCAGTTTGTCAAATAAAAGTTGGTTGTAGTGAAGTTGTCATTTTGCTTAACTAAATATTATGTATGCTTAGGTTGATGCTGACTTGTTACTTCCTCTTTCCTTGATCTGGTTGGTTCGTTTGTGTTTTTTGGTTATTCCTTTGATAGTTCCCTTTATCAGTGTTGGTTTGAGTAAGTATTGGTTGCTGTTGGGTATTGTTTTATCTGATCACTTTTGGTTCTCTGGTAGGTATATTTGATTGTACCAGTTTGTTTGCTTAGGTTGACTCGTTATTTCCTGTTTGGGTTAGTTTGCTGGTATTGGGTGTGGTTTTTGTGTGTGTTATTTATTCTTATTTGATGGTTGATAGGTGCTGGTTGTAGTCATTAGGGTGTCCCTTATTTTTCGACTTGGATTTTTCTGAACGCATACCCTCTCATTTTTTTCCTTTTGAACCAAAACTAACGTGAACGAAATATTTTAGCCCTAGGATGACGTTAACCCGTGCCGAATTGCCACCATAGTTGATATCATGAAATCTGGCAAATCGGACCTATGTCCGGGCCACTCTAAAATTCCCTCACCCCTTCCCACTCATCCGATTAACTCGAAATTTTTACAAAGCATTTAGGCATGATTGTTATTGGTCCGGTTCAAATTTCAAACCGATTAGATAGTAGGTGTGGTATACCACACCCCTATAGGGTACGAAAATTGCCATTTCCCCCTATAGGGGAAAAATGTAATTGGTACGAAAATGGCCATTTTTGAGAAAAAAAAGACATCCGGAGGCACATTTTCGTCTCCTATTATTTCTTAAATCTGTTAAATTCTGTGTTTTTTGTCATGCATGTGAAATGCACATTGTGCATGATCCCTCATTATTCCATTATTCCTGTTATAGTACGTGCCGTTTTATCTTTTTCAAAATGTTACGCTTGCATAGCGCTAAGAAAAATTTTCTTATTTAAAAAAATAGTTAATATTTCTGGTCGGTGAATTCAATAATCAAACCGTGGGTTCCAAGCTTCCGTCAAACCGATAACTCCCGGCAGTAATATTTTGTAACTGAGAGACGTTAAACAGGTACTCAAATATTTTGTTATATAGCACATCCTGACGCTCTCGCAATATTAACGGATTTAACAGATTTGAGGAAGAATAGGACGTAAAAATGTACCTCTGGACGTCATTTTTTCTGAAAAATGCCATTTTTGTACCCATTAAAATCCCCCTATCAACCCTACCAATCAATCGAATTCAAATTTTTACCGGACCTTTAATAACAATGACCAAACAACTGGTAAACATTTCGGGTTGAACAGACGAGCGGGAAGGGGTGGGGGAATTTTACAGTGGCCCGGACATAGGTCCGATTTACCAGATTTCATGATATCAACTTTGGTGACAATTCGGCCCGGGTTAACGTCATCCTCGGGTGAAAAATTTCGTACACGGTAGTTTTAGATCAAAAGGAAAAAAATGAGAGGGTACCTATGCGTTTTGATTTTCAAAAAAAAAAAAATCGCCTCATATAGGTAAGGGACATCGTAGTAGTCATGTTATCGTTTTTTGTTTTTTGTTTTGTTTTTTCATACTTCCGGTAAACCGGAAGTATGAATATACTCTTATATTAGAGTTCAGTGTTAGTTATGGGTTTTGTTATTTATCCTTTGGTTGGCTAGTGTTGAGTTATAATCGTGAGTTAATTTAGGTTGTTTGCAATAACCCTCATGGGCCATACTGCACATAACAACAGGCTGTCTGAATTCGGTGAAGATAACACGAATGAAACCATTCTTTTTTCTCATCTTTCACAAGAAGCCAATCAGAACCTACCTAACGTCGTACGCTCAGCTGAAGATCTGATTTTGGGCTTTTCGCCTTATCGTCTGACACCCTCCTCGGTTCCTCAATTAGCTCCAAATCCTGGAGGGTGTTTCAGGTGACGGGTATTCGGTGTATCGCGACAAAGATAAGGCGGACTATGGGGCAGGATCGATCGGGTGTCAATGAGGGTTCAATCACTTGGCGAATTTCCCCGATGAAAACGGGCTGAGGGAGGGGGTCCTCGTTAGTTTCATCCCAGTATTCCCCTCACCCCAATTACCAACACTGTCCTGTAACACTCCCGTCATTACCAGCAAATTGCTGGCAATCGCTTATGGGAGTGTCCCCGTTTTAACAAGACCCAAGAGGGAATTACAGCAAGCTGATGTGTGCCGGTAATTGCTGATTAATTTTCCAAGAACATGCTCGAATGTAGCAATGCATTGTGTATACAGAATGATTCAGTGAACTAATGAGATATTTTCGGCCGAGGATCCAGAACGATAGGCTCCGCGGAACCTGGGGAGGCACACCAGAAGCACCTGCCAGACGCCTCCAACAGGAAGAGAGCTTTTCCGGAAAATCTCCGTAGCCAGCAGGGAGCTGGGTCACGAGGAACCCCGGCTGAATGAAAATGAACGACTGAATGAAATGAATGGGGAGAGGGGAGCGGAGAACCAAAACCCGTGAGTCCATCGAGACCGGTGAGCGGGAGAGCAGATCCGATCTTAACAAGGGGTCCCAATCCGCACGGATTTTCAGTCCTGCAGGATCCGCACCTCCAACTTGCCAATCCTGCAGAATCCTGCATCTGCCCAACAGCGCAAATTAATTATTTAATTAATTAATTCATTAGTAATTTATAATGCTAAGTCATGATAAAACACCCGGAATAGGTAGGTAGGTTAAATTAAAAGATTTAGGTCGTCAATAAGAGTATATAAGGACAGAATAATGTTCTTATATTATAATTATTATGATTGTTACAAACGGTATGAATTGAAAACTGGATGTTTTTACTTAGTCTGGAAGAACAATCGAAGCATGCATAATGCGTTCAGAGTGTCACTGCTGAGTCGCGAACGAATGGATGTACATAAAATGTATGTACATCCATTCGTTTATTTAATATCCAGCAGCGCAGAAGGCGCGTTCGGATTCAACACTGGTGGGCGGTATCGTTGTCAGGTAAGAAAAGGCCATGGTGAGACGTTGTCATTGTCGAAAGTGGCCATTTCTTTCTTCAATGCAGTTTCCAAGTCCAGAGTGGAAAGAGATCGTTCTTGCAAGGAGGTTTGAGCTAGTTGAAGTTGCAATTCAAGTTCTTCTTTTAATGATAGATGTGCGGAATGTACATTATTCAGCTGGTCCGAGCCTGATCAAGTCAAAGATGATGCAGATCTTGGACTTAGACCTGGGGCTGGGGTTGGACCAGATACAGTTTCTTTGGTGGTGTAACGATCTTCCGAAACGGATTCACAGTATTCCTTGATCAGTCTTGTTAACAAAATATTCAGTTCTTGCCTGATGCCCGACTTTATCATGAGCCAAAATGATTCGAGGTTCGAGCCGTATATTTTCATGTCATTATAGTAGGTTTGAGGGTTCTGCAAGTAGAGCATGAGTGGCGAACGGTTGGTACGCCTTTCCTCTTCTTCAGGGTAGTGGCCAACCTTCTACTAAAATTCGTATTTTTCGACTCAACTTTTTCAACCATAAAGCGGAGAGTAGCTTCAGCGGAAACAAGGGTGGAATCTCTCCTGCAAAGGGCAAGCAGCCAACCAAGTCCAAAATGGTGCTCCATTCGGTTTCAGAAAAACATTTTTGCAGGATTGCAGGATCCACGCACCTCCCAAAAAGCGGCAGGATCCTGCAGGATCGTGCGATTGCAGGATTCAAGATTGGGATCCCTAATCTTAACCGAACCGATCTCAGAAGAGCCGAAGACCAGAACCGCGGTTCTTTTTTACTGAGCCACGGCTCACTCGCTCTTCTGAAAGATCCGTCTCAATAGTGGGCGGCCCACCCCTATGTAGTGTGCTGTTCGGTATTGACTGCTCAGATTGCTCAATAACTCCAGATCAAGTTCCACACATCAATGGTACAAAGTTGTATACAATTCAATTTTCTTCAAATTTCACTAGACTTCCCTCGATTTTGCCGATGTGGCCATTCAAAGATGACGATCCCCCGACTAGGAAATTCAATACCGATATCTATCGTTCCCCGCCTGACATTTTATGCGTAGCTATTGCGTTCTGGCAGTGACAGGAATAGCGTACTCGGATACGGAGTGCCAAGTGTCAGGTGAAAAAAAACCTCTCCATAAATATAGCCAGTAAGCAACCGGAGAGAGAAAAACGCGAGTTTCTTGAGATACAACTACCTCCCTTTTCCTTCTTTTCCCCCGGAGAAATATTCCCTTTCCGTTTCCCCTTCTGAGCCGGGAAGTTGTTAATGATGTAAGATCCCGAAGGCTTTCGTTTTTAAGGCGGAACGAGTTTGTCACGATGAAAAACTAGTTAGCCGGAGCAATTCTCCGAGAGAACATTGTGGTGCGGATTTTTTTTTTTTTTTTTTTTTTTTTTCTTGTGGGAATCCTCAGCGGGTTGGTTTATCAAGAGAACCAGCCAAGGGGAAGTGCGAAGGTGGGGAAGTCAACAGGGGAAAACGCAACGGGTAGGGAATGTGCTGGAGTTAACTTGAAGAAAGGTAGCCAAAACCAAGGAAGCTGCACTGTGAAGTGGAATGAGGTAGCCTAAACCTAGGAAGGCATGGACGATGGTAAACACAGTTGTTATAACTAGTAACAACTGGCCATCTCTGACCATACAGGTACTAGTAACAACTGGCCATCTCTCATGTGCCCTCGTGCAAGCCTCATCAACTGGCCCGCTCGAGTAGAATCCCAACAATGGGATTTTCTGCCTCACAAGAATCAGATTTTCAGCCCTCAAAGACTGCCTGACAGGACGGACCCCCATAATCTTGTCATGCACTGAAGCTCAAACTGCGGAATTGACTTGAACCATTTTACCTTCAACATTTAATCAGGGCAAGTTACCGGGCCAATTGGTAACGCTGCCACCTGGAGACCAGATAGAAGAAGTTGTGATCAATATTGAAATGAGTGAAAGTAGAGAAAGTCAGCCTAGACTAGAGAAACCCCGATGCGTATTAAACATTTAGGAGGTGGTGAAATGTAGCTTGAACAAGACAAATTGCTATGTGATGCAAATCATGAGGATGTTCCACCCATCAATGGTGCAAATACGCCTACTCAGCGTAATTATTATTTCAGCCCATTTGATGGCGGAGTGTTGACTGATAACACAGATCCCCAAAAAACATTTCTACCCCTCAAATCCACTCGGAAGCTCAAAAACAATCTGTCTGGATAAAACAAACTCGACCCGAATCCTCCAATTCCCCAATCGGATTCTCCAAAGTGGCTGTCACGAAGGGCGTCACACCTATTAGACCCCCAAAAAAAGAGGCGAAATCCGTGATTATTTTCTTTTCCCCCTCCCTTTTTTGTCCCCCGAAAGAAAGAAAACGGCGTGAAAAGGGTCGGAACCATTTCCGGGATGACCATTGTTTCACTTGACCTAATTGTTCGCTCTGCTGTTGTTCATACCGTCTTTATCCAGAACGTAAAATTGGCGGAATCCTCTTAGAAATCATCCTAACGTTCCAAGAGCTTCACTGGGGAAAATGATGAGCTCAAAAGACTCAACACAAAATAGAATAAATCTTATTTTGAATGATGGAAAACTTCCACTCCCAGACTATTTACGACCTCCAAACAGACCATTCATCATTTTTCAGGGGTGTTTCGCAAAGAATTTAAGCCTCTTCGGATGTTTTCTTCAAACCAGCTTTCAAGTTCGTAATTTGTGGAATGATTCGGAAGGAATTTGAGTTAAAAACGGAACAGAAGCTTCTCTGGGGTGGCCTCACCAGAGACATGTGTCACAGTCAGGGGCAGATAGGACGGTCGGGCGCGTCGAAGATGAAAAAAAAAATTATCCTACCTAATATATGTAGGTAATCGAGACCGAAAAGGAAAACTCAGACTCAGAAAACGATCTGGTTGGCTTTGTTCTTCATTAGGTAGATGGCATGTGCAATAAATGTATAATTTGTGCTACAAGGTTTTAAAACCTCGTAGCCTCGTCGTATGCAAGTCTCTTTTTGATTTACAAAGTTTTGGTACCTAACGCGTTCTACGAGTGTTAGCGGACTTTTTACAAGTGAAAATCATCAATGCAAGGCTGAGGCAAACTCTGAGTGACAACAATCTGGAGGATCTCATGTTGATGGCTTGCGAGCAGGAGCGTGTGGCCTGAACACTGAACCGAGTGGCTTCAGTCGTTTCAGACTCTCCTCGCCAACGCCTACCGCTTGGTCCCTTCTCCCTCATCAGCGAGCGTTTTATGATCTGGTTTAGGTTACCTACCTAAATATTCTTGGAATAATACACATTGGTATTTGCAACGGGGGCCAAAAATTTTTATCGTTTTCAAAATTTGTCGTTAAATCTACGTTTCAAGATGTGTCGATTCCAAAACTGAAATGTCCGTCGACCGTCCACGACGTTTTGGGCAGTAGGAATTTATGCAAAAATCTGAAATTTTAGACACACTACTCGGTTCACCATCTGGTTGTGCCCGCAAGGTTTTCAGCTCGATCCCACAAGCCCTAGTAGGGGCTACAGGAGAGGATTTTGAAGGGTTTCGTCTATGTGATCGAGTTAGGTGTCGTTTTTGAAGTATTTTTTTGACGTAAAATCCATTTTTGGGGGCCCCAAAAGCATTCGATTTCACGTTGGGGCATTTGAAGGATGCTAGGATGTCGAATGAGGTGTTGTTTTCCGAGTAGGTATCTAATCTTGACAATTAATTGTTTGGGGTCTGTCATCACTCCAAACACTTGAATGACAATGTTAAATTTTTGAAAACAAACTTTCTTATTAATTAAATTTAAACAGCCAGCAGGTGAATTTACCATGGGCATGAGGTTGAGCCTTGAACTCGAAAGAAATGAACAAGCAGGTGACATACGTGTGGAGGGGTGATGGCGAAGAGGACTGGAAACGCACAAAGCCTCTCCGCTCAGTGCGCCAGCCAGATGCTCCTCATCAATAATATTGACCACAGCATATTATGCTGTGGTGATGTAACTGAAGAAATGTGCAAAATGCATTCTAGCTTGAGCCGCTATTTTGTTTGTATAGCCGGTACCAACAAATTCACAAACCAAGCGCCACTTTTATTCTTCCTAAATACACGCGCTGTTATTTTTCACCTCAGTATTACCCAACATCATCTAGGTATTAAAAGTAATTAAGTGTTTTCTTGTTCCTATTCATTTGCTAGTTTTTCCAAAACATGAAGAACTGCTCCTTTGTTGGCCTTTGGTTGTGAGGGGGGGATTACAATTGAATCGCCCGGGCCAGTAAAAACCGCCTAGCCGCCCCTGGTCTCAGTAGGCCCTAAACTCCATCTAAAACAATGTACCAAGCATCAAACTTCCACCTCTGATTATATCGGGGATTATAGTAATAAAAGCTACACCAGCAGAACTGCAAAACTGCCGACATCTTCGAAGAGAGACAGTTACACAGTTTCAACTCCCCTACTTGACCAATCTTATCACGGGGAGGGCAACAGGGTTCACACCCAGGTTTATCCAGCAACTTTGGTAATCGTCGAAACGCCGTTGGAATTATTCCAAAATAGCGCCTGAGATAGTTGAAAGCCTGTTGAAAGGGGTGGGGGAAAAGTTAACCAAGTTTCTCCCTGGGCATTATCTCCGGTTCATTTGAAGAGCCTCAATGGGATGGGGTGGCAGAAATGCAGTTGGTAATAATTTTTAATAAGGGAACTAGAGTTCTATTCACGGCGATGTGGTGAGAAGGAGGCTCGTTTTAATCGCCTATTATGGGTCACCGTCTGAAATAAAAGAGTTGGGCGTACCTGCGCCTGTTTGCGCGCACTTGTGCCCAGTTCCGCTCAATTACATCCAGAGATAGCGATATTCAAGTTGCCGACATTTATTTGTCATTTCGTATGCTTTTCAATCCACCAAATCAAAAGCGACTTTAATTATCATCTCATCCATAAGACATAACTTTCCTATCAGACGAAATTACATCTAACTGGAGAAAGCAATAAAAAGCTTCGAAACAAGCCTTTGAAAGACTCTTCAAAATGATTATCTAACAATTTTCCTATCCCAGCATGACAGCAGAGGAAAGTCGGAAAATCCAACGGGACCATTCAATTGGAGAAACTTCAAAAGCGCCACCTTCAAAAGATGAATTGAAAGAGGAGAAAACACATTGAGACTTCGAAGGAAAAAAAAAAAAAATGAGAAGACTTTTGATATGTAAAGGTGAAGCGAAAGAATGCATCATGGATTTAAACGCCCAACAGGGTTAATTTGAAGAGAGCAATAAATCATGTAAATACCTGGTAGAGCGCGGAGTCTTCAAGTTCGTGGATGAACCGACATATTTGTACGGTCTCGTTCGAATCCTCACGAAGGGGCAGAGACTGGTTGAAATTGACCAGTTCGGCAACGGGGACTGCAAACTCATCGTAGAATCGAACAGTTTGGAAACCCGAAACAACGCTGACGGCCCAGGTGACCAAGATGGCGGCGTACCAGGAGTTGTCTTTTCTCAAGAAGAGGAAAGCGGCGGGGTGAACGACGGCGAGGTAGCGGTGAAAAGACATGAGAACGAGGGTGTAGACAGACGAGAGGACCTACAAAGAGGAAGCGTTAGTTGGTGGTGGGCAAACGGCTCGAGACAAAAGAATCGCTAACTGACCGCCACCGTGATGATGAATTGGACGGCTTTGCACCAAAACGCTCCAAAAACCCACTCCTGAAAGACGAACTGCATGCCGGTGAAGGGGATGCAAAACACGATGAAAAGGAGGTCGGCAGTGGACAAACTCACGATGAGGATGTTCGTGATGGACCTCATGTTCGACTGGCAGCTGACGACCGTCACGGCCAAGAAGTTGCCCACAAGGCCGACGATCGTCGCCATTCCGAAGAGCACCGCCGTCACCACACCGACCAGCTCTTCGTCGATGTCAAACTCCGCTGTCCCGTTCATGGCGAAGGATTTGCTTCAGGTTGTCAACTCTGGAAACAATTGCAATATTTCAGAAATCAGCGACATTCTCCTTAAGGTATATGCGAATTCGCATAACCGTGTTCCCATCGTGCTAAACAGCGCAACCCTTCTCATTGAAATCAACACTGCTTAACAACGAGACACAATCACCTACGGACTGTGAAAGACTAGCGAGAACCGTTTTTAAATTGAGAGGAATGAAAACGCCGCTACCTACTGAACCTGTCGTCAATGCAACCATCGAAGCCGCCCCACCGTCAATTGCCACAAAACCTCAAACTCCCACGGGATTTCAAGTCGAGCGGTCACCAGAGGATTTCAGAACGAAATATTATCTAACTGGATGTTTTTTCAGCACCGCACTGCCCCGCTACCGGAAAGCGACTGGGCTCTTATCTCTGCTGAGAGAGCCGGCCCGATTCTCACTGAGCACATTGCTCGGAGGCTGTTTAGATTTCCCCTCTTTCCCCGCCAGACCTTTTTAACGGAATGTTTATGCTAATATCATCCATCACGGATCGGTTTTCTTTGGCCCGTTTTTCTACGTATACATTTTAGAGGGGTTATTTTACTCATTAGGTGGAAACGAAGTGATGACTCAGGTGGTTTAGGTGAGGGGTTCCCTACTCTGAACTAAATATTTAAGTGCAGAGACATTGAACTTCGACATCCCCTTTAAAGGGCTAATGAGCTGTCAAGGTGGGAGAGGGGAGACTTGGGTTTAAGCATGAGGCTCTTGAGCATGGAGCTGGTTCAGGCATCTAAGGGCCAAGTCCCAGGGTATCGAAGCCACTTGGGACAATGGCTACAGCCACCAGGCGAGTATACCACCAGGCGAGAGTGAACGCCATTGGCACCTGTGCGTATTGACTACATTTTCGGCGCATCAAAGGGGTCTAAGTCTGCATATTGTCAGTCAATATGCAGACTGAAACCAGTCAACAGTGGCCATCAAATGGAACCCCACTCACCAGAGCATCAATGGTAACGAAACTGAGGATGCCCTTGCAAAGAAGGGCTCTGCAAGTCTGAGGAACGACCAGGGGGTTTCTTATCAATGAAATCACTAACTGGAGGGAAAGGAGAGAGCGCTGGGAGCACCTGGGATCCTTAAAAAATCCCATTTGTAGCCTCGTGAAAGCCCCATAGATCCCCACGGTCAAATCGGAAGGCTCTAGGACCCTCAAAAATGAATTCTACGTCCAAAAATACTTCGAAAACGACATCTAATTCGACACCAGAGCCGAAAACCTTCGAAACCCCCTCCCTTAACCCCAAAGCGCCCCACGGGTTTGGGCGATCGGGCTGAAAACCTTCGGGGACTACTTAATGGAAAACAGAGCAGGCATTTTGTCAAAATTTCAGAATTAAAAAAAATCCTACTGCCCAAAATGGCTCGGACAGCGGACGGACATTTCGTTTTTGGAATCTAGACAACTTGAAACGTAAGATTTCAAATTTTGAGGCCGATCTTAATTTTGGACCTCCGTCTCGAATAGAGACACTCGATACATAGGTGTTTTATTCCAAGAATAATAAACCAAAACCTGAAAGCCAAAATAGACGAAAGGAGAGAAGTTTTTACAGGAGGAAACATATAAATACGCCCAAATACCTACCCCGAAAAATTTGACGATACAGCATGTGGCGAAAAAAAAAACTCTGAAAATTACCCATCATTCGACTTCCTGGCATACTTCAAAAGCCCCATTTCTAGCCCCATAAATCCTCACGGGGAATCGAATTTCATTTTATCAGTACTGACAGGCGCATCATTTCGGATGAGTGCAAAACAAAATTGACCTTACTTTCGAAATCTTTTCGGCTAACGGTGAACAACAGCATGTCGTATGACTTGGGCGGGATGGAAGTCCTTCAAGTGCCTATTCATACTTTTCTTGTGCAGGTATGCACTGAATCCATGACTCACGATAAAATTACATTAAATTTTCCAAAATTAACAAAGATTGACAGAATCTGATAAGAGCCCGCACTGAACACAACGAACGAAGAGCGGGAACAGCTGATTTAGGCCGACGTGAGCGCTACATGAGCGTGTTGTGGAAGGAATTGTAACTATGTTCACAATCGAGGAGCCGAGATTTGCTGAGATGCGCCGATTTTTGCGAATCGCTTCCTGATCTTGCCGGCATCCAGCACGCCTCCTCGCTACGATTCAACCATGACTTGTCACGCTGTGCTTTTAATGTGTTATGGGGAGGGGGGATGGTTGCCACAAAACCAGTAACTCAGGCGTTCAATTCAGAGCACCTGGTGGGGGCCTGCAAAGTGTGCAACCCACAAAGCTACTGCCTTTCTGGAAAGAGCGTCTGTTCTACCCAATAGGGCCATCTCAGCGAGAGAGTAGGAGCCCAACCTGTTGGATAAAAACCCACTTGGGCAGAGGAGGCTAGTAAGCAGTGATGTGCATCGCAGATTACTGCCACAATCAGGCCCTAAGGGTAGTGGCTCCTGCTATGTTTAAAAAAAAGAAGAAAGTATTTAAGCCTATAGTAGTCCATCTGTGCACTACTAGGCGCCAGTAACAGGTTTAGTGAAAGGCGGAAGGTGCAGTCTCATCCCCATACAACAGTTCTGCCCAGTCACAGGTGACCCGACCCTGTGTCTCACATACCCGGCAGTTTTAGATTTTATGAAGTTTTTATAAAGCTGGATACAGTTATTTTTCCATAAGATGTACTGGGTTGTAGTTTCAAAGCACGCCGTATTTTGGAAGGGCCGTTGGAGGACTATTTTGCAGGATTATTTTAAAAAAAAAAAAATCGGCTTGACAAATGCGTGCGGGTGGAGAAATCTACATGGGCCCTATCATTATCATTGATGATGAATATAATTAACGTTTCGATTAAAATGTATTTCGGTTATTGTTGTTGTGTAGGTAACTATATTGTTGATGGTGTGTTTAAATAAATAAATAAAGCGATTATGGTTGACTAGAAAAAAAAAAAAATAAAATAATATTAAGGCTGTTGTTCAATTTGAATTGTAATTAATTGTGACATATAAATTTGTATGAAGATTAATTTAAAATAGTATGTTTTATAGAAGCAAAACAATTGCATGCGAATGTGAACGATTGAAAAATACTTAATTGTAGCGTGGAGAAGAAAAAAAAAAACACACAAATACAAGGTCGGTTTCTTGACACTCCGGTCGACGGCCAGTACCGCAACCCAGATTTTGTTCAGAGTTTGTATGCGATACGTTCTCAAATAAATCTGTTTTTCTTCTTTTTCTTCTTCTTCTTCAGTTATTTTTCCATATCCAGAGGAAACTCCGTATTCGGGAGGAGGAGACTGACGGGTTTTCTTCCAGCCGCTGATGGCTTTCATAATTGGGAAATCAGACTTTACTCTCCTTTGGTCATTAGAACCTGTGGCAGCCTTTACCAGCTTTTCTCGTCCACCACTTATAACAATCCGCCAAACCACACAACACAATTTAAAATCAAATTTAGGAGCATAAACCTTCACCTTAGATTGCTAGATTAGCCTGGGTTCTGGGCGTTAGTCACGTCGCGCTACATTCTGATGAGGCCACGAGTTCGAATCGCTTATAAGATCTCAGGTATTTGGGAATAAATGTGCAGCTGGCCAATGAGGTCAAAAATATAGACATAAAACTCTTTTTATCAATACCTTCACACAATAGGAGCACAATAGTTAATTTTTCAAGGAGAAGGTCCTCACCGACGCAATTAACCGATATTTTTTTCGATGTCATTGCCCTCATTGATGCACCCGAAGGACGATGAGCCAATCGATTGCCACATTTCCAGCCAGGTGTGACAGCGATAGGACGACCGACATCCCACACCTGACAAACAAAACGGGAAAAACTCGCATATGGAAGGGATTACGTGAGGGTTCGGATAACGTCAACAGAATCCCCCCAGGGTTTGGAGGGGGGGGGGGGGTCGTTTAAAAACGTTCATCGATGTTATGAAAACAACCCGAGGGCGATAAGATAGGGGGAAATGCCTAATGAAATGTGGGGAGTTGGTTTATCTGAAGGGGGTTTGGAGAAATGGAATAACAGTACCTAATTGAAAGTTGGGGGAGTGATAACCAGCGGTGAAAGCAGGTTCGCCTGCTCGTGGATACTGCTTTAATACAGCAAAATTGGAAGGCCTCCTTAATTTGCCTATGGAAACCAACCGGCCAACAACAAAAAATCCCTCCATAAAATGAATCCAGAATCCATGACAGCTCCTTGGAGAACCAGCCAGTCAGAAAAGGAGGTTCAGAGTCACTGTCCAGGATCGACTGCCAGAATCCGCCTCCACTCAGGAACTGGGAATTATCCAGCCATCAAGATCGGCCAGTCAGGTTTAACTAACGTTAGCTGAACGTGGCCACCAACCTCCAGTCAGAATCTCTCGGAATTCGGAATGCTCTAGGACCTACTGCTACAACCTGCTGCCAGTCAGAAGCTGCCAAATCTACGAAATCAGGTTCAGCGTCCAGAATGCATCGCAAGAACCTGCTTCTAGTCAGAAGCTGCAAAATCTGTACAATCAGATTCGGCGTCCGGGATGATTTGCTAGAACCTGCCTGCAGTCAGGAAATGCTTCAATTTAGCAGCCTCTAGGAGCCATTACCAGAATCTGCTTCCATCAGTCAGGTTCAGCTACTAAAGCGTCTGAACGTGCCTCCATCAACTGACAGTCAGAAACTGTCAGAATTTGGAAGCTTTGAGGATCTATTGGTTCTTCCTGCCTCCACAAACCTCAAATTCCTACATCCAGAATATTGCAGCCTCCAGGATCTATTGGCATGGCTGCAAGTACGGCCTACTGCAGACGATTATGATGGGAAGAATCAGCGGACGTGGGGGAGCTGAAAGAAAACGTGCATCTTGGCTATCAAGCAAACGTAGCTGGACAGGTATCAACCGAGCAACTTACTTTAGCGGATTTACTTCTCCAGGCACAAGGACGCAAGAACTGCACAGAAATGCTAGCCAACTTTCAATAGTGAAGGCGGCACTGGAAGAAGAAGAGAAGAACAAGAAAAATAAGAAAAAGGATCGATTGCCTGAACCTGCCTCGAGCCAGAAACTACGAGGATTTGGTAGCTTCCGGGATTGACCAGTCAGATTCAAGTTCCAGGATTTATATTACCCAAACCAGCCTCCAGCTAGGAACTGCCAGAATTGCTTAGAACTTCTTCAGATCTTCTGAGGAGACCTTTACCGATCAAGATCTGACTCGGTTTGCTCCATCAGGCGTACTGCTAAGAGAGAACAATGTAGATCCGTTTTCACGTTTTTCGTTATCCCTTTGTGAATTTGGCACCCATCCAACACAATCCCATTCAGACAAACGGAACGGGCGAAAAGCGATTTCCCGCCAAAATGACTCATTTAAATGCCCAGACAAGAGCTAGATCTGAGCTGCCTCGTGTGCTAACTTCAAAAGAACGATCGTTGACGGCGGCAGACAACCTAACCAACCGAACCTCACAAGACCTCCTTTGTCTCCTGACGCCTGACCTCCCTCGCCCGTTAATTTTCCACCAGGCAGATTGCTGATGTTGAACGAAGACGCCCCCCTCCCACTTACCGCCATTCCAAGAGCTACCGGACCTGAATATTCATGAGTGTTCGGGAAGGATTTAACGGTTGGAACATCAGTGGGCGGAGGTCGTGTGTCTTCAACTTGATGCTTCACCGGTTAAAATTTCACCTTTACTGCTCCCATTTAACGTCGCACTCACGACATCGTTAGGCAAACACCGACAATAAATTACCATCATCTCTCAGAGGATGCCATCTGGCGGGGAATCAGTGAAGCTTTAGGCTCCTGCTGTTGGGCACCCCGTAAAAAAATAATGACCAAAAATAGCTCCTGTTACTCATTTTATATGAATGATGCACTTCGACTGCCACGCCCAAGGCAGGGAAACATTGCCTCAACAGGGTCGTTCCTGCAGGTTCTGAAATGGTAGGCAAGATTTTAGCGCTTTGAAACATGAATTTCAATCTTTTACGATGAATTCTATCCTTATATTCTATTCTATTCTATTAATAAAAATGGATGTACGTGTGTTTGTTAGTATGTTTGTTCCAACATCACGCCCGAACGGCTGAACCAATTTCCGGTGGGCGCAAATTGACGAGCGAATTTTGCTTTGTTGACGGGTCGCTATGTTCCGAGTGAAGGATGGATGCATTATTGATAGACGATGGGGAATCGTTTCTTGCGGAGCATGGGTGTCCCAGCAACAACTAAGAAACATTAAGGTAAGACGGGTTGCTACGGGTGTTCCAAGTGAAGCATGGTTTGCATTATTGCAGAATTTCACTCCTGCTCATCCCAGAGCGCAAAAATTTGGTACGGGTACACCTTCTTGAGGTCAATGGAAGTAAACCTACATGGACAGGTAATTTTCCTCTCTCTTATTGTACGAGCCTTTGATTCGAGATAATATCTCGAACATATTATGTAGTTGGATACTTCATGACAAGTAACGGGTCAACAAGGTTGGTCGTGCTTTGGGTTCCGAGTGAAGGATGGATGCATTATTTAACGGAAATTTGACATTTGATATTTCGTGCGAAGCACGGGTGTCCAAGCTAGTACAAAATAAATTAAATAGTTATATCAACGGTATTTTGAGGAAGCTCCCACCAACTCGAAATGAGACGCAAGGCCCACATTAAATGTGGTATTTAGGTACAAATTTTGGTACCTTGCAGCCAACATTCCACCTCAGATGGAACTGCAGCTGCAGTTGGAAGCTGCAGCTGCAGCTGCAGTCCATCTATGGACTGCAGCCAACAACAATAGGTATTTAATAAAACTTTCAAGGTGCTGTTCAGGAACGTTGAAACAATTACACCTTTTAAAATGGTGGCTCCTGGTCAGCAGAAACGATATTGATGAGACGGTACGAAGAATGGCTTAAGCTCAGAATTACTATTGACCTGTCAACTTTTGGGGAAATATGACAAAAATCTAAGTTAAGATTTTGAAATTGGTGTAACTTTTGAATGATCACTGATAAATTCGTGACTAGCATACATATCGCTAGTATTCGTGATAAGGCATACAAATTATGTTCTTAAAGAGAATTTAATGCTCTACAACTTTTACTTGTACAGCCCAGCTTGTGCTTGTTTCTCTCATGTCAACCGTTCAGACGCCAATCGACAAAGTTTTCCAAAAAAACGTGAGGTAAAAATCTAATTTCCAAAGCTAACCGATTTTCCGAGGCGTATATCACGAAGACGGTAGTAAAATTCGTTGCCTGGACTAATATACCTACTTGAAAATTGTGAGGTTTTCTTAATTTCGTTTTTTTTTTTCTAATGAATCAAGTTTAAAATATTGAGAGTTAAATATTTTCAGAGTTTATTAATTTTGTAAATTCCTGTGTTATAATGACAAAACAACCGCTACTTATGTTAGGGTTTAAAGGAAAAAAAGCTTTTGAAGTAGTACAATATCTCTTTTTCTCAAGCCAAAAAATCAGTTGAGTGCAAAAACAGCGTAAGGAACCCAATTCAAGTGGAACCTAGGTAATATTTGCACGGCAGCAACATAAATGCATGACAGATGCAAAAAAAAAAAATTGTTCAAATATTAGAACATTTGGTTAATAACAAAATCATAATAATATTATGATGTTTTTTCTCTCTCCTGAAAAATTTGAAAATCTTGACTTTTGTGATTTTCGCACTCATCAAAATAAATTTGCTGGAAGATAAACAATTCTCGTTTGCATTCGTTTTGCGTGCCTTTTTTTCTTTTAACTAAGTTTTTTTTTCTCAATCATTGAGAAAACTGAAGGACCAAATTATTATGTACCTACTTGAGTTTTTTTTTTTTTTTTTTTTTTTTTTTAGATCAAGTAGGTAGTTTAGAGGTACGTAAATCCAAGTTTTTCATCCATTTAGATGTCATTGATTTTCAAAATCAAAGAAGCTTCCGACAGGAGTCGGAAATGCCATCGCAGCGAAGAGGCGAGCGTAGCGATCGGGGAGGCCTACGAAGGGCGTGACCAAACATTTCCTTATTTTACCCCCTCCCCCCGACTCGGTCCTCGTTTTTCATTAAAATTTTTCCCTCCGGTTCGGCGTCGCTGCATCGTTTAATTAAATTTTCAACGGCTGTAAATCACGGTGTAGAGTTTGGAGGATAATTTTACGGTATAAATTAAAGTTGGTGGGCGTGAGAAAAGAGTTGGGAGAAGTTCGATGGGTGGTTTTGGAGTGTTCAAATTTCGGAGGGTTCAAATTTTGGTGCGTCAACAGGTTGGTTGATTGAATGAATACCTGAAAAACGGGTTTGTTGTAGCCTTCTTCGTCTCTGAAGATGCAGACTGTGTACTGCTCGTTGGTGAATGAGTACGTGTACTGTACTTCGCCGTGGCAGGCGAGGGCGTAGCTGTTGCCGACGAGGATGACGATCCACGTGATGAGTATCGCCGTAATGGCGTTTTTCTCTGTCCGGACGGAGATTGACGCGATGGGGTGAACGACGGCGAGGAACCTGTCGAGGGACATGAGGACCAAAGTGAACACAGAGGCGTAGGCGGTGACGACGATGAGGTACTGAACCATTTTGCACCAAACGTCGCCGAAAGGCCAGAAAGTGAAAATGTAATCGGCGGCGGTAAAGGGGACGCAGAACACGATGAAAAGAAGGTCGGCGACGGCGAGGTTGATGATTAGGATGTTAGTCGTCGAGCGCATTTGAGCGTTGGCGGCGACAACGATAACGACGAGAGCGTTCCCGATGAGGCCGAGGATGATTATGATGCCGAAAAGGATCGGCACGACGATGGGAACGATCTGTTCCATCATGAGAACTTCCGTGTTGTTTATCGTCGTATTGGCCCCCCATTTGTCCCCGTTTGCCGCCTCCGGCCGCGTCAGATTGACGATCGCGGACTTTTCGAGAAGCGGCAAACTCTCCGTCATCACTGGGCCGCTGAGTCTCTCGCACTGAACGGGTCCCGCCTCCAGCAGCCGCCTCCGAACCCCCTTCAACCCCGCGCAGAATGTCACGCCTGACTTTTCCAGTACCAACTGACTGAGTGAGTACACCTAAATCTTTATTATACCCAGCACAAAACCAAGATAAAGTACATCAAAGTGTTGGCCAAGTTTAGAATAAAATATGGTACTACGTTTTTCGGATTTGCAAGATAACTCAGTTTCGGTGCTCCCTACAACATTCGTTCCCGAGAACAATCTTGTAGAACATTATATTTCCTTCACTTTTCAACCTATAAAATTTCTCGTTCACCTATCAGATCAAGAGGTACAGGGCATAAGAGATTTCTCTGAGATTCGCCCATCATAATACGCGCACAACACTACCCGACACTGGTCTTGAAATAGTCACAAAAACTCTCCTCATACGGGGGGGGGGGGGGGTATAAAAGATAAGGAGAATCGCTGAGAAAAAAAAAACGACAAAATATTTATTTCATGTTTGTTTGTTTTTTTTTTGTTTTTTTGTTTTTTCACGGCGATTCTACTTATTTCGTCATTCGTCATTAAAATGTAATTAATGACTAAATTTTAATGAATGCGAGAAGAGTCTCAACCTCGTAGTGGCAAAGTTATCCAGCAGAAAACGTTCTTTTAGGGTATTTTTGGAATTAAATTCTACACGTTTTGGAGACTTTGGCTCAGCTCTAAAGCACTGTACCTTGGGATCTGATGGGTGCACGACAAATCGTTAATAGTGAAAATTGAAAAATATTCAATGTTCTAAAAGAGTAACTCTTTACAAATTTTGTTCCCGAGTGTGAACATTGATTTGAGTACCTACTCAAACTGAGATATCGAACAAAAACTAAAAAGTTATTTTCTTAGGAGATTCTAAACTGGGAAAATCTTAGAAGGCCCTCTTGACATAACGTAAGGTAGATGCGGCGAAATAGTGGGAATCCATCCTATAAAAAGACGATTTCAGACGAAGTAGTCTATTTCCACGATAAAATAAAATAACAACTTGTAGACGCGTTTCGGTTTAGTAAACCATCATCAGTACAATACAGAATGAGGAAGTTGTGAGAAGTTCCTTATATACAAAAGTGAATGTGCCTTCTTATGGGCGTGGCATTAGAAAGGTGGCAAGAAAAGAGAATGTGAAAGGCAAATAGGTGAAAGGAGAACTCACAGGAAAATATCGATTAGAGGGGAACGCCTAATTACATCCAGGTCATTTACTGATATTCCTAAATTGTAAACTTTCTGAATTTCCAAAGATTCTAAAGCATCTAGTTTTGGACCTTTTTGGCAAACATGAGCTATCCCAATGGCTGGATTATTATAACCTATCTCATAACTGATTCTATGGTTTTCTTCTGACAAATGTTTTTCAAAAGCTTCCCTACCCCTTCCCAACCTAAGATCATCACTATGTTCCTTCAATCTAATTTTAAATTTTCTTCCAGTTTGTCCTACATATTGAATCCCACAATCACATTTTAATATATACACACCCCCTTTATCCTCTAAAGGAATTTTATCTTTCACACCCCCTAGTAATTTCTTTGTAGAATTCTGTGAATAGAATCCTACTCTGAAACCCCTATTTTCTAAAATGCGACCCACTTTCTGAGTTACATTCCCATAAAACGGTAAACTAACCCACTTCCTATTATCTGGTTCCCTTTCTTCCCTTTCCAAATTTGTGACTGCTAATTGAAATTTCTTCATACCAATCTTTCCCCAAATTCTATCTATAGTAGCCCTATGATAACCATTACTCTCCGCTATAGAGTAAATTACTTCTTTTTCTTTTTGAAAAGCTACTTGATTCATTGGGACCGATAATGCCCTGTTAATCATACTGTAAAAGGCTGCAAATTTATGAGATGTTGGATGATTGGAACTATTATGGATAACCACATCCGTATAGGTTGGTTTCCTGAACACAGCAAATTTATGCCTACCCCCCTCCAATTTTATAGTTAAATCTAGAAAATTCAGCTCATTCCCCCCCACTTCCTTAGTAAATTGAATATGCTGATCTACAGAGTTGAGCTGATTAAAGAAATTAGCTAGTTGCCTATCAGTCCCATTGAAGAGGACAATAACATCATCAACATATCGATACCAATAAACAACATTATTTTTGAATTTTGTTTCAAAGATCCCTTCTAAATGGTTCATATAAACATCTGCTAATAGCGGAGACAATGGCGATCCCATAGCTACCCCTGGTTGAGTATAACAATCCCCATTAAATTTAAAATAATTTTGATCTATAAATAAATTCATCATTTGGGATAGCTCATCTTTCCTTACAAAATCAAGTTGAGAATTTAAAATTAATCGGTTAATTACATCTTTACATTGTTGAACTGGAATGTTAGTAAATAAACTAGTAACATCAAAAGAAACTAATTTTGAATTATGTGGCACATGAACATCTTTAATTTTACTTATAAGGTCCAAAGAATTTTTAACGGTAAATTTTGGAGTGAAATCAACAGAATTTTTAAAAATAGTGTTCAGTTTTTTGGCTAACTTATAGGCAGGCGCATTTATATATGATACAACAGGTCGCATAGGTATTCCTTCTTTGTGGATCTTGGGAAGACAAGTTAGGAGAGGAGGTCTAGGGTTCATTTCAAATATGCCACGTTTCCAAACCCCTTGAAAAATACTACTGGAATTATTAACTATCCTTCTCCCTCTTGATCTGAGCAAGAAGAACTCTTTTTTTTTTCGCACGATAACTCAGTTTTGGTGCTTCCTACAACGTTCGTATCCGACACCACTCTTGTAGAACATTAAAATTCCTTCAATTTTCACTATTTATAATTTGTCTTACTCCAATCAAAACACGAGGTACTAAGATTTCACAAGTTTTGAGTTTTCTAAGACGCTGTGTTTTTGGTTTTTG
The DNA here is from genome assembly GCA_955831195.1 of Pilophorus perplexus. Taxonomy (NCBI): domain Eukaryota; kingdom Metazoa; phylum Arthropoda; class Insecta; order Hemiptera; family Miridae; genus Pilophorus; species Pilophorus perplexus. Next base: position 16,176,536 of record OY037008.1, read on the forward strand.
CTCGATATCTCAGTTTGAGTAGGTACTTCCTAAGACTTTTACATGCGAGACCAATCTTTTAGAACGTTGAATATCCTTCAACTTTCATTTCAAACATTTTTGCGTGCATTCATCAGGTCACGTCGTATGAAGCTATAATAATGTGTCACATGTTCGAAAATCCCCTCAGCAACTCGTAAGGACAGTGTTTGCCAGATAACTCAGGCCACAAGCTTCCAAGATAGTTATCCACACAACCAAGAACAATCTTGTAGCATTGAATTTCCATCAATTTTCACTATTTACAATTAGTCTTAGAGTAAGACTAATTTTAAATAGTAAGACTCTTACTTACTACCATCAGATCACGAGGTAGAGGGCTTTAAAGATTTGTGCAAGTTTAGAACTTCGCAAGAAAATTGGTTTTTGGTTTTTGCTTCATATCTCAGTTTGAGTACTTCCTACGATGTTCACACTCAAGAACAATCCTATAGAACATTGAATATTCTTTAATTTTCACCACATGACGGTGTATAGGGCTTTGAAGCTGAGCCCAATTTTCCAAATGAAATTGAATTCCAAAACGCTGCAAATTTACAGAAGGGGTTATTATTCTCTTATATAGGTAACTTGTGCAGAAATTAATTGCGCAAAAGAAAATACAACCAAAAAAAAAAAACAATTTGACGTATTTAAAAAAAAACGCTGCAATTTTACATAAGGATTTATTATTCTTTGATGTAGGTTACTTGTGCAAAAATTTAATCCTTTGTCAATGAAAAAAAACATTTAATTTTTTTTTTCTGATTTTTTTGTTTTTACTCGAAAAATATTTGGCCTGGGATCCTTCAAAAATCCCATTTGTAGCCCCATGAAAGCCCTATCGATCCCAACAGTAGAATCGGATCGTTCCGGGGCCTCCAAAAATGGATTCTACGTCCAAAAATACTTCGAAAACGGCACCTAGCTCGATCCCATAGCTAAAAGCCTTCAAAAAACACCTCCCGTAGCCCCATTTTAGCCCCATTGCGCCCCACGGGTTTGGACAATCGGGCGGAAAACATTGTGGACACAACTAGATGGTAAACCAAGTACCTATTTCGTAAAAATTTCAGATTTAAAAAAATCCTACTGCCCAAAACAGCTCGGACGGCGGACGGACATTTCGGTTTTGGAATTTAGACCTCTTGAAAGGATGTCAAATTTTGAGGCCGATCCGAGTCGTCGACCTCCGTCGCGATTACATAGGTACACCTAATACACGTATCCTATTCCGAGAATAATAAACAAAAACGCCTCAAAAGAGCGAATTCTGCTTGGTAACTTTGCTCTGGTGCTTTCCCATGAGGCCCCTTAAATCCGCTGGCTCTATCGTGTATTGAACACACAGGAGTGACTATAATCGACGGCTACCGACAAAAAATTAAGCCCGTACCCGCATGTTTCGTTCGCTGAGAAGTAAGAATGTTTCATCTTAATCAGTTTCCTCATGTTACTCGATCATCATTCCATAACTCATGTTTTATGAAGTTTTTCATTCATTTTTCTTCGATATACCGTCGAACCATTTTTACGAATTCATTCATTGTACTTTCCAGGAGTTAACAACGATTGAGCCAGAGCAACTTAAAGCTAGCTAGTAGGCCGTCAGGATACGGGTTAAAACATTCGAAAAAAAACCCTCATATCTTAGCTCTGGATCATCTACGTTCAAAATTGGTTGAAGCTGCCCCACTCTCCCCTTAGGTTAACCTCAATTGAGCCCATCAAGTTTTCATCCTTTTCGCTGGAGAGGCTTTTGGTGGATTTTGGCAGGGGTCGAGTGGGGGTCGTTTTCGAGGTGTTTTCGGACGTTCAGTCCATCCCAGACCCATCCGGCGACTGCGGGTTTCTGTGTTGTGGGTGTAAAAGCGGTGAATCGAGGCTGTGGGAGGATCTAGCGAGACGAGAGTCAACTAGCTGCTTGTCGGCAGCCACTACGAGGTTGAGACTCTTCTCGCTCCATTTGTGGTTTTTTTTCCCCCTCTCTCCACGAGTAAAAACATACAACATGCCCAAAAGATTTCGAGATTACCGGGAAAACATTCGTTGACATCAAATCAGAGATCGAAGGATTTCCTCGTAAAAGGGGCCTACAAACGAAAAAGATTTCCGAGAAGTCGCCTCGTTATAAAATTAAAGATTCGCCTCGTTAAAAACTGACGTCATTTTGAACCGCTGTAGGAAATTTGGTGTGAAATGTTTTCCGTACAGATGGAATCTACGGTGTCAAGGATGAAAACCAGATTTAGGCGTCTGGGAACCGTTTTGGCTGTTGCAGCCGAAAGCGCGAAAGTAATTAGATGATTTTCTAACGAAGCGAATTCAATCAAGCGCCTGTAATTCTGCCGTTTCTCGGTATTCTGAGAATAAAACTTTTTTTTTAGATTGGTCATTTTTTTTTACACTCTTCCACTTGTCTTTTACATAATTTCCTACTTTTAGAAAAATCCAAAAACGACAAAATTTAATTTAATTCCCCCCCCCCCCGCCCCACCCCCCGTCATTCTCCAACAGCAAATGGTTGTTTCTTTTTCCCCTTCCTCGGCGATCCCCCTTATGGCTAATAGCATTCGGCCGAGTTCCAACATACTCCCCCCCCCCCCCATCTTCATCTTGTGGTGAGTTTCTGTGACTATTTCAAGACCAGTCTGTGTCTGGTAGTGTTGTGCGCGTGTTGTGATGGGCAAATGGGTGTCCTCGGAGCGTCTCAACCTGACCAAGTAAACAACCACCTAAGTAAGTTGAGCAATTAAAAAAAAATAGCTGCAAATTATACTGAGGGGTTCATTACTTATTTTTTATAAATTGTGCAAAAAATAATGGTATGTATCAATAAAAAAAAATGCAATTTAAAAAATTGAAAATTACATGAAAACAATGAATGGTATGTTAGCACAAATGAGAGACCACCAAAAATGGATTCCAAAATTATTTGGAAAACGACACCTGGCGAAAGTCCTTCGAAAACCGAATTCGTAGCCCCCATGGCAGGCCCATAGATCTCCATAATGTTGGCGGATGGGACTAAGATCCCGTTAAATGGATTCCACGTCAGAAATTACTTCGCAAACGATCCCTAAAGTTATGAAAACATGTTTTTAACCCTCTCTCACCTTCACACGCACTCACATCCTATCTAAAACCGATTTTTAATTCTTGGCCAGAGTCGCACGTAAATGAACTCCACGCCCAAAAATACTTCGAAAACGACACCTCACACGCAAGGCCTTCAAAAACACTTCCTGTAGGTACTCGATTTGTAGCCCCTCGGAATAGTGCGATCTGCCCGGTTTCACGTATTTTTTCTTTTTTCTTTTGTTTCTAATAGGCATGTTACTAAAAATTATTATTATTTAGTATTATTTTATTTTTGTAATTATTACCTATTTATTTTGTTTACAGAAGCTACATTTGAACTAAATTTCTGCATTTCATAAATTAAAAGCTTCCTACTGGGGGTTTTATTTATTTTTTCAAATGGGGTTCTCAAATTTTTTAATTTTTTTTTAATTTTTTATTTATTTAATAATCTCCACAGTTTAATAATACGCACAAAAACACGTTTTAAAATCGCCAACTCAACGATTCCAGACATCATTCCAAGTATTTTAAAAACTATTCTGAGCTTGTAAGTAGGTCGTAAAAAAAAAATAAAAAAATAAAATTTTTGGACGAACAACGGACGATTATTACAACATTGACAAATATCTGCAAGGAACTTTTTTTTTTTTTTTTTTTTTTTTTTTTAATCTCAAACAAATCGTCTACAAAAGCTCTCAAACTCTTCTGAATCTCAAAGGTTTTATTGAATTCGGTCAGTACTAAAAATACGTAATTACCAAAGTATTTAGATTAGGTACAACAGCACAAAGCTATGTTGACACTATATTAAGCGTCTGAATGTTTGTAAGATAAAAAGACGGTTAAAAACGAAGCAGTCTAGTTCCACGATAAAAATATAAATATAACTAAGTTATTTTTATATTTTTATCGTGGAACTAGTCTACAAGTCTTGTTGACGCGTTTCGGTTGATTAGACCATCATCAGTACAATAATTTTGTCAGCAATCAATGTTTATGACTTTTTTGGCATTTACCCGGATGACCACGAGAAAAAAATGAGGAAAATCCCAAAACACCCATAAACATTGTCTTGATAGGTACTTGCTCTGTGTAGTTCATCTAGACTGTTATAATATGTCGATGAAAGAAAAGAAAAAGGAACTCCAGAGAGACACAACTGATGGATATATTTAACTCCCTTGTATTCTACATTTTTCTATATACTAATTTTTATCTATATAGTGCACATATTTGTATTTAGTTCGTTTGTTTAGTGTAAGACGATAAAATTATCATAGTCTCGTTGATGTCAAACAGGCTTATTTGGCACCCCAGCAACCGGGTGGCACCCCCCCCCCCCCTCGCAGTTCCACCACTGGTTATGAGCTCCAAAGGAGCGACATCTTAAAACGTATATTGACCAATTTTGAGGCTAATCAAAATTTTCTACCTCCGTCACGAAAAATAGGTGTATTATTCCAAGAATAAGATACCTAAAATTGAATTTGTCATCACTTGGATGAATTCAAAGGTTCCATGTCCATGTCCATTCCTTGGTTGAATGGTTGACATCGTGCTTATCAATTGCTGGTTCGATCCCAACAGACACCCCGCTAGACATCTTCCTTGTGCTGATAATCACCTCTCAGAAGGCAATGGCGAACCACCGAGAGTATCTTGCCCAGGAAAACCTCTCACATTTGCCGTTCGGAGCCCGCGTTAAACAGCAGGGCCCTACTACTTCTGTAATAACTGTTCAACACGCTCAACAGAAGGTAGTAGTGAGAAGTCGCCAACGCTTGTTACAGGTATGGCACCCAGAGAAGAAGAAGGTTGAATTCCTGCTAGGGGCGCTAGTGGCTGTGTGGAGCAGTGACCACTATGAGCGATCTTTCTTCACATTGGGAGAATATTTCGTTTAATGTATGCAGAATGGACACAAAATGGCTACCACAGTACAGAAATTTGACGTCAATGTGGTTCTGGTGGTGTCCGCAACACAGGTGGAGAGCACTAGTGTCAAAAACGAGGGTCACTTCAGAATGTCCTGTCTGTAAGTCTTTTTTCCCCGTAAAATGATAAACAAATTGGTCTTTTAGGTTCATTATCACGTATTCAACAAGAATTGAAGAATAAGCTTCACAATAGCCAGCGTCTATTTTTAAATGAGAATTTATTCTGTGCAACAAAAAGGGGGAGAAGAATAGAGGGCTTAGTTCCTCTCTCGTATTTTTATTTGTGGAGTATAAACTTCCTGTGATTCGTAGAACTGCAACAGTTAGAAAAGTCCGATCAGAGGTATTGTCTTAGTTTTGCCACCTTGACTTCTACTAATGACTGAGGAAGAAGCAAATGAAGACATCCTTCAAACAAATGTGGCATTGTGTAGTGGGAGAGTTTCAGGCATAAAAAATGAGAGTTTACGAAGTGGAAGCCTGTTTACGTTGGGCGGGTTTTGATGGGAAGATCTCGTCCATTTCATTGCCGAATTGCCACTCGGATTTGTTTGGTTAGGTTACGAAATGGCTGTAAATGAGCAGAGTGGCTTATTGAAAAGGTTAGGGTTGTGGAGGCAGCAAGCAGCGCGCTCTGTTGGTGAATTCCTTCAGCAAATTCACCCAGGAAGCTTGATTTCCAAGAAGTTTTTTTTTTTTTTTTTCACTTCCCAGTTGAAGGTTAGGAACGAGAACTTCGAGACGTGAAGACGGGGATTTGGCAGTCTTCCTTCCCGTCAGAGAAAACTTATTGACGGACCCGTCGAAACCGCCTCCGGGTGCCAAAATCAACCTAAGGATCGGAAACCGGACGAAATCGAGACCGCCATTAAACTATGGAACAACTTTTTCCGTCTTACGCCTCACAAGTTTAGAAGCCTTTAACCGAACCGAAGGAAAATTCGGACAGTGCCCGAAAAGTCCCAACGACATGGAAAAATATAGCTTTGCACACACTAATTTGACCCAATTCCAACACTCACCCTCGTGCGTCCCACATTTCGACCCGCGAGGTTTGTCCACTCGAGGAAGTCACAGTTTAAAATACATTATGATTTCCCAGGGGGGCGTAAATGAGTACTAAAAATACTCCAGGGAGAATAAAGATCTCCGGACGCGATCGTGACGGGTCTCATACAACAGGGTGCGAAAAAAAAACCCACGGGTGTCGGAGACTTTCTAGAAAGTCTTGGAGGAAGACCAAAAAGAAAAAAAACGGATTCTGGCACGAGTCGCGATCCGGAGATACGTCGAATTTCCGTACAAAGCGTAAAATAATTCCACCTGCAAACCTTGACAGAGAAACAGGTTGAATAAACTGGAAATCACTGAGTGACGTCGTAGAAATGGCAGGTAGCGGCGAAGTCTTGACCTTCCGATAAACGGTTTTTTAGCATGGAACATGCTAAAGCCTTGACCTAACTGGCAAAAAGTGTCACGTTTTTCGGGAACGGTATCGAGGAACGAAAATGCGACCCAAACGTAGCGCGTGGTTCTCAATTCGTATTAGGAGGTTACGATACCAAAGGAGCTGTTTTACAATTTAGGTACAATGTACCTACTACATATGTCATAGTAATTTTGCTTGGCAACGTTACTAGGCAATGCCTGTTCCATGTTTCTTGAATTTTATCCAAAGGTTCAAAGGAGTAACCTGTGGGTTTTTTCAAAAACTTTGCATTCACCTTTTTAGTGTCGTCAGCAGCTGCTAATTGTCCGCTGCTGTGGCGTCTGCAGACATTGTGTTATAACACAATGTCATGTCTAAATAGTGCTGGCTGCAGCAGCCAGGCTGCTGTTGTGGTATCCGCTGGTGTTTTTGTACCCTGCTGTAGTGGCGTCTAGAGATTTCTACGATCTCTGCAGGTGAGGAGATCTGCAGCTGCTTTCTTGTTGCAGCAATTTCTTTGCAGAGTTCTTTTGGTGTTAACCACTGTATTAGAGTCCACTGCTGTCAAGGAGACTAGTTTTTTGGGTTTGCTGCTGTTGAGTCATTGAGACCAGTGCTGTTGTAGCGTTTATCACTGTTTTTGAGACATTCGCTATTGTAATATCTCTGTATAGATATTATCTACTGCTATTGTGGCGTCTAGGGCTGATTTTGTGTCCACTGTCATTTTAAAATCCGTAACCGTTTTTTTAGGCCACTGCAGATTTGCCATCTACAGCTATTTCTATGCCCACTACTGTAGTGGCGTTCCTCAGTGTTTTTGTGTCTACCGCTGGTTTTCTGTTGGTTACTGTAGTGGCATCTAGTGCTGCTTTTTAGTCCTCCAATGTAGTGACCTCTAGCTCCGTTTCTGACTGCTGTCCAGGCGTTTGCTGGAGTTTTTGTCTCTATTCCTGTTGTAGGGTCAACCTCTGTTTTGGTGTCATCAGTGGATGTCGTGTTGGTTGCTGTAGTGACATCTAGTGCTGCTTTTGAGTCCTCACCTTTTGTGGCCCCTACCGATGTTTCAGTGGCCACGCTGTTGTAGCATCTACAGCTGTTTTTGAGGCTAATGCTATTATGGCATCTGCAGCTGTTTCATGTCCACTGCTGTTGTAGCATCTACCTCTGCTTTTAAATCACCACTCTTGTGACGTGTACTGCTGATTAGCGCAACCTTTTTCCAAAAAATGGGAAGGTGCGCTCACCTCCTCGACATGTATGTTTTTTGTTTTTTTTTGTTTTTTTGTGTACAGAGCATCACGCCCAAGCGGCTCAACAGATTTTCATGAGGGTGGTCTCATTGTGATCAGCCTGTTCGTGGGGTGGTTATAGGCTACCTTGATTTTTCCTCCCTCGTCCCTTTCATCGGTTTTCGGGAGGTACTTCACGACGAAAGTGGTTTATCTCTGATGTGTAACTAAGGAGGCCTCAATAGGGGGACGAAAGTTTTTGTCCGATTTCGTTGGTACAAGGGTCTATGGAATGAGCTTTTTAGGCTGATTCCAACGACTCCAAAACGATTTTTGCAACCTGAGCCGTTCGTTACCTCTGATCGGCATAAGGTTTTATTACGCATCGGTCGTTAGGGTGCAGTTGTTTACGTAATGAGCATCACGTGGATGATGTGTTGTGTGGCATAGTTTGGTCGCTAGATACCTACTGTTTCTTAGTTTCTCTCGCTCATTAAATATATCGTAATAACAAAAAGGTTGCGCTCATCTATTCAATTCAATTGATGGCTTGTTTTTTATGCTTGCTGAAGTAGTATCTAGCGCTGGTTTTGAGTTGATTGCTGTCGTGGCGTCTGTAGCTGTTTTCATCTGCTGCTGTTCTGGCTTTTACCATTGTTTTTGTCTCGACCTCTCCTTTAGCGTCTACTTCTGCTGTGGCGTCTACAATTGCTTTTTGATCCACCACTGTGCCAGCTTCTACCTCTCTTGCGACCACCTTTGCTGTCACGCTCATCTCGCCATAGTCCAATTTTAACCCACCGATAAAATGGGACCCCTCAAGATCCTGCCATCCGGAAGGCGAGTTGGCTGACTAATTCGACTATTTCGATTCGAGCGTCCCGCTCTTGTCAGAGGGGAATGACATACTTTACTTCCCAACCTCGGCCTCCCCTCCTTCCCTCGTTCCCGTCGAAAAATAGCTACTGTGGAGCGGTGACGAAATTTTCGCCGCCCCGAAATAGCTCGTCCCTTCCGAGGACCCCTCGACAGCGGGTTTGCAGTGCGTGAAGAGTCGTTAATCAGTGGGAATAAATGAAATGGGTGACGAATTAGCCACAACGGCCTGAAAGGACCGTTTTCCGTCCGTCACTCAGCTTTCAAGGTAGTAGTGTGCACTTTTTCAAGCGCCGCCACACATTCGATCGTCCAAGTCCTTCGACTGCGATCACTGCCAATGTGACGTCTACTGCGGAAACCCCACCAATATAACCCACTTGTTAGCTTAATAATTGAGGTCAAAGCTTTTTCCTTGTAGACTCAACCAAAACCACGATATTTTGGCATATTTTTCAATTTTTCGCCTTAACCTCGAAAACTATGAGTCGCACAGACAATGTTAGGTACTCGTAACGTTTCTAAAGGATATTAAACTCTGCGTCGATTGGTATAATCACACGCTACATCCAGTTCAGCCATTTGTCCATAATCGATCGTCAAACTCATGCAACTGCGCTAAAAATTGAGTTGTAGGTACCCAGTTTTAGAACTCCACAATTGCCTTTTCGTTCAATTTTCGTCCGCACAATGCAGCCAGCCATTCGAACGGGTTAAAGCAAGTTCTGCGAGCTATTGCCGAGAAAAAGCGATCAAAAATAGCCAGCTGGAGTGCGGGGGCTTCCAAGTCGCCGACTTTTCATGTGAGACGGATTGACCCGCTCTGACAAAACGCGAAGTTTCCCCCCCTTAATTTAGTTCAGCTTTATTTCTTCTGCGAATTTTTCACAGTAGGATGATTGAGGGCGTTTTCTTCGAGAGAGAGAAAAAAAAGTTTTCTTAAAAGCTTTCGCTGATGAGATGCAGGGACCGGATGTTTCGTCTAACAGGGTTTGAACAGTTGAAACCGAATATACTAGACGAATAAATATAGTAATATAGGGTGGAACGGTGGTAGATTCTATGTGAGTAGTGGACGCACTAGGAGTAGAATCTACTATTTTTGCATCTGATGCAAAAATGGAGGGAAGCACGGAAACGCCAGTAGACGCATTAGTAGCCGTAGATGTGACAGCAATCGATAATACAACTGCTGTAGACACCGGTAAGAAAGCAACACTCCATGTCTTGATAGAAGAAGACTTCACATAATATTCATTATAGTATGCAGTGAACACAGCTATGGCAGTCACTAGATCATTGATGACGCCTCCGCTACAAGCCATCATTAGAAGAGCAGAGGAAGGTACAGTGGTATTTGCTGTGGCTACCGATGATCTGAAAACCACAAGATATAGAAATAAGTGGAACAGTAGGTACAAACAAGGTAGGAACAAATTTAAAATCAGATCCCTAGAATATCCAGCTCCTCCACGTGGTCCATCCTGCGCACACCAGAATGCCGGAGAGGACAGTAGGAACTGGGGTACTTCCCCTGGGAGACTGCTGAAGAACAAGAAGGAAGAACAGAAATGATCAACGAAGGCGCAGGGGACAACATAAAAACACGTGGTTCAATAGCAATAGTAAATGCCTCGACACAAGGTACCACCTCATCAGCAGCAGCTACTACAAAAGCAACCGGACTATGAAAATTTCATCATTTAATGATGTTATTCTTAATTAAGCATTCTTAGTTTAGGAAATATAATTATTTGTGCTGAGTAGGTAAGTGATCTGTGCATACCTGTATGGAAATATGTCAAGATCATGCTGTAATATCCAAGTATACCAACCTAGTCATCCAAAGTTGAATAATAATATTGTACAGTATTTTTATATCAACGATAATATAATTTATATATTACAATAAACAGGCTCACTTGACTGCGAATCCTTGCTGGTTTCTGACTCATTCTATATTAGGCACATAATAATATAATATTATATAATATATAATATAATATATAATATATTATGATATATGAACCATGGAAGCAGGAAGTGAGCTCTCTTCCTACTTCCATGATATTTATTTTAAGATTTAGAGCATAAATTTGAAACCACGAAACCTTAAACCCCGACCGAGGTCTTATTAGGCATCTACCTACCAACCCTCAAAACCACCTACATTACGATTTTGATGATTTATTTTGGGTAAAATAACCATTAGGTAAGTGATATTTTTATCGATAGGTACTCATGTATTTAGCTAGGAGAACTGAAACAAAAAAACAAACATGTCGAAGAGATGAGAGCACCTTTCCATTTTTGGAAAGGTTGCGCTAAAAAGGTCGTGATTTTGCTTTACGGAAGTAGAGCTCATATGTACGGAAATGGCTCTCTGAACAGCTGACTATGAAACCCGAATTAGCTCGATGACTGTCCATACAACCAAAAAGGGGTGTGATCAGTCCCGAGCCGTTCGGGACTGACTGTACATAAAAACCTAAAAGTGTATGCCACGGCTACGTCTCAAACACGCCAAGGTGGTGGTGGACGCAATAGCGGCAGTTGATGAAGGGACGGCAATCGATGACTCTGCAGCTTAAGTGCCATAACAGAAAGGGGCGCAAAAGGAGCAGTCGACGCTTCGACAGAACAGATACCCATTAGTAGTGATAAGATAGACAACAGGAGACGCGAAAACAACAGTAAACTGTGTGATAGCAATGAATGCCACATCAGGTACAGATACTGAGATCTCAGAGGGTAGTACGAACTATAGCGAGGTAAATAAAATCATCAATTAATGCAATAGCAGGAATGAAAGTGAAATCAACAGTGGATGACCCTACAGTACACACACATGAACAGTGGTTGCCGCTAAGACAGTTATAACTTTTAAAATAATTTTAAAAGTTATAACTGTCACAGCGCTGATTAGTTGACTCAGTCAGGTGGTTTTTTATAATTATAATTTTTTAAAACCACCTGACTGAGTCAACTAATCAGCAGCACCAGACGTAGTAACATTAACATCTTTTCCACCGCCAACAACCTCAAAAATTTATTCAGTTCCGAATTTGACCATAATGTTCCCACAAGAGTCGAGTGAACATCCTAAGAATCGCTTGTAAAACCGTTTGTGGGTTTATTCCAAGGGGCGGTACCCCTCCGAGGTTCGATTTATTCTTAGCTCCCGGTGTGCTCGGGCTATCAACCTGTAGGCTATCAATTGCGGGATATCAACCTCAAGTAGCAGTGAAAACCAATGAGGTTAAATTTGGTTGGGGAGTTGGAAAGGAATGGGGAAAAGTTCTTCTTCCGTTGTCTTGAGTTTAGTCTGAAAACAGTGTTGCCAGCGATTTGGACTCAGTCACACCTGACCAGTCTCCCCAGGAAACGCCGATATTAATGACGAAGAGGGCGCGTTGATGTGAGCCGTGCAGACTTAATCAGTCAAGGTGGCTCCACGCTAATATAATCGTTCTGGCACGAGTTTTCAACGAGCTGTTTTTTCCAACTGCTCCTCCTCCAAATGAATCTTCTCAACTGAATCATCAAATGAAAAAACTAGAGTGATTCAAGTTTTTTTTTTTTACGGTTTGTTTTCCTGTTATTCGCTTCGGTTGACTTTCGGTTAACTTCCTTAACCCGAAGAGGTTTTGTTGTATCAAGGTCTGACTCACTATCTACCTTCAAGCCAAATGTGCGCGTCCCATCAATCGGAGTTTATTTTCAAATCCCCCCCTCTCGACTGTATCAAACACAATTTACGCCGAAGCCGATTTTTTTTTTCCGAGACCACCCCTTAAGGCAATGGCGGACATTCCAGACAGGAGGAAAGAACGAGGAGCACGTCGGCTAAACGGGGAGGATGCGCGAGCCAAACCCCGAAATTCCCCGGAGAGGTGAGATATATTTCAGAGCTGGCTTCCAGTATGGGATCAACAAACGAGCCAATTTTTCCTGTTTACAGGATAAAAACGGCAAGATGCTCTTCTAGAATGAGACCAGGCGATCACCCGGTAAGTGGGCTTTCCAAACAGATGCTCCACGGATCGAAACTGGGAAAAACTGGCATAGTGACGTGTAGAATGGAACAGCAAGACTGGGACTGCAGGGGGAAGGCCAAGTCCACGGCAGCTGGCACGGTGCAAGAAGGGTTATCAGTCATGGGAGTAGCTTTCCCCACAGTTGGCCAGACTGATGGGCCTGCAAGGTACCGCCCTTGAGCTCCAAACGTTAAGCTGGTTTGAGATGCAGTGTGAATTTGCTGCCTGAGACCCGATGCAACTGTGGTGTCTTGCTATGGGACCGCCGAGGAACTTCTATGGTTGAGGTCTTTTGATTTTTCTTAAAATATGCAGGAAAGTATGGGATCTCAATGTACCAACTGAGACTCATATCCTTGTCTAGTAACAGAAACACGTCGAACAGACCGGCTTCTTTGATGATCCGGCTTCCGTTGTTGCTTGCGCAATGTTGTGGGGTTGAAGGAACCCCTGGCAGGAATGGAGTTTAGTTTAATTTACCAGTGAGACGACTGGTGGCAATCCTAACGTTACTTCTGGTCAAAGACAGATGGGTATTATCGCTCGATACCAAGGTACCGTATGCTGAACGTTTTGGCCTGCCTCAGCCTTGTTATGTTGTCCCAGAGCTGTTTGGTTCCCTGGTCACCTGCTGGATCAAATGACTCTTTGAGGGCCCGGGAACTGGGTGTGGATCTGGCTCCATTCTTTTCAAGACTATTAACTTTTTCATAGCCCTCAAGGCACCAGTAACCACAACAGATGGAGTCTCTTGCGTACCACTGCAGCCTTATGACGCTGAAGGCATTCCCAGACCAGCCTGGCTGTCTAAGAAGGTAGGAGGTGCAGGCTTTGGTGAGCTAATCTCACCCGTGGTCGCTGTGTGCGGTTGAATTGGACCAATACTGTGCCAGGGATTGTGGTCACGAAGTGCTCAGAGGCGTCTGCTGCCTGAGACCCAAAAGAAATGAAGGCGGTCGATTCGGCGGTTTCCACAAGGAATTTCAAACTTGGGTTTGAGTGTTCCTTGTTCCCAGACCGAAGCAATGGCCTTGTTGAGAGATTTAACCAGACCAGAACCGTTCTCTTGGGTCGGAAAAGTTCCTCCGCAATATTAGAATTTTCGATCGAATCGACTCGAGAGCTCGACAAGCCTTCTTACGGCGAGCTTCCCCTCAAAACGGTTAGACCTGATCCCGATGGAAACCGGCCCCAAGTGTTCGCCCAACCCGCAAGTTCATCCCCTCTCCACGACCGTCGTATATTTAGCCGTCCCGCGTGAGGGGGTGAGAGATCCAAATCCTGAAGAAAAAAAATTATTTCCTCGTCTTTTTTAAATCTACTTAATCCCCCACCCCTGCACACCCCGCCGAGTCAAGTTCGAACCCCTCTCGACAGATGGAGTCAGCGCCTGTCCCGAGAGATTTCCAGAATACTCGCGAAGAGTTCAGCACACGCGAAACCCTCATCTGAGGCTTCAATGGTTTTGTTGCTAATTGCTTTCTTATGGAGTTGCATGCCAACAACTGGGCTAAAAACCAAAACGCTTAATAAAATTTTATTTTAGCGAGCACTAGCGGCAGAATGGTAGGTCGTAGAACGTCATATTTAATTTCAGTACTGATGGTTTAGTTGCTAAAATGGTTAATTATCGAGTTTCAGGTCAAAAACTGGGCGAGGATCCGAAAGGATTCATAAAATGTCACTTTTCGGTGAACGCTAGCCGCAGAATGGTTGCTCTTACGAAAAACTGAAGGAAGAAAAAATTGTAGGGAATTTTGTCCTATTCAATTTTGGTAGGTACTGACGGTTTAGTCGTCAAAATGCTTACTTATTGAGTAACATGGCAAAACTGAGCGAAAATCCAAAACGCTTAATAAAATTTCACTTTTCAGCGGACACTAGCGGCAGAATGGCCGTAGAAAAAAATCTTCAAAGTACAACTGGCGGGAAATTGTCCCCTATTCAATTTCAGTACTGCAGTAAAATGCTTACTTATCGAGTTCCAGGTCAAAAGCGGTGAAAGGATCCAAAACGATTCACAAAATCTCACTTTTCGGTGAACGCAAGCAGCCCAATGGTCGCTCCGACGAACAACTGTAAAGAGAGCAAATTGTTAAAAAAAAAAAAAATATGCGTATTTTAGTGGTAGGTACCTACTAACGGTTTAGTCACTAAAAATAATACTTATTGAGTAACAATCAAAAAACTTGGTGAAGATCCGAACTTTACAAAATCTCCCCTTTCGGCGAGCGAGCGCTAAAGCCAGAATAGTAGGTTGTAGGTATCCTTTAGTCAGCAGAGACTGTTTTAGTTAGCAACAACTGGTTTTCACTCTACCCAAGTTTGTTTCTAAGGAGAAGAAACCTGTTTTAATTCTGCAGAAGCTTGTTTATGAGGAGAGAAAACGGGTTTTCATCCTGCAGAAGCTCGATCCTGGGAGCAGAAACTGGTTTTCATTCTGCTAAAGCATGTTTCTGGGGAGAGGACACCAATTTTTTATCCACCTGAACCTGTTTTGGTTTATTATTCTTGGAATAATACACCTATGTTTTCGCGACGGGGGTCGACGACTCCGATCGGCCTCAAAATTTGACAATATCCGTTTCAAGAGTCTACATTCTAAATCCGAAATGTCCGTCCGCCGTCCGGGTCATTTGGGGCAGTAGGAATTTTTTTTTTTAATCTGAAATGTTGACAAAATACTTGGTTTGCCATTTAGTTGTGCCCGCAAGGTTTTCAGTCCGATCGCCCAAACCCGTGGGGCGCTATGGGGCTAAAATGGGGCTACGGGAGGGTTTTTTTGAAGGCTTTTGGCTATGGGATCGAGTTAGGTGTCGTTTTCGAGGTATTTTTGAACGTAGAATCCATTTTTTGGGGTCCCGGAACAATCCGATTTCACTGTTGCTATCTATAGGGCTTTCATGGGGCTAAAAATGGGATTTTTGAAGGATCCCAGGAGGTTAAATATTTTTCGAGTAAAAAAAAAAACACTGAAAAAAAAAATTTTTCCAAAATGTTTTCTTTTGGCCAGAAATAATTTTTGCAAAAGTAACCTACATCAAAGAATAATAAACCCTTGTGTAAAATTTGCAGCGTTTTAGTAAACAAAGAGCTGTTGTAAGCTGTTAATGTGATTAGCGGAATTTGCACCGCCAATTGGTACTGTATGTAAACACAACTATACACAATAATTATTAGTAGGTTTCTACTCTACTGTTTATACAAAATTTCTTCGATGGCTACTTCAAATGCATCCAGCTTAAAAGGAAACTTTTCATCCACTTCATCGGTAATTTCTCAAATTTTCAAAAACCGAATCCAAAAGTTTAAATCACAATTATCGAATTTTTCAGCAGTTTTTATGAACATGTATTTGGTTCAAATCCCGTTCTGACTGTCCAGACTTTTTGAATTTAAACTCACTAAACAACCAGAATTCCAGCGTCGGATTTTTGAATCCGATCCGCGACGGCCCTTCAAAATAGGTACAAATTATCACATTTGAGGGAGAAACCCCCCCGAGGTGAGAAAGAGGTCTAGGTCTTTCCCTCGCCGAAATAGACGGGCCTTATTTATATCCGAAATAAGTTTTGTGAGTCCGACTCTCCCCAGAAGGGCCAAAGCCGGCAAACCCGTGTAAACAAGTAAGCCCGTGGAAGCCATTTCGAAAAAATAAAAACCGCTTTCCGAGTAAATTGCTGTTTTTACGAGACACGGGGGATTTTTAATAATCGCGAATTTAAGGGTAAATTTAGAACCTTATTGAATCAATCGACTTTTTGCGTGTAATTTTGTTCTTCATTTTGGTTTATTTTATTAGGGATTCACAAAATAATTCACCGGCTTTGGACACTGACAACATACTCAATTCTTCATGTAGTTGTGTTTTCAAGCTCTTCAGACTGATCGTGGGGATCGGCTGCAGAAGAGGACTATGAAGGGGTGCCGTTTTCGAAGTATTTTCGGGCGTACAATCCATTTTTGGGAGACCCAGATCCACCCAACCACACCGTGGGGTTCTCTGAGGCCTCTATGGCGAGCCAAATTTTACTTTTGAAGGACTTAGGCCAGAAGGTAAAATTAGGAGGGATTTTACAGGTAATTTTGAACGCAGAATCCATTTGTGAGGGTTCCATTTATGTCGTAACAGTAGTCAGACAGGTATCGTACTCATTAGAATTTTTAATTATTTGTCACTACCGAGTAGGTGTAACATTTATTTTTTCACAATCTATACAAGAGGATAGAGAACCATCGGTCAATTTTTCTCTATCGTCTTTGAAAAAAATCAGGAACAAGAGAAAATTCAGGCGACATGTAGTCAAGGACTTCTATTATTTTTTTCATTTTATTTTTTATTTTTATTTTTTCAAGTTTCATTACCTACTTACCGAAATTACTCTTACCTAATTAATTTATTTATACTTGAGGTCTGTCGTCAATTTCATTTTATTACACTTTTTTCTCACAATAAGCCCAACTTCGATGAATCCTTTCATTTTTATTCAATTGATATTGATTCTTTCAATATAATATTGTGGAATTCTTTCAAATTCAAGAATTCAATATTTTGAATTCTTTCAATTTCTTTCAAAATAAAGTCATAGACTTTGTTTTCGTATTTTTATTTATTTACATCAGACAATATTTATTTTATTTTTTATTTTTTTTTTATCTTTTTTAAATCATTCCATTTTTCAACTTAAGTATTAGTTTATAATGATTTTATTTTTTCAAGTTTCGTATTGTTTTGTGTAATTCTTTGTTTTCGTTTAGACTGTTGTGTAATCACAAAACTTTTTTTAAATTCCGTTTGTTTGTTCAGTTTTTCAACATGTAAAATAAACATGTTGAAAATTTGGTGAATTTTTATCAATTTGTTACGTATTCAACTTTTTTTTTTTTTTTCAATAAATAAAATATGAAAACTTTCCATTTAATTTTGTTAATTAAATTTTCAGATTTTGAGGTCGTTAACCTGTGTGAAAATGCACTAATGAAGTAGATGAGGGTGATTTTGTTTACATGGTCCCTAACCTACGTTCCATGAGGTGGTGAGGTCTGTCGGTTAAGGGTCGAACTATGTCGTTTCCCGGGCTGCGACTATAAAAATAGCTGGAATGTTGAAAACAAGCCTTTCAGAGTTGGCGAGTATCCACCGGCCAGGAATGGTGGGGAGGACAGAGCGGCCAGTCGTCAGACGTGGGACCCTCATGTGGGATGGAAGATAGGATGGGCAAACCGAGCCCGTCAGGGAAAAAGAAGAAAGAACGGTGGCTCCTCACACGGAAGACATGGCGGTATATGGCGGACGCGGGACGCCGGCTGATACCGGAAGGGGTCCACGGACGGGAGGAATTGCCCAAGATCGAGGCGTATTTCCAGGAGGTGTGCACCAAAGAGCCCAAGTTCCTGTTGTGGAGGAAGCAGAGCTATCCTGGAGCTTTGGGGTTCCGGAGGAACCGGGGACGGCGCAAAGGCAAAGGTGGAAGCTGTCGGGACAAGACGTCGTCAGCGGACGAGGCGGAGGATATTCTGGCGGCGTCTGGGTCGAGCAGTGGCGCCGGCACATCCATCGGAACGTCGAGGACGGACTTGCGACGACTCCGGGAAGAGTTCCTGTTCGGCAAGCACGACGAGCCGGGTACGTCCTCACAAGCTAACCAAGATGAACTTATGGGCACACTCCAGAGATATCTCTACGGCGACCATACCTTAGATACAGACGCCCTGTTCGACAAGCTCAAGCAACACTTGGCTGAAATCACCTCTAAACGTCAACCAATAACAATATCCGAAGACTATCAAGTATTGGAAGTGCTCCGGAGATACTACAGCAGATCAACGAATCGTGATAAAGTGATAAGTGACTTGTTGACAGATAGGAAAAAACTTGAAGGGTTATATTTTGACTTGAGAAAAGCGCGCGGGTTCCAAGTGCGTCACCGGTGGACGACGTTTCGGGAACGACGGGAAATTTCCGGAAGCGATTGGGAAAACGTCGAAGAGGAAACGACAGAAGAGTCGACCGTCCCGTCCTCGCCGATCGTCGTCGAGCCGGAACCGGTGACAACGCTTGGCACCCAAACCCGGACGATCCCCGCGTCTGGGTGGGAAGCGATAGCAGAGGAAGTCCGGAAATTGAAAGCCAAAGAGGCCGAACAGGAGAAAGAAGCCGCCCGGACATCCGGAGGGCGTCGTTCGTCCGTCGACAACGACGACGTCAGCCCGTCAGTGTCCGACACCATCAAACGGTACCTGAGGATGGCCCGTAAGAAGTCCGTCGACTCCGACAAAGTGGACAGGTTCAAACGCGTTAACTACGACCGCAACCTACGCAACATCAAAGGCAAAGGAGAACCTCCAATATCGGAAGACGACGGCAACGACAAAGGCATACAAACGGACGAGTCCTGGATCGAAGCTCTCCGCGACGTCAAAATCGACACCATAGAATACTTCGACTCCCCAAGCTCCCGATCAAGTTTGACCGAAGAGACGATCTCACCCACCTCGCCCACTTCCCCGACTTCTAAGTCGTTTTTAAGTTCCGGACAAAGTTTCCTCACTTCCCTCTTGCAAGGACTACAAGTAGACAAACATGTGTCTCCAGGTGGCATGCAGAAGTCCAAGTCGTCGACGTCCGTCGTCCAGCAGGGGAGTCGACTCGTCGCAAAAAAGATCTGGAAATCCCGGAGCAAATCGTCCAGCAGAGCCACACCATCGGCCACGTCAGCATGGACCCCACAGGTAAGCACTGTGTTGTCATTCATCTTTCTCGAAGGACCAATAATGTATCACAATTTGAACACAATGCGTAACAAAGAAAAGGGGTAATATATACAAAATAACTTGTTGCGCTTTGCGTTCAATGTCTCCAGGCGAGTCGGCGTACAACCAATTAAACTAAACTTATCTTGTATCGCCGGAAGGCTTTTACAAATAAAACTTTTCATTTCATTTCATTTTAACTAAACTCCAAAGCTTTTAGAACGTAAAATACTGTTAGAATCGCCCAACCTTAGTTGCCCATAGTAATAATTAATAATATAGATAGCCCAATAATAAAATTTAATCTTCTAAGTGTTGACTGAATAAAATAACGCCACAAAACAAACTACAAACATTACCTACTGCCAGGTGTTGTAGCCCAGGCAAATTAGACTTTGCCTCCAATAAAATCGAGCAAAGCTGATGATCTTAATCCGCTTTGGGCATTCCAAGTAAGAGTGCCTCATTCCAAAATTTGGAACTCATATTTAATATGAGTTTGCGACGTTTACCAAACACGGCATATCTTGTCAGGGCAGAAAACCCGAGATATTTTGCTACGTTTATACAGTTTTCGCCTTGTAACTCAAAATCGATCATTTCTCTTGAAAACTTCACTGTATACCGAAATAAAGAGCACTAAATTTTCCGTCGAATGACTTCTAAAACGCCAAACTCGGACGCGGTATTTAGTCACAGTCCATCGTCAAAAATCGTCAATTTTTTCCAACTTTGCCAAAATGTGGGTTACGCTCATGTTCAAAAGATTGAGATCAGAAAACGGCTACTCCAATCAAAAAATTCCATATAATATATGGAATAATATTAATATTATAATATATTATATTATATAATATAATATTATAATATATTATAATATTATAATATATTATATTATAACGAAAGTTGTAGAGCATGAAATTCCGCAAATTGGAGCTCTCAAATTGCTCATACATAAGCGTAGATAAATTGCTCATACATAAGCGTAGATACACACAAAAGCCCAAAAGTAGTCGTAACACTGAATTTTCGCTTTTTTTGTTATTTTGTTGTTGTTATTTTCTGAATCCCAAAACCACCTACAGTGACGTTACTTTCAAAAGGGCATAATATGGCATTATTATATCCATTTCGTATTTTTGTTGAGAAACTGAAAAAAACGTTTAGTGGCCTTAAGAAAAGTTAATGTTTTCCCAGTTTACTGTATCGCTTAAGTCTTGGTTCGAATGATGAAAATAAGGAAGTAAGGAATTTTATAATATTTACCATCGGCTGATATCAACATTTTTAATTTGGATAAATGCCCTTTTGGCGAGAAACAAGTGCTTACATTATGAGAACAAACAACCTTACATTATGAGAAACAAGTGCTTTTTTGAAGAAAAAATTGCGTCCAACCAATAACCGTGAATTTTGCATTGACGTGCCATTAAACTCATTGACAAAAAAAATAATTAAAATAATTTTGATCATTAATAATTAATTATTTTTGTTGGTAAAACTATTATAAAATCATTAAAATTGAAAAAAACACTTGAAATCAAGAAGACAACTTTTCAGATGTGCACATCATTCTACTCAGGGTCCAAACAATGGCACTCGACTTCCTCTGGCTCTTCACCATTTTTCTCATGCAGGTTAAAATTTTGACCTCAAATAATTTACCCTAACATCAGGTAAATTATTTGAGGTCAAACCCCTTTTTTAGAAAAATTTAGTCCTTATTATACAAAGAAATAGAGCTAGGTGGTCAATAGCTGGTACACTTTCTTTTCTGCTGAGTTTTTATGAATATGTAAATCGTCTTGCTTATCGATCTCTCGGATTCATCATTGGTCAACGCTCAACGCTCTCCGGGTCTTTACATAATTTTGGTTATGGCTATGGCCTATCAATCGATTAGAAAGAGTTTAAAACAGGAAAAAAAATGTTTGAGTAAGTAAATTGAATAGGAGAACAAATAAATTCCCCATTTTTCCCGGGAATTTATATTTTGGGGAATATTCCCGGGGCACATCACTGGTGAAAACCAGGAACTTCCTACTTCCTCACATCAGGTGTTGAGGGGAGGAGTCCACACACAAGTTACTCTGTGAGTCCACCCACCTGATACCTAAAAATAAAGATTCAATTTAGAAGTTTTTTTTTTTAAATTAAAAGTAGATTTCTTGCAGAACACAACGCTGAAAGAATTTTGAAAAAATCTCTTATCAAATCCGATAAAATAGGTAGGTACTAGAACTTTCGACCCTGCCTTTTAACCCTGCCTCATAGGAAGGCTCTTCTTGCCACATAGGTAGGTACCTAAAGTTCCCGATAAACGCTGACCATGTACACAGTACTGGAGGCTACAATGGGCCTGACATGCACTGAGCTGCTTTCGAACTCATCGTACTGTACCAGTTTGTTCAGTTTTCGAGCGGTAGGAGACGGTGGAGCGGTGGAGTACCAGTTGAATCCACGGTTCATTGCCTGGTCGAGTTTCACGATACTTGTGGATATTTTTCCATCTATATATCTGTTTACTTTCCTGAACGGTTTATTAGGTGAGCATGATTGAATTGAACACTGAACACAATTTAATAAATCGGAGAACCGTTATCGAGAAAATAACCTGGACGGCGTCAAATGGACGCTTGGAAAAAGTAATCCCATAAGGATTGTTTCTTTTCTACTCCTTCTGAAAGACATCTGAAAAAACGCTGCAAATTTTACACAAGGGTTTATTATTCTTTGATGTACGTTACTTGTGCAGAAATTTAATTCTGTCAATGAAAAAATTTAAAAAAAAAATTTTTTTTTGGATTTTTCTCAAAAAAAATTTTTTTTTTTTGGATTTTTTTGTTCAAAAATGTGTTTTTTCAAAAACTCTGTATTTTTTACTCGAAAAATATTTAACATCCTGGGATCCTTCAAAAATCCCATTTTTAGCCCCACGAATGCCCTAAACATCGCCCCAGTGAGATCGGATCGTTTCGGGACCCCAAAAAATGGAATCTACGTCCAAAAATACTTCGAAAACGACACCTAACTCGATCCCATAGCTAAAAGCCTTCAATAAACCCCTCCCGTAGCCCCATTATAGCCCCATAGCGCCCCACGGGTTTGGGCTATCGGACTGAAAACCTTGCGGGCACAACTAGATGGTAAACCAAGTATTTTGCCGAAATTTCAGATTTTTAAAAAAATTCCTACTGCCCAAAACGGCCTGGACGGCGGACGGCGGACGGACATTTCGGATTTAGAATGTAGGCCTCTTGAAACGGATAATGTCAAATTTTGAGCCCGATCGAAGTCGTCGACCCCCGTCGCGAAAACATAGGTGTATTATTCCAAGAATAATAAACCAAAATTGAGGTAGGTCGGTTCGGTCTTACCTTCTTGTATGTTATCTCTAATTACAGAACTAACAACATCCATCGATCGTCATCGTCCTTCCACCCGTAGGTACTTGGACGGATAAAACCATCAGCCGAAATCAACTTTTAATTTACAATATAAAGTTTATATTATAAACAATAGGTATAAACATTAATCGAGTTATAAACTGAGTACATGACTACTGTGCCATAGCTGAACTGTCATAAAAAAACAAACGTTTCCTCGACAGGTATAAACATGGTGGTGGCAGTGTTACCACATCGACAGATGAATGACCACAAACAGGCGTGAGGGAACGAACCAGCTGTCCTAGGAGAAAGCTTTCTCCGTTTTTAGTTACACCTTGCCCGAAAATTCAGATCGACCTCAAAATTTGAAATCGTTTCAAGATATCTGGATTCCACTTTTGGTTTTTAATGTGTTTTGGGCAGTAGGAATTTTTTTTAAATCTGAAATGTTGACAAAATGGTTGACAGAACCGAGTTTACCATCAGATGGTAAACTCGGTTCTAGATTCTAGTCGTGCCCGCAAGATTTTCAGCCGATTGCCCAAACCCGTGAGGCTCTGTGGGGCTAAAAGGGGTTACGGGAGGGCTTTTTTGAATGGTTTCGACTTGGTATGGGGTCGAGTTAGGAGTCGTTTTCGACGTACGTATTTTTGGACGTATAATCCATTTTGGGGGGTCCTAGAACGATTCGATTTCACCGTGGGGGTCTATTGGGCTCTCATGGGGCTACAAATGGGATTTTAGGTACCTTAAAAATATTTAATATTTTCCGAGTAATTTTGGACGCATAATCCATTTTTCGAGGTCCCACAAAATTTGTGGACCATTTAATGTCCAGAATGTCAAGAAGAGAACGGATGGGTAATGAAAGTGTCCTCTCTGCTTCTTCCTTGTAACTTCTGAATTTAGTTAAAATACATCAGTTGGAGACCTGTTTCGAGCTTACACGCTCATCTTAAGTCCTGTAAAACAAACATTATTACCAACTCAGTACCAACTCGGTCTCAGAAACCGGTCTCCAACTGATCAGATACATCAATGTATTTTAACTAAATACAGAAGTTACAAGAAAGGAGCAGAGAGGTCACTTTCATTGCCCATCCGTTCTCTTGGATAAGCACCTCTGCACCATATGGCAGTTCCCAATCCATTCTCGTTTGAGATAGTGAATGTAAAGAACTTCTTTTTTTTTTTCAAACATTTTTTCTAAATGACGCAGAATTAATTTTCTCACAAGTACCTAACCTATATCAAAAAATAATAAACCCTTTTGTAAAATTTGCAGCGTTTTCCGTTATAAGTAAGAGTCAAACCTCGCCCAAGTCTTGAGAAGAAAAGCATTAAATGGATTAGAACGGCCGGCATTAAATTTTAATGCCGGCCGTTTTTTTCAATTCTTAATGAAATAAAATTTTATTTCATTTTTGAGAAGAACGGCCGGCAGAAGAACTCAAGCGCGGGCCACTCTCCTGTTTTCCACTTAAAATTTTACTCTAACGTCAATAGGTACACGTGGGTAATGTTCGGGGTGTGTTTTGTGGCGGCGTATTTTAACGGGATTATTTTCTTCTGTCAACACTTCAGTTGGTTTAATTTTGGACTCTAAACTTATTTTCTCGGAATTTACTCGGAAACAATTTATTGTGATTCTTGCAGATTAGATGGAATTTTGTGGTTAAAATCGATTCATTAAAATAATTTTAATGAATCGATTCTATGAATAATGAATAATAATTATTATTTGATCAGCAAATCTTAGTGGCATTTTGGGCGAAAATCGGTGTCAAAAGAGTAGGTAGGTAGGTAGGTACCTAACAAAAAAATTTGGACAGCGTTTTGGGCAATAGGAATATTTCTTTAACCTGAAATTTTGACAAGATACTCGGCTCTCCATCTAGTTTTGCCCGCAAGCTGTTTAGCCCGATCGCATAAACCCGTGGGGCTCTGTGGGGACTCTTGAAATATGACAGGAAGTCGAATGAGGTGACGTTTTCCGAGTGATTACGGACGCATAATCCATTTTTCGGGGTCCCACTTCCATCCACAAACTTTACAAGAAAATTAAAATTCATTTTCAATTACGTGACATTAATTTTTTTTACATTAGGTAGGTATTGATTAGGTAGGTGAGATTTATTTTTGCACAATTTATACCAAGGAATAATAAAAGCGTTTTTTTTGAAGCGAAATGTCAATTATTGGGTAAGAACTCAGCTGGTGGTCGCGATGAGCTTTTTGAAGGGGTTTTGCGTTGGGTACTATTTTAACGGCTCTGGTCAGCGGACTACACTGAATGAATGTTCGTCATGATGATAAACCAGGTGAAAAAATGTGAATGAAAGGTGGGGGGGGGAGGAAACAATAGCTTGACGTGGCCACACTGTGGATACATTCGGGCCGTTTTGTTGTGAAATCAGTGATTTCAAATCACTCTGGTTCTGTGAAAGTCTTTTCACTGTAAAGTTTTCAGGTAAATACTAGAGTAAATTTCCTGATCTTGTTTTGAGATGTTAATAAAGTTGTTGTTTATAAATAAAAAAATTATAATGAGCAAAAATCACAACACGACATGTGGACATTTTAGAGTTGAGTTTCTTCCGCTCAGCTCTTGCGAGTTGTAGGCACGAGACGTTGCCGACAGCCCATGAGTACAAGCAGCGCTTCATCTGCGGAGCGTAGAGGAACTAGTTACAGACGCCAGATTCGCATCGCCTACAGTTTTTTCCTTATAGATAGCTATAGTCTACAGTTTTTTCGAAAAAATATTTTTTGTCTCCTTTACTTTTAGCTGAACGGGCTGTACTATATATTCCTAGGGCGTATAATCCCCGGGATCCACTTAATTCAGAGGTTAATAATTAACCTCTGAATTAAGTGTATCCCGGTGATTACTTTACAGGGGATACCTACTGACTCAACAGGTAAGGGAGAAAAAACGTGTGATATTTTATTGCTGTACCTATTTTATCATTATTTAATTATGAGTATATTTATTGCTCAAAAAAGCTATCCTTAGAAAGGTACAAAAATATCATGCAGTCAATTGACTCTTAAGAGTATGCAGTCTTGGAGATCACAATGTGATGTTGTGGTCGTCACATTTCATGTCGTGGTTTCAATTTTAAGACTCAAATCTAATTATCACATTATGTATAATGATATTATGTATAATGTATATTATACATATTATATTATAATAGAAAACACGCTGCAAATGTTACACAAGGGTTTATTATTCTTTGATATAGGTACATTACTTGGGCAGAAATTTAACTCTGTCAATGAAAAAATTGAAAAAAATTTTTTTTTGGGGGATTGTTACCTATATCTCAAAAAAAAATTTTTTTGGATTTTTTGTTTCGAAAATTCTTTATTTTTTACTCGAAAAATATTTAACCTCCTGGGATCCTTCAAAAAATCCCATTTTTAGCTCCAAAAAAGCCCTGTAGATCGCCACAGTGATATCGGATCCTTCCGGGACCCCCAAAAATGGATTCTACGTCCAAAAATACTTCGAAAACGACACCTAACTCGATCGCATAGCTAAAAGCCTTCAAACAACCAATCTCGTAGCCACATTTTAGCCCCATAGCGCCCCACGGGTTTGGGCGATCGAGCTGAAAACCTCGCGGGTACAACTAGATGGTAAACCAAGTATTTTGTCAAAATTTCAGATTAAAAAAAAAATTCCTACTACTGAAAACGGCCCGGACGGCGTACGGCGGATGGACGTTTAGGATTTAGAATCTAGACCACTTGAAAAGGATAATGTCAAATTTCGACGCCGATCGGAGTCGTCGACCTCCGTCGCGAAATTATAATTAAGATTATATATATCAACTAGATGATCACATTATTGACGAAATAGGAACCGAAATTGAAGACAAGACTGTGATAACTGTGATAACATAAGTTCCTCTACGCTCCGCAGATGAAGCGCTGCTTGTACTCATGGGCTGTCGGCAACGTCTCGTGTTGTAGGCAGTAACTTCTGATGGAGGCGCTTTAGACCCTCGGCTCTGAGGCGAGTTTTAGGGCATGTTGCGGGGTTTTTGTTCTGTGTCAAATTTCCTGGAGAAAAAGTCGAAGTCGTGGGATCAAGGTGTTGTCAATCGACGAAGGTGGAGCCCCAGCTGCAGCGCCGCCCCATCGTCAAACCCTAGCAGATCATCAGCGCTCCGCCATCAGATGAAGAGATTCTCTTCCGAGTCCCCCTTACGCACATGGAGGTATCAATTCGAACAAATGCCTGGGGCCATCTTTGAAAGAGGGATTCATTTTGATCCGGAGCCACACAGGAACATAATATTATGATGGTTTATTAAACCAGGGTGACGTATTCCACCAAGTGTTCCAGCACAGCAGGGTGTTCCAGCTCAGTTGCTAAGTATAATCGTAAAATAAGGTTCGCAGTAGTGAGCCAACGAGCATGAGAAAATTTCTTCCTGAGAGTTTAATTCTCCCTGGGTTCCTTCTAGCAAGATAATCACAATGGGACTACTCCCATACAAACGGCGTTGATCTTTTCAAGCAAATAGTTTTGATCCGTGCTAAGATCTAATCCTAATTTTACGGATTTTTCTTCTTTTTATTTATTTATTATAATCTAAATTTTGATTGAGTTATGGAACCTGAAGAACTCAATATTTATCAAGAAAAATAAGTTTTCTTGAAATAAATAATTTATTTCAATTATTCAACAAAGCAAAATATAAAATGCAATAAATAATTTATTTCAATTATTCAACAAAGCAAAATATAAAATGCAACAAAGCCGCTTTCCTTCCAACCAACTTTCGGAAGGTGGGTTTTTCGTTCCACCCTCAGGAGGCATTCAAGAGACTGTTCAAGCCATTAAGCCATTCAGCCATTTGCTCTCTGTTACTCTGGGCATTCAGCGCTTGCGCGTTAGGTCCATGAGTGGGGGATAGCTTGGGTTCCAGGAAAGCCCTGATGCTCAACTCCTTCAGCATCTTCCATAATTGATTTTGGCGATCTGACCGTCTTTCAGATCTTCCAGAACTGATTTCGACTGCGTTCTTGATTGCTAGTTGTCGCGCATGCACAATTCATTTCCCTCTGTTCTGTTCCCTAATTCCGAACTGTTCTGAAAGTAGAGAAGAGGTTTTGCTTCCTTACAGTGCGCAATTCTGAAACAGTCCTACCATATCCTGCGAACTCACTCTGGACATTCATGAGTAGGACATATCCTGCGAACTCACGGTGACATTCCTACGAACTCTGTGAACTCACATTGAACATTTTCATGTTTGCGTAAGGGAAAATGATGATTCTGAATGAATTCTTGCATTTTCCACATAAACCACAAAAAGCGTCTGTTGGCATCAGTGTGATATTAAACACTATCCTGATGTAACCCATTCACCGTCACGTTGACGATTTTAGTCTCGCTCATTAAGAACCCGCCCCCAACAGACGAGAAAAAAGTCCGAAAAAACCCTCGGCGTCGTCTAATTTTGACGAGAAGGTGGATTTCTCTAAATATACATCGACTGGCGCTAACCTGGGCGTCAACGTCGGGCGCCTAATTCCCGTTCACGCGGTTCACCTGAGGCACATCGGGTAGGATTAAGGTTTGACCGGAAATTAACCTAAAATGAGTCTTGCGTTATTCTGACAAGGTGTCAAGATGGCGGATGTTGTTAGCTTCTCTACACCTCCATCTTGTCCAGATCTATCAAAAACGTTCATCAGGGTTGTAGCGTTTTGGATCTAAATTCTTCTTACGAATGAGTAGCTTTGGCAAAGCGCCTCACTGATGATAGAGGTCAAGGAGCCATGAGTACTACACGTCTTACAGAGTGGTGAAAGAACCGAATTTCCTGGAAGAAAACGAAAATACCAAATTAAACAGCCCTGACATAACTTACAGGAAAAGAACTCCACGGGTGATATAACATTTCGCGGAAAACGCCGATTCGTTGCTGTTTATGTTTATGTTCAACACGGAAAACATTGGGGCAGAGGCGGCTTCTTCGAAAGGTTGTGAGTACCTAGCTATAGTTCTATAGAACTTGGGCTCTTTGTTATGGTGGCACACCTGAAATTAGGAGCCCCCCCCCCCCCCCCCCCGACTGTTCAGACCATTATAGATAGGTAGATCGATTGAGAGTATCCAGAAATCAGTGTCTTCCATCGCGTAATTTTGGATTGGATTTCTGCACCTTCGGCAAACAACCGTAACCGTTCGTCTATTTGGTGCAACCCAAGGCAAAGATGTTGGAGGGAAATCCAAAGCAGGAAATCCGTCAGTTGAGGCTAAACGAAATAATGAGGCTGCTGAGATGGATGAAGGAAAAGCCCATCCTTGAGTATGAATCCGTGGTCTGGTGCCCCTACTATGAGTGCCACATAGTCCTGATGGAGCTTGTTTTCAGGACTTTCCTGCTCTACCTGGCTTTTAAGCGGCTGTTGGAGGCGACGAGTGACAGGACACTGCACAGTGGTGCAAAACCGCCAAAAAGCGACCAAAACCCCTTTTCATCGGAGTATTTCAATAAAACTCGGTACACTCAAGTTTTTCGGGGCGTAGAATCCGAATTTGACGTCAGTTATTGCGCTACAATTTTTTAAAGACCATAATTCAACATTTTAATGGGTATACTCACTGGCTCTCCACTTTTTCAGCTGTTTTTGCTTATGTTCGAGTATAACCCATAAAATGTATCCCAAGTTCACCGCTCTATACAGTAAAAAACCATTGTGTCTTGAAACCTGGGTTGAAGGAAGGGTTTTGAAAACAATTCAAACCATTTTTACGAAATTTATGGAATAAAAATGAATGAAAATGAAAATAGCGTTAATTTCAGAATAATATACCATTAACTTAATTAGTTTGACTTGAAAGCTCTTTAATAAAAAGGAAATAATCGTTTAAAATATTACAATGACAGCTAGGTAAATAAAAATTCAATTAAAAATCGTCTTAAATCCTGGACTTTTTTACGTTGCGTTCGACTAGCACAATCTGCGAAATGTTTAGAAGGCCTTCCACCCACATTGATTGCATCGACACAAGGTGATACAAATTCCAGCTGAAAATTGCGCTTCAGCCACTCCTCATATTTACGCTTAAAATTCACCTTACTGTGTTGCACTCCTTTCTTTTTTTTAATAAAGGTGGGTAAAAATTTTTAAGTAACTTCAAGTGTTACCTGGTCCAGCTTGTCCTCATGTAAATGCGGGTACTCTTCTCTCAACCCTTGTTTAAGGGTGCATCCCGGCCGAAACAATATATCGCACAAAACACTATGAGGAATAACCATTTCCATCTTTCCTCTTGCAAAAAGGACGTACACTGCAACTGAACTCTCCAAGAGGTGGCGAGACACTCTTCAGACCTTGTCGGATTATCGCGGACGCTATCTTTATTAATTTCTTTCATCTCTCACTCTCTTGGTGAGGCCGGTTTGTCCTCTTCAGCATTATCGTGCTCTGAGCTGCTGATTGCGCGATACACAACAGCTGTACGATTGTTCTTTCAGAATGTTGTCGATTGACGCACCCATCTTAGCGACTTACAACGTGGACCCTGAACATATACGGCGGATAACGGCGATGAAAATTTGAGAAAAGACATTCCAATAGGCACAGATTACAATGTTTCTACTCGCGGAGCTCAGCTCGGTGCAGCTTTTTTCCCCGATTCCATCGAAAATGCGAAAAATACGTTTTTTTTAATTACCTACAAGGTCGTGGCACAGACATTACAAACTGGAATTAATCCCTCAACTAAAGCAAATTTTGGAAACTACATTAGTATAGTAAAGTTCATGGGTGGTTACTTAAATTATACTATTCATTACAATAGGTTAAAAAAATGGTGAAAAAGTAACATGTAATTCGTAATTTTTTAATTTAAAAAAAATCAAATTTCAAGGACTCTCAAGTCTCCAAATAATTTTTTAAAAGAAAACTAATTATGAGGCTTCATTCTACAAGTATTAAGGTGTAAAACCCACTCATAAAAACTGGGAAAAGGCACAACTCAATTTGGGGGGTTTCGGCCGCCTTTGCACCACTGTGCACTGTGGCATTGGCTAGTGCTCGAGCTCGGGACACTTAAACGTCTGCCAAGTCCACAGCAACCCTCAATGAACCAGGTGCTCCAAAAAGTACCATTTCGAGTACCCGCTCACTTCGCCTCCTCTCCTAAAATAGGTAAAGCGACGCAATGCCAACTGCCTCTGCCTCAGCCCCAGAGTAGGCCTTCCGTACCAGCTGTTTCACTGCCCTCGCAAAGGCTGCAATGTCTTCTTTGGGCCCCTGCACTCGCCCCCGGAGCTGCATTTCAAAAACCGTGATAAATTGCCATCCCCGAACTCCATCTTGAGTAGTTCAACCAACGGACCATTGTGATACTGACGTTGATGCATCCACAGCAAAAAGTTTGCTTTACTTAATAAAGAACATTTACCTTCGAGCGATTTGTTATCAGGAACCCATACGTGGAATTAGAGGCTAGTAGAATTGATAGCTCATCCGGTGCAATTGCAAGAACCCCTCGCTGTCAACCATGAGGTGCTCTCCCAACTTTGCTCCTTCATGCACAGACGGATCCGACACCCCAAATCTCCTGCCCATTTTCACTCCACCTTCCTCATTTCTGCCCTTCTCCACTTCCCGCAGTTTCCGCGAGAGGCCGCCGAATTAGTCAATTTTAGAAATAGGTTAGTTACAGCTAACCTTAGAACCCGAGTTCCATGACGTCATTGTACCCCACGTGTCAGACCCTCCCCAAATGACCCGATGACAGTTCAAAATGGTTTCAGAAATAGACATTTAACGGCACCTGTTAATAATGTAGGTTGCAACATCCTCCCTCTCTCTTGTGGTGATGACTATTTCGAGTACCATTAAAAAAGCCGAATGATCATTCCAACCGGGTGCCAAGTACAATAAGAAGTTTCTAGATAACTCCAAAGAGGAGAAGTAGCGAATTGAATGTGGAGTTTAGGCAGAACTGTTCACCCAGTATTGCCGCAATGTTGCCAAAAAAGATTGATGTGCAGATGTAAACAGATCCTCCAATGTTGCCCCTGTTGACTAAGACTCCCACTTTTATCTGGCAGCTATTGTAACCTGACATTTCACGAATGATTACGGAGGAATCGGCCACCCTGAGGTTGGCAGGGGAGGAGGGGGATACCGCGACAAAAATAATCATCTAAGGTTATAGATAGCAGCCATCTCTCTCTAAAGATACACAGAACACTTATTTAGATTCTCGCGAACCCCGTCTTCATCTCTTTCTTTTCAAGACGCTCATCCCCCGTTTGGTTTCATCACCTTTCTGTGGGGATTGTTTCCCATTAAAGGCTGGATCTATTAGCATAATACAGATATTATTCAAATTCATAATCAGTTTTGGGTGTTTCTTCGATGGTTAATTGTTGGTTCTTTGGTCCTCTTGATGCCCTAATATGTATTTTGAATTCACCTTCTACGTTATTGGATGGTACCTCATTTTTTACTGATTCATGGATGGTTCTTGAGTGAACCTAGATTGTTCTTTATCGGTGCTTAATTGTTAGTTCTTTGGTCCTCTTGATCCCCTCAGAAGGTGGTCGAAAGAATTTTGGTATCGTGGATCGATGATGATTCAAAGTTCTTGAGTGATTCACGGATAGTTCTTGGTTGAATCGTGACTGTTCTTTGATAATTCTCAGATGATTATTGGATAATAATTATCCAATGAATCCAATGAATTATTCTTGGGTGGTTTCAGATTGAACCTCATTATCCTTCATCATTCCCGTGATGTTTGTAATGCCATTCCAACTTTGGCAAATTCCTGAGCAAATTTCGCAGCTGGGTCACATTAACTTGGAAAGGTGGTCTCGGAGTCGGCTTCTGGCGTTCCATGAGTGCATGGAGTTGCCGCATGTATTTGCAACATGTTTGCTGCCAGGGAGTCAAATGACGTTGCAACCTAACCAACTAACCATGGTTAGTGGACCAAATAGAGTCCAAGCAGTTCACCAGCGTGTTCTAGATGGCACTCATTCCTTCTGGGTCTGAACAACGGCGTGGGTTCCCCCTTTCCCGCATAGCCTCACTGACATGTCAGGGGCGTCAATTCATTGCAGCTCCTTTCTGATTTCTGATTCCAAACCCTCAATTTCTGATAATGAATTCTTTTTACTGGGACCTACGGAGTCTGAAGCATTCTCTGATTTGGGGGACTCAGTCCCGGTCCACGGAGACTGCTCATCATAGGACAGGATTTAGTCCTGCCCATTTAACGCTAGGACGAGAGCCTGTCTTGCCTGGGTCAGTCCCAGCTTCTGAGTTATGCTATGTTGCATGGGATATGCTCAAACGCTCCTAGAGCAATTCGAGGTCATTGGCTGGCGCGCAAACAGCTCCAAAGGTGCTGTCGAGTGGTACCATAGGTAGCAAATGTGAAGAGGATCCAGAGCCGTCCGTTGTGGCGTTGTGTAAACTACCGTTTTCCTCGATCAGCGAAGCAACGTCGGGCGTGGTTAGTATTTGGATGGGTGACCGTGTGAGGAGCGGGGTCACCGATACAAGTACTTTCTTCCTTCAATTGGACAGCAAACTCCTCCCAACCCAGGGGGACGAGGCAATGGGGAGCCATGAGCGCAATCGTCAGACAAGTTCCGATCCTCGATTAGGGGACGGCTGGCGACGGCCGCAGCCAGTCGGACGAAAATTCAGGGTGAAATTCCCTTGTTTCGTTTCATTCGTTGAAGAGGATCCAGAACCAAACAGTCAGTATGAGTAGAACCATGCCCCATGTTGTCCTGGTCGTTCAGATGGGGTAGTGTTGTTGATGTCACCCGTGGTTAGTGTCATTGTTCTTGTGTTGTATTGGTATTACGACATGTTTCGAGAAAGGTTCCCCAGGTTGCTCGTCCAAAGTTTCCTAGCCGCTTCCAGTGAACTGTACCTACCATAGGAGTCGGAGGCAGACGACTCCTTAAATCTGGTGTTGCTGGAGACATCACCCTGCCACGTCTTTGGAAGTCGTTGGTTTCTATGGTTTTTCCAGTCAAAACGGGTGCTATCACGGGAGCAGTTTTGAACTTTCAGCAGGCTTCACCAGGGAGCGCCACCGACCATTAGGAATTAACTTTGCTGCAGCTGGAACATCCTGACCGCTGATAAGCATTGGACATTTAGGGTGTGCTTAATGCCAAAAACTGTGAATTGCGAAGATTCCAGGGTCACCCTGGAAAAGAGCGAACCACACTGTTAACCCATTTCCACATGCGGCGCGTTCCTGAACTGCTTTTACAGCTGCTGCTACAGCATCGTTGATTGTTAGTGTTACTGTTCTGGTTCCGAAAGGCTTGGCAATTGACTTCATACCCCCACCTGCCTTCAGCCTTGTCCTCCGCGCACCGAACGACGGCCTGTCTGGAAAAGGAGAAGCTCCCCCGGAGATGATAGACTCAGTGTTTTCTTATTCATAGCCGTAAATCGCGAGCTTGGAAATAACTCGGGTCCTAAAATAGCGTCGAGTTGTAGAAGCCGTTTCTCAGGCGAGCACTCTGGGGGTCAACACTTCTCGAGGGCACGGCTTCTCCTGAGTCTGTTTTTTTTTCTCTCTCTGCAGGTAAACCCCTCCCGGCCCGTATTGTCGAAAAATTGTTTTCATTTCAATTTTTGATTTCAGGGTCAGTGCCGGTGGACCAACTTGGCGGGTCGGACAGTGACGCTGGTGGATACAACTTTGGACCAACTCACTGAAATCGAAAGGCGGATTTTGCAAAAAGTGGCGCTCGCCAAACTGCAAGCGCTCAACCTCGGCGTTTCCATCAAATTACCTCACGGTTAACCGAAGATTCTTTCAGTTAGATTTTTACCAATAAGGAACTTTTGAGGAACCTTATGAACTTTTTTTTTTTTCTTCTCGTTTTTCAGAACCAAGCAGCGCCACTCCCATCGTCCAAAAGCCCAAAAGGAAAGCGTACTTGTTGAAGAGAAAAGCCATCACCACCGGGATCTTCGACACGTCGAAATCCAAGGACGATAAAGGTCTGATTTGAATTAGTCAAAACTCGAATGACAATCCTCCCTGCAGTTGGCAAGCCCTGCTGGTCGGCGAGGCCTTCAAGGGCGATGGTTGACCTTCTTGGCCTGAAGGTTGGCTCGCAGCCTCGCAAATGTATCGTTTTTCCTGCCCTCACCTCATTGCCGGAAATACTGTCCGGCAACAATGACCCGCTTGTTCGAAATGGACTCACCTCGATTGTTGAAGCGTTAAAAACGTTAACGCTCAAAAACAATTTGACACTCGTATTTGTTTGTCCCAAACCCAATATGGATCAGACAGTGTGCCTTCTCGAGGAATGTTACACTGCATTTTTATCAATCTCATTCATCACACTCTATCAAGTTTGCGGAGAGACAGATGGAGCCCGTCCAAAAATAAGCGAGTTGAACTACAAATAAATAAACTTTCGATCGTGGGCGACTCTGAGGCTGGCAGCTTTCCTATTCATTAGGGACGTGCCGTCGCGGATTTTCCGCGGTATAAATTATTTTTGACGTTTTTTTTCTTTCGGTTTCTGAGTTTCTCCACATTTTTTTCCCCGCCGTATACCCCTCTTCTCTTTCACCCCTCTCTTTTTTGTCACATCTAACCGATTGGTGCAAACATCCCGGCGATTTACGCTGGCTTAAGTTTCCTTCGGGGTGTGGAAGGTGATTGGACATAACGTCGTTGGCGTAGGAACGTTCATCGTTGAAGGTTTCACCGGATCAGCGGTAATTTTGGCTTGGGCTGGAGTATTTTTTTTTTCTTTTTTTTTTCCTTGTTATAAATAATGCGGATTTTGAAGTTTCGAAGGCACACTGACCGAAATAGCCGGGTTGTTGCTCCGGTTTGCACCGCCTTAATTCAAGATCCGTGTTGAATTCAGCGTTTGGAGCGATTTTCTTCCCTATCAACCAGCTGATATCAGGAACTGGAAAAACTGGTATACAACACGCAAACAATGGCGTTGGGAAGTACCATGAGATAGTCATGAGATCAGTGGGGCTCAATTATCCACATGAAGTCTGTATGATCAAGAAGAAAAAAAAAAAGAAAAAAAGAAAACGCAGAGCCAGACTTAAGTGGCAGCAGACACACAAGGCAAAGTGGTACACTCTAGTAAACAATCTCCGAGAAATGATGATAGAGATGAAGGGAGAAACTCACGAAGAATTAATGACTTCTCTTGCAAACAATCCTGATTCCAATTACTCCTTGTGGAGAGCTTTTAAGCATCTCAAACGCCGTCTTATCCAAGCGAAACCAGTAAAAGAAGAAGCCAGGTGGATCAAGGCTGATGCATTTGACCAATGCCTGGCCGACATTTTCAAACCAAATCTTACAAATCCGGATGAAGAACCACCAGGAGGGTCTACTAGCAGATCAATATGTAAAAATACCACCGTTAAGGAAGTTTGCAGCAGCCTATTGCAGACGGGTTACATTTATCGTTACGGCAAAATAGAACTTCGGAACGGTAGGCATTGTTCTAGGCAATTCAGCACATCAGAGAGGTACAAAAGAAAGAAAAACACGGTAAATTATTTTAGGTCCAATGTGCTTTCGTCACGGTGTTTATTTGTTATGTAAACGGCCGAATAGTCCATGATAACGGTGAGATTAGTGAGGTTGATTGATATCTTGGAACGATAGCGTTGTGTCACCTCATGCGGCAGAAGAAGCTGTACAAGCGGAGAAAATTTGGAGAAAATGCTCAAGTAGTCACACACTTGAAGGTCATAAAGTTGAGTACCGCTGCGCAGCTACCTTCATACCATTTTCCTCGACCGCTTCGATTCCACTGCGAGAATGGACAAAAGCCTATCAGTGGGCTTGTGAGAACAAGCAGGTCCTACAACAAGAGGACGTGTTTTATACTTCCTCTGCAGCATCTGATGAAACCATTTCCATGAAAACGCTCAAGAATTTTGCATGACGCCTTTAAAAAATTTAATGGACGAACAATTAATGGAAAACAAGAAATAGAATTACGGCGTCTGGATCATCGATATTGACGAAACTTGCTTGGCGAATTCAAAGTGCTCGTGTCCCAGTTTTTTCAAATTTTATTCCTGTAAACATGTTTTGGGCCTGCAAATTAGGAAAAAATTGGTGCCTGTCCCACCAGAGGCCAAGTCGGTGCCATTGGGGCAGAAACGCAAGCGAGGTCGCCCATCTAAGTCAAAAAAGCCCTCTTGATGAATTAATTCTGCAGTGCGGACAACCTATTTCGACTTGAACCGTCCTCCGGTTAAAAGTTTTTATTTGACGTGCTATGAATTCTTTAACTGTAATATGCATTTTTTGGGGGTTAAATATATTTATCAACCCATGTTTTGTTCACTGTGCAATGTTTTTTCCTACCGTGATTTCAAGAAAAGTTACCGTGCGTTCATTCTATTTTGCCGTAACATTATATATTCCCCATTGCAGACTATTGATGGG
Source organism: Pilophorus perplexus (assembly GCA_955831195.1). Taxonomy (NCBI): domain Eukaryota; kingdom Metazoa; phylum Arthropoda; class Insecta; order Hemiptera; family Miridae; genus Pilophorus; species Pilophorus perplexus. Next base: position 16,213,761 of record OY037008.1, read on the forward strand.
TGAGATCAGCAGACGTTGTTGAGTTAGAAGGAAACGTGCTTCATGTCTGTATAACATTTGTAACTGGACGGGAATCCCCCGAGCAGCTGATATTTTTCATATGGCCCAGGATCGCGAGAGATTTGCCGATAATAGAGAGTTTTTGCAGACCTTTCCACGAATCCGTAGCAGGAAATCCGTATGGGCTGTCTAGGCCGAACATGACTGGAAGCTAACCACCTCAACCACCCCACTACAGATTCCTTACGGATCCGTATGGAAAAATTGACTACTAAAGTGACGCGCACGTTGTTTTCACTCTCACATACCTCAAGAAAAAATGGTCGCCGTGAAGTTTTGATTTGTTGCGTTTGAGTATTTCACAAGTATTAAATACTTGTAATAAGAAATTTTCTTATGACAAGTACGAGGACTACCTACTACTGCCACTCGGTTTTTTGTGAAGAGGAAAATGGATGAAAATCCAAAAAAATGGTCGCCGTGAAGTTTTGACTTGTTGCGTTTGAGTGTTTCACAAGTATTTCCTATTACTAGGGTTGCCAGATGAGAGAAAAGGAAAAAAAGGACATCAAGATATATAACGTATAAATTACAAAATGCACATACTATATTATAATATAGGTAATTATATGGTAAAGGTTTTTCATCAATCAGATGGATGATGGTTTGTTACCTACCTAATCGGGTATTATAATACCCGATTAGGTAGGTAACAAACCTACTATATTATAACATATTATATTGAATGTTGAAACTAAAAACTTGAAGTAGATTCTATTCCTATTAGAATTAGATCATTTTCTATAATATAATAATATTATATTATAAAAAATGTAATAATATTATAGAAAATATAATAATATTATATTATAGAAATATTATATTATAAAAAATGTAATAATATTATTGAAAATATAATAATATTATATTATAGAAAATGATCTAATTCTAATAGGAATAGAATCTACTTCAAGTTTTTAGTTTCAACATTCAACATAATATGTTGAATGTTGAAACTAAAAATATAATATAATTATTATATTTATAATATTATTATAATACCCGATTAGGTAGGTAACAAACCATCATCCATCTGATTGATGAAAAACCTTTACTGTGGGGACATGTAGTCAGTTCCTCTCATCCACTGAGAGGTCATCAGAGAAAAATTTTCTCTGATGGAATGAGAATATTTAATATTCTCTCGACGTTGGCATTATGCGCAGGAATGGCGAAAACAATTTGACACAATTTGAGAAGCTGTGAGTTTTTCTCTGATTGGTCGACAAGATGGAAATATTCACACCATCTTTGACTGCAGTTCATGGCTTTAAATTTAGTGAGAAATTAGATTTAGGGAGAAATTTCTCCTTCATCTTTCAGTCAGAAAATCTTCGACTTCCTCCAACGAAGCTAGCACCTCCAAAACTGAGTTATGTTTGGCTTCCAATTTTTTAATCTTTTCATTGAAAGAAAACATTAATGAGTGTAGAAACCACAAGTCACTTTCATTTTCTGGCTTTTCAAACAGATTTTTTATTAGGATAGGAGGGTTGCTCTGAGACATAAAATACGACATTTGAAGCACACGATTTATGCAGGGAAACAACGACAACCAACGGGATTTGGAGTGGCGAAGAAGCTGCCTGTACCTATTCGATGTCAACGCCCACGATGGACATAGGTTTAACAAGAACAAGATTTTTTCTAAGCAGGCTGTTCCAGATAGGTAGGTAGCCCAAACGATTTTCGGGTAATTTCGAGGTAATTTCAGAAAATGAGAGATTTTAAAAAAAAAGAGGACATTTGCCCGAAAAATGAAAAAAGAGAGGACGCCCGGGCAGGGTGTGAAAAAGAGGACATGTCAGGAAAAAAGAGGACGTCTGGCAGCCCTACTTATTACAAGTCCTACGAGGACTCCTACTGCCACTCGTTTTTTTGTGAAGAGGAAATGGGTGGAATAAAAATTTCCAATTCATTCATCGAGTGTAGAACAGAATAAAACAGAAGAGAACAAAGCGAACTGAGAACAAAAAATAACAAAGCAGAATCCAAGCCCGTTTGTTTACAAGAAAACATCTTGAGGTTACAACGGGGTTACACAAGCGTCAGGTTATGTTGCTTTTCATACAGATTTCTATACTGATTTGGTAACCCGTAGGAATAAGGATTCGTACCGCCTACTGCTACAGATTCCTTACCGATTTGTCCTCGCGCATGCGCACTCCCCCTTTCCTTACAGATTCGTACTACGGATTTCCTCCTACCGATCGGTGGAAGGGTCTGCAAAAACTCTCTAATATCTGCAAATCTCTCGCGATCCGGGGCCATAATATGAAAAATCATATTATGATTGCCTACTTTCAATGATGGAGATGGCCTTAGAAGAAGATAGTCTCATAATTATATTATACAGGACAACTCCTGAAAAAAAAAAGGTGTTGGTGAAATTCACAAAAATAACATTGGTCTACAGAGTTGGTCTTCGAGTGGCCGGCTTCTTTTGCCTATTCTAAGGGTTGTGAGGGTGCTGAATCCGAAAATGATTTTTTTTTTGGTTGCTTCCAATAAGGCTTTTTTGTTTGGTTTTTGTTTTTGTTTTTTGGACCTTTTCTTCCCTAGAACTTCTTCAAAAGGCACATAATATGTGCCTATATTATAGGAAATTTACTTATAGGAATCAACTTGCATGGACCCGCCTTGATATAATAATGTTGTTACGAGTATTTTAAAGGTATTTGTAACCGGTTCCAAAACATCAGCTGGTTTGCCCAGTTTCTGAATCATGATCACTTTGCTGATTTCCACTACTGTGGCAATTACCGAAGTACATAAAAGTTTAATCGAAGTCTTGATCATTTTTGTGATTTTCACCAACACCTTTGGGAGGGGTTTCAGGAGTTGCCCTGTGATGAGATCATGTTCAGGAGTCTTGTTCGGGTTCATCTCGTTGAGAATTGTTTTTTAGACTTCCTTAACGTTCACAGGTGGTATTTTGACATAGAGATCTGCTAGTAGTCTCTTCCAGTGGTTCTTAATCGGGATTTCTAGGATTTGGTTTAACAAATCAAATTCATATCCGGCCAGGTATAGGAAAAATTCATCAGTCATCTTGATTTGACTTGATCCACCTCTCATGGCTAGATGGCTAGATTGGCAAGTCCGTGGTAGATTCTCAGCCACCAAGTATTGGTTGTTTCGAATTCTTCACGAACCATTGCCTTCTTTCCCACCCAAGCTTCCAAGACTTCTTCAATCGGCTGACTGTTCATGTTCATGGCGTCTTCAAAGATGATTTTTTCGTCTTTTGTAGAAAAATCCCATAGAGGAGCTTCTGCTGTCGAAATATGGTTCGAAGCTTGAGTGGATCAGAAACTTCGTCCCTAAACATCCTTGCCAAAGTCAATGATGGTTAGTCGTCACAACTACGATTGCTGCATATTATGTCAACCTGTTCAATTTCAGGTGGTTCAGTTGAGGCAGTGTTCGTATCCTCATTTGGAAATGTCGCGCAGTTGCTGCAGCAGTACATGCCGGGGGTTTTGCAGATTGGTCTCAGCATCCTCACTTGTCTTACCGCTAGGCCACTAGTTTGGCACCGTCACTTGTCTCACTATCAGGCCACTAGTTCAGCGTCGGACCGTTACTTTTCTAACACGCAAGATGGATTTCAATCCCACGGTTAATAAAGCCTGTTCCATGTTTCTTGAATTTCAGCCGTAGGCTCTAAGCAAAAAGCATCTTCGGGTCCAGGCGAGGCCCACAGGGCCGAGGATTTTTTAAAACTTTTTTAAAACAGATTAACGATTTTCACCATCTAACAAGACTCCTCGGTCTTGATTTGTTTTGAATAGTTTTCACGTACCAAGTACTGATAGAGTCGTTTAACCTTCATGTTACTTGCCGCATTCGTTTCCGCAGTTTCGCGGGGGATCTCACTCGGACCTTTTACACGAGGCCTTTTCTCGAGCTGGGTGGGCGTGATATATAAGAGACTTTATAGAAGAGGTGTTGCCAATTTTAGCCGGGCCCTGCTCACTTGGGGAAGACGGAACAGACCCCGAGACGGATTTATTGTCCGAAGGTAAAATGGCGGCGACATGTTTGGGTAACGCTCTCATCGCTAGCGCACAAAAATTGTGTTTGCTAGCTTTTGTGGCTCAGATTATCATCTGCGTGCAATTAATGAGCTCTGGTGAGCGGGCCCCAGTTGAATAAGGCACTCAGCTTTTCGCCCACCTGGTTTTCGATCGGAATCTCTTCGGATTTGGCAGCTTACTCATCTGTAGAAACGCGTTAATGGTATAAAATTAGCCCATGCTTTTCTGAGGACAGATCGGGTGTATATAAGAATAGGGAAACCCTTGAGTGTGTTTTATTATTATTATTTTTGTTTTTCAACTCTTTTTTTAAATTAAGTTTTTTTCAGGGTCTCGCCAGGTTATATTTGTGCGGACTGAAGACTAAACCCTAATACGGTGGTCGTACTGTGCCCTAGGAAGGAGTGAGAATCGTACTGGAGGGATGGTTTTTGGCATTCCGCTGGGCGTCTGCGTGGAGAACGAGCGGGCGAGCAAAGCGAGCCGGGAGTCTGACATGCCATCGTCAGCGAGGAAGTCTGGTGCCCGGGGAAGTTTCTCTTCGCTGATCGAAGCTCCCCTCAGCGATGACGTAAGAACATTTTGAAAATAGGAATTATTTTAAAATATCGATATTTCTGCCATTATAATTCGGTAACCGCTGCCATCTCAATTTCGACGAAAATCGCTAAGGAACGAGTTTTGCATCTGAGGGTCTGAAATAATTTGACATTATTCACTCTTCGCGTAATCGATAATTTTTAACAGTAAGGGCAAAAAAATTTTGCTGTTAGAAAGTCGTGAGTTGTATTATACAACTCACGTATAATTCGTGAATACTTTTTATTTATTTATATATATATTTTTTTAATTTGGCCTAAGTATATAGGCTAAATCAAATAAATTTATATTTAGAGAGAGGCCTATAATAGGTCTCTGACCTGTCCAGGCCTGTCATTCCCTTAATAGCTATTGGTTATTACAGAATCATTACTAATGAGACTGTTAACTAACGAAACCATTGGTGAGTGCCATCTACTCATTCGATAATATTATGAGTAAAATTATAGTTTGTACCGTCTTAGAATATTATTTGTATTTTCTAAAATCTTAAAGTATTGTGAGCTTCTTTTTTTGGCCTTATCGAGCAAGACGGGTGTTCAAATAGCGCCGGCGCAAGCCAGGGTGAAGAAGTCAACTTTTGGAGGAGGAATTCACAAAATGGTCGTCTGACCAGTCCTCGTACTTTTTACCCCCTCATGCTTCCTTAACATGTCCAGAGATTTGAAATCGTAAATGAATAGCCTATAAACAAAGTTGCTCTTGGTGGTAGCACATCAAGCTTGAAATTTTTCTAGTTTCTATTGTTCGTTGGTCGGATTTGGTTGCTATCCCTAGCACAGAATTACCTAATTGTCACCTCAATGCAACAAAAGGTGTTCACCTTTTTTTATTCTCCCCTCCAAGTCCTGAATGTGTTCTTGTCATTTAAAACGCTGATCCAGTATAAGCCCAAGATATTTTAAGCTTTCAACTTTTACTAACTTTCCACAAGAGCATGCTGTTCACCACATTCAATCTCATACACCACATTCAACTTCATCCTACCACATTCAAGCTCTTCCTACCTCATACTACCTAATTCAAGTTGAACCTACATCAGTCAAGCTCGTACTACCACATTCAAGCTCATAATACCCCATTAAAGGCAGTCAGTACCATGTCCCGGTTAGTAACAGCAACAGGGCCAGGTTACCGTCCGAATGAGACATCCAGAGCAAACAAATTATTAACGGATATAAGAAATAAAATAGGGCCTAGGACTCATCCTCCCTGAACTCCATAACTACATAATAATAATGTATTTCTTCGGTGCTTTTCGTCGCCTGAAATTGTACTGGGTGTGGCAGAGAAACGTGCTGATTTGAGAGGTCCATAAAAGAAAACAGACTTCACATATTGATTTAATTTTTGTTATCGTAACAAAAAAAGCCCCTAGCCCCTCCTAATTTTAAAGTTCTGTTTCAAGTGGTTTTGAAAATTACATCGGGTAAATGGCGGCCCTCATTAGTGATTCATTGATCTACTCTAGTTTTGAAGTTTCACTCCACTCTTTCGAGCATGTCGATGGGAATTTTGGCTATGGCTTGGCGGATTTGGTCCTTCAGGTGTTCCAGGTCCGGGTTGGTCAGTGAAAACAATGGATTTGAGATGTTCCCTTAAAAAAAAAAAAAAAAAAAAAAAAAAAAAATCGCACGGAGCCAAATCGGGGGAGAGCGTCAGCCCTCAAGGCGCTCATGGAAGTGTTCCCTCAAAATTTCCATTGAAGTTATGATGTGTAAGCAATGGCTCCGTCCTGCTGAAACCATACGTCTCGAAGTTCCATTTTTTAAAGTTTTGGTAGAAGGAACGCTGGGGGGAAAGCAAAAATGACACCCTCACTCTCTTGAAGTTTTCTGGGTTTCTTGAAGTCCGTTGATCTCCTGGTCCATTTTTTTGCCACTGTCACATTCCCTGAATGTCTTCACCCACGAAACAATCGATTGCTGGCCAGGAACAGGACCCGTGGTAGGAGTGTTGAACCGATTTTGGGAGGCAATCGTGGGTGGCGACCACCGCATAACTGTTGGAGAAGTAGGTATCGAGGGCGAACTCACGCTACTCCTTCGTCCAACGCATGATGGCACTGGTTTGTGGGGTAACACAACTTTACTACTCCCGTCTTCGAATGAGACCCTCCCCACCTCTTTCTGACCACGCCTCGCTCATTGGCGACCAATTAAAATCAGCAGGTTTCTCTGCCGCACCCTGTACTAGGAATTATGGTCAAGAGGTACAATCCGAACCACCTTAAGTCCACCCCATCAAGTCCAAGTCTTTCCCATTTTAGCATTAGCCTTGATATTTCAATGGAGTCAAATGCCTTGAAACATCAATGAAAACTCCCATCATTTTGCTATTGTTGTTCATTGTTTCTGAGGTATCTGCTATCACTTCCACTGTGACTTGTGTACTCCGAACAAACCAGATTGTAAAGCAGCTAATAGATTTTTTCCAAGTAATTAACCAGTTGCGTTTTCATTATTTTCCTCTAAACTTTTGGCGAACTTGGACAGTAGAGAAATAGGTCAGTAATAGTTCGCATCAGTTTTTGTTACATTTTTAAACAGGGGCCTCGTTTTAAACAGGAGACTGGGATTTATTAAATAGGTTAACGGTGAAGTTATTGAGATGGCCACGTTTCCGCGTATGTAGAAGTATAAAATACAATTTATTATTACAACAAATTTTGGTAGATTGTTCAAACAAATTATTATGCGCTGGTGTTTCGCTGGATTTTCTTCCCGGGAGAAAATATAATATCGGTGTATCGATACATCGAAGGAAAATTATCGATACTTTGATGTATCGAAATATTTTGAACATCCCTAATTCACACACCGGCGGCATTGCAGAACTAACGTTTTTAAGCCCTCTTGTCCTCCTTTGAAAGTATGAAATTCAGCGCGTTCAATCTGTACACTGTACCACCTCTGTACAACCGTCGATTTCCTTGATGACCAGGGAAAGCCCTTATCCTTTCTTAGCCTCTCGAAAGAGTCCTTTCAAAAACACCTTTGAACCTGGCCTTACACGAGCCAGACGAGCAGGACCTTTTGAAGGTATCCGGCGAATGTAGGACTGAATGGCTGCCCAGCGTCCTGAACCCTCTGCACTGACAATGTGGGTTAGGGACGTAAATAGAAGAGGAGGAACTATTTTGAATTGTAGCCTTTCTATATATATGGCCTAACATCTTTAAGTGTCACCAAGTTCGAGACGTTACAGTAAAACCAATGACCAGAAAATTCCCGCAGTGAGGTCGCAACTGGTGACACCCCCCTCCCATTTGGATCCCTAATTGTCAAATCTGCATCACGTTTTTTAGGGTTTCACGTCGTCTGTTGACATTTCCTCTGCTACTAACGGGTCAACCCTGACGCTCCGAAATAGAAACAATAGTCCAGAGTTGGTATTCCGACGAAGGAAAAAAAAAAAAAAAAAAAAACAGTTTGAAGTTACAAACCAGAGAGCGTGCGTGCGAGAGTGAACCGGCCCACAGTCCTACACATAGAGACGGCTATTTTGTGAGGCGAACTATGCAAGTCGTTGCCAACAATTCTTGGCCGCACCGCCGCCCGATTATAAACCCCTATCAAAAATATTTTCACTTATCTTCTTCCAAACATTGTTGTGCCGTTCGGCCTCCAGATAACGTAATACGCTGACCTCCCTGTTGAGTGTGAAATCCACCCAGTGTCGCCTTGCATGGAGAAGGTCAATTTTGTCAGGTGCACACCTGGATTTTATGTACTTTTCGTAATCTTGGTTATTTAAAACAATCCATGAAAATTCTACATTTGTTTTTTCAATGATTCTTTTTCCAGAAAGGTTCGATTGAGTCTCTGAGCCCGACATTGTCGATGCCGGGGCTGGACGACATTTCTCTAGAAGGAGGTTCGGAAACCAACCTGGCGTCACCTCCGTCGACAGGCGTGCCCAATTTGGTGTCTGCTTGTCTCAACCATCTCCAGGCGCATCTTAGCACGTTGGGCATCTTCAGGGTGTCCAGCTCGAAAAAGAGGGTTAGGCAGGTGGGTGGAAAGTGCGTCGTATGTTTTATGGTGTCACGTGTAGTTTGTCACAGCGTGTCTTTCCAATAAGGCATAACCAAGCGTACCTACCTCATTTGACTGAAACTTGTTACTCTTGTCTCAAAACCTGTCACTCATGCCCCTCAATGTTTCCTTCACCGACCATGTCTCATGGCTCTTATGTCTCCTCCTGTAATTCAAAACCCCACAGGGGTTAAAAAGATGCCTAGCAGGAATGGATGGTGGGAGCACAATTTAGAGTCAGAAGGGACGTGTAAAAGTTGGGGTTTGAAATTTCATTCGCTTGGTTGGTACAACCTTCATAGCAAGAGTTCTGATGCTTGGCATCGTTTTAACCCCTTCGTGGTTGGGGGGGGGGGGGGGGGGGAGGTGTTGAAGGCTGCTGAGAAGTAACTTTCAATGGAACCAGGGGACAAGAGAAAGGGGGCTTCACTTCGCTCGTATGCGGACAGGGGGCCGAGCGAAGCGAGTCCTAGTGATTCTTAGCAGACCAATTCCTTAGTTGCTCATAATTTTCACCCTAACTGCCGCTAAACAATATGAAATTCACATGTTTGGAAGGTACATAATATGTGATATTATCACTCCCTTCTAATTATTAAAAAAGGGAATTATTCCGATCCTTTTAGAATTGTTAGTAGGTACTATGAGAATTGATGAATCCCCGAAAAGAAAATTCTTCTTCTTAACAAACCCGACTTGATTACCAAAAAGTCATAGACATTATTTTACATTGCTATTCAACCCAATACGACATTGTAAGGATTGGTGAGGTCAACTTTTTTATTGTAATAAGGTTCGGCTTTTAGACGAAATCAGAACAGCAGGAAAAATACAATATCTTGGGCGATAATTACACCGAAAATGGATAATACGTAAAACTTTTTTTTCGGGGGCATAGCACTTGAATTAGGTACATTGTTATTTTTATTTCTTGTATAGTGAAGGTTATTTTAGGGTTACCTCCTCTGCATTGCGACATTAAATGTCAAATTTTGAGATTCTCGGTGAGGAAAAGCACCAGAGCCCTTACACACTCACTGCAACTCACCCATCTGCACCAATTTTCACTACTGGAGGTATCACTAGAGTAGAATTTGGCGAGGTATGTTATCCTCAGATCTCTGAGGGAGCGGCAAATCATGACCGGGTGACAGATTGTGTCTTTGAACCGGAGGTTTCATAGGCTGCAGTTGTCCAGATCATTGAAGGAATACCTAGGTACTATTACCTGACAGAAACATGTTGTAGGTAAGTGTTATGGGTCCGGAGCTGGGCGAAGAGACGGATTATGCCGAGGTTCCTGGCGTCCACGATGTTGCCTTCTGGTCCGTTAAAAGAGTTCCAAAGCCTGTAATCGGGGCAGCTATGCAAGGGGAAAAAGGAAGAAAGTGCCAAAACATGCATTTTGAGCACCCTTTATATATTTTTATTTTATTTGTTTATTTATTCAAAAAACAAAAACAATTTGAACAATAAGGAAAAGAGTCATGATTAGTATACATAGGAACCAATTTTTCTTGATTTGGCCTATAGATCTCTGACCTGTCCAGGCCTGTCATTCCCTTAGTAGCTAATGAATATTACATATTTAGAATTACAATTTATAGCGACTTAAGATATAATTTCTATTTTATTGATTATGAAAGGTGTCTAACCCTTCAAGTTTGGTATATATCTGGTCAGGGCTATTGCCGATCACCGACCATTGAAACAAAGTCTCGGGAGGGGGATGAAGTTGACCCGATCTTCTAGATTGTTTATTATGACTAACATCTACCTCGCTACTTGAAAAATTCATTATAAGTGCCATTTTCCAGCTACGTGAGGATTTCGACCTGGGGAAAGAGCTGCGGTTAGAAGACGAGCAGTGCCCTCACGACGTGGCCACCCTGCTGAAGGAATACTTCAGGGACTTACCGGACCCGTTGCTCTGCAAAGACCTGTACTTCGCTTTCATTCAAACTCAAAGTACGTGATGCTTTGTACTCTCAGTTCTTGCCAACTACTTTCGCTCTCTAATCCACGTCTGACAATTGTAGGGATACGGAACCGGAGGTTACAGCACGAGGCTGTCCAACATCTTCTGCAGCTCTTGCCCGTGGCCAACCGAGACACGCTGTTAACACTTTTATCATTCCTCGCCCTGGTGGCAAGTAACTGTGATGATCACAGGGACCCTGATTCTGGTAAGTGGTTCAGGCAATCTCGGCAACAACACTGGTGGCAGCTTCTAACTCTCATCTCGCTCGGACTTTCAGGAGAATGGGTGTCTGGAAACCGCATGGACTCGACAAACCTGGCAACCTTATTCGCTCCCAACATCCTCCACGCGGCTCAACCCAACCGGGGGAACGAGCTAAGCCAGGAACGCATGGACGAAAGGGCCGACGCCATCAACGTCATCAGGAACCTCATTGACAACTATCAGTCTCTGTTCACGGTACTGTTTTACACCCGTGCAATTCCACCAGCTAAATAGCCCTCAAGACAAGTTCTTACTTATTTGGCCTCATTTTGAAGGTGACTGCGGAGCTCATGGACGAAGTCTACGTCCACATGATGGACTCACACCCTGAAGCGTTGGACCAATTACTGCGGAGGAAAGACGCATCCACGATCGAGTAAGAACCATCACGTTTAGATCTTAGTCAATTGATTCACCATTTATGGTGAATATAATAATATATTACAATGTATTATTATCAGAAAATCGTAGCACCTAGTTAGGTTGTACAAAATGAATAGATGAGCAAACGCCGTTGAATTCAGACACAGGTCCGATGCTTTGCTGTTACGAGCTCACTTTCTTCTGGTGGCGTTAATTTTTGGGCTTAGATGCAAAATTTTGTAATTTGTTTTGTAGCTTATTTACGACTCGCGTTTGAGCCTCAAGTATTCGTAGATAATGCTACATACTACATTCAAGGAGCTTCTTTTCAAAAGGACACAAATCCAGTTTCATCGTCGTGTGGGGAAACAAAGTACCAAAAAATGAACGAACAGGTGGTAATCCAGATTGCTACGCATTCTAGAGGCCTTAATGAGAACTATTGATCCGCTGGTTTGGTAGGTAGACTATAATATAGTCTATAGTACTATAATATACTATAATATAGACTATATTATAGAGAAAAGTCCCTTTTCGGGAGGGGGGTGCGGGGACGTTGCCACATGTGGGATGAATTGCCACTTGTGCCACAATTTCATGTGAATGTAGGTATGGTTAACGATATTTTTACTTTAGTACTGGGGGACATCCCCAGACTCCCAGATCAAGGATCAAATGAAACACAGAATGCATTTTTCGGTAATTCTGCCGAGGGGATCGACTCGGGGCGTGGGGTGGGGTTTGAAGGCGTTGTGCTTCTCATTGGGTTTGGTGGGCGGGGGGGGGGGGGGCATCGGGCTGTCCGGTCCGGTTGATTGTGGATGGGATATGTCTTCTGACTTTTGGTTTACCTTACGCCCGATATCGATCATGCTTGCACTGTCAGATAACTCACTCTGGACTGCATGTTGTTCGAAAGTGCCAAGGAGTCCTCCTCCCTATTGGAATTTCACTTTGAGTATAATTAGTGCTCTCGGAGGGGGGGACTGTCACCCCACACAGGTGTAAATCCTTCAGCAGTGCAGGCGAGTGATTGAGGGGGTGTGGGTACGTGAAGGAGGGCAGAGATAGCAGGCAAGGGTGGTAGAAGAACAAGGTAGGGCTCAGGGGGATGCCGCCGAGAAACAGTAGAGCAGGGGAGTGGCCGAGAGAGCGAGGGAACGTGCACGTTCATGAAGGAGGGCACTGGGGGTGGAGAAGCAGCTATGCTTGGGCCTGGGACGGATGGATGGACGCATTTTCAAACCACAAGATCCTCGGAAAAAATACATTCTGTGTTAAAACAACATGTGACCAACAAATTAATCATCACCAACAAGACGGATTTTGTTTTCTGCCACGTTGAGGTTTTGATCGTTTTAAAAGTATGACAAACCGCTCCAATTGGTGGGGTTAGTTTTAAGGCTTGATCACTCGAACTAAAAGGTTTGTTCCAGGTTTGACGGAATGTTAACAGAAACCGCAGGAGACATGCGCAGTTTAGAAACTGCTGTTCCAGGTCGATCGTAAGTTGGACGGAAACCGATAGCTCGAGTAGGTATGTGCGGTCGGGTTCTGTCGACAGCTGTCCAACTTCTGTCGACAGACGCAGTCAGACCTGGAACAAACCTATTGCCGATTTGGAGAGCACATCTGGTTTGCTCGGCAATTTGACGCGGACATGGTGGTTCGCTTTGCTCGGCCATAGGCAAGCACTTGGTAGTCAAGCAGCGGGCTCCTCACAAGTTAGTTCCAAACATAAGAGGTGCCCAGGAGGAGGAGGCAAATGCTGGATACCGGTGTGTCGACCCATGGCCACGACCGGGTCCAGGGGGATATCCACCCTGGACATAAATATTATTTATTCATGTCCAGGGCCACCAGCACCTGCCTCAGTCCAGAAGGAGGAGGTGGGGTGTTGAGTTGAAGTGGAATCTCCCTCCCGCTCCTGTCTAAGATATATTCAAATTTTTAACACGGCGTAAAACATTCTTGGTCATTGAAATTCGTCTGGATTGCGAACAACGAAGACAGAGCGTTGTGCCCGTTAGACGAAAATGAAATTTTGAAAATGACGCCTATTTTGCCTTATAAGCTATTTTAAAAAAAATATATTTTGGAGCATCATTTGGCCCATTTAGTAATCTGGGTGGGGAAAATCGGTCTGGGAATGGTTGCAATCGATTCAGCACTCCAAAATACATATTCGAGGACACCCCTGATGTCTGATCGGCCTCAAAATTTGACGTTATATGTTTCAAGAGCCAAAAAAAGTATTGGTTCCATAATTTTGCCGATTACAATAATACTAATAATAATTTATTCACAAAAAGAACAGAAAAGAAAACTATATTTTTACCGTTGTATTGGGGATACCCACAGACCCCCGGATTAGTTTTGTTATGATCAAGGATGAAACCAATGGAACACAGAATGTGTTTTTCGGTGATTCCACAGAGGTCTGGTGGAATAGGTTAATACCTAAAAGAAATCATTCATTCATCCATACACACACGACGAAGGCTTCAGGTTTTTCTGGGATTTACTTCCTTTCCTCTTCAGCACCAGGATCGTTGTGTCTGCAAGGTTTTGATTCCGATCACACAAGCCCGCGGCGCTCTGTGGGGAAATGGAAGCTTTTTTTTTTTTTAAGTTTTATTTATAGGGTCGTGTTAAATTGGGGGGGGGGGGGGGACTCATGGCATGGGGTGGGATCTTACCTTACGCTCGCCCAACCAAATAATCTCCGTAAAAACACATTCTGTGTTAAAACAGCATTGGAGCTGCGTAACATAAGGAACTGAAAACCGGAAGAAGGAGGGAGTAGATAAATAAAAAGAAGCACTTACCTACCTACTGTTCGTGGTGTCGGGGAACTATCCAAGCCGAGCTGAACAGCTGCACCACCCTCAAAGCTCAGCTGGTTGTCAGCGCACCTCCAACGTTTCCGAGCACCCCCGAGGCAGAAGCTGCTTGCTCGGAGGACAGCGAAGGCCAGACGAGCACATAGCCTATCGCGAACTTTACACTGATGCCGTCCCGGAGTAAGCTTGTGACGAACCCTGCTACCATCATGCGCTCCATCATGCAGAATCTGATGTAGAAAATGGGGGGAAAAACAGAGTTCAAGAAATGGATTTGTGCCGTTTTGGAAAAGAACTGCTCATTAAACAACAAAATTTTATTTCCTTTAGATTGAAATAATTTCGTTACTTTTTTATTTTTTATTATTATTATTATTATTATTAGATACTTTTATGTAGAAGGAATATTCAAACTGTTTGAAGTTGAACTAAAATCATCTTACACAAAAGTCCTCATTTTTAAAGCATGTCTTTACAACATTTGTGCATGTTTTTGCTGTTGAATCTCCTCGTCTTTACCTGTGGTGTCCCACGTGTGTCGTCCGCGTGGTTCGCAAATCCTCTCAGAGTCAAAAAAAAAAACCACACCGCCAGACGCGGAGTGAAAAAAAAAAAAAAAAAAAAAACGCCCGGAATAGACATCAATTTCGGAACAACGACCCATATCTTCCATCCAATTTTACTCGGGATCCGGAGCGTTTTTAGACATAAATTTCGCAATGGTTTGGGTCCCCCCTCCCCCTTGCGGCCCTACGGGGGTAAATATAGAAATTCAACTATAGAGGGAGATTATGGGACGAGCGGGACGGTTTCCAACCCCCCGCGACATCTGTTAGGTCGCCTTCCCCGCAAAAATTTTCAAATAGGTAGTACGAATTGATTCCATTCAGTGAACCGAGACACCTTTATGACTCACGTTTCAAGAAGGCTTGTCTAGTAGCTTTAGATTGGCTTTGGGATTTGAGTGTGAACGTAGACGTTTGAGTAAAATTGACTGAGAAATAATCCACTTTAGAGCTGATACTAGGGATGGCAATTTTATTAAAATATATTAGTATATTGCAGTCAATGTATCATAATATGATACATTTTTTTATATTATTACATTTATACATTTTTTATATTATTACATTATACATTTTTTTATATTATAAACCAATATTTCACCTGAAATGTACCATATTCGTATGGTAGTGACCCCGCAGCGACTAGAGGAATCTAGATTCCCAAGTTCGTAAGTTCGTGCCCACTCTCGAGGGACCTATAAAAGGGTCGCCTGTTCCTGTTCGGGGTTTCCCCGTTTCCAGCCAAAAGTGCGTAATCTCACAATGTCTCATCGTGTCTTGTTAAAGATGCCGACAATAACGATTTGTGATTCGAGATCGTCAGGCTCCTCTGCGTTTTGCAATCCACCGTCGTATGCTCTCCGTATTATGAAGTTCAGTGTCGTTTCCAGCGAATGTTTCACTACTCGTTCCACCTTGACGAGATTTTCCCCGCCACCGCGTATGTCAACCCTCACGAGGAGGCGGCCCAGTTTCTTGGGCTCTAGCGCACAGTGGGCCCTTTTGCATAGTTAGCACGAAAAAAAAGTCAATAGGTAACGATCAAAATGAGAAGGAATTGCAAAAAAAGTGACTATTTTTGCGGGCTAGTTGCGGACTAAAAAGGGTTAGAAACGAACATTTGTATAGGTCTCCCACAAGAATATTGCGCTCTGACACGGCATTCAGGTGGCGGAAATCTAACTTACCTTCACACGAAATTTCCCTGCTCCTTCTCGTTATTCCCTTCCTAGTGGCAGCACTTCTCTTTTCATCCCCTCAAACGGGTTTTTTAATTGAACATTTTTAAGTTTCACATGTTTGAAAAGAACCTAACGACTTTAATTTTTAGTCTTGTTCGTGCAATTATTATGAAGAATTAGGAATACCTCAACAATGTTGTCAACATTTAAAAAAATTAATTTGTTTACTTCAATTCTCATTTACTCCCCTCAAACGGTTTCACTAAATGAAAAATTTTAAATTTAACATGATTGAATAGAACCTAACGACTTTTATTTTATAGTTTTGCTGTTGTAGAGTTATTAGGAACAATTAGGAATACCTTAAAATTTAAAAAAAAAACTGTAGAACGGTAGTTTGAATTAAACAGTATTGAAAAATTACAATAAAACAATTAAAATGTAATCATTATGTATTATATAAAAAAGTAAAAATTACCAGTTATATCACTTCATTCTGTTCTTCCTCCTTCCAGGAGATGAAACAACACTTGTACAATAATTGTACAAGTGATGTTGTATACAATTATTGTGTACAATTTCCCTCGACAGACTCCTCAACGGCTTTCCCCGAGAAATTGTTGTCTTCTTCTCTTCCATCGTTGAAAATAGCGTGGTTAAAAACAAACTACACAACTGGGAGACGTGAACAAAACGGCGAGCAAACTGAGACAATGTTGCCAACAGAAAAAACCGAAACCTCTTCGCTCGACCTTGGCTCATTGGCGTTTCCTTTTGCAATCACCAGACTGCAGTGTCGAAGCGCTATATTCTTGTGGGAGACCTATAGTACGAGTATATTTCATCTTTTACCTATTCGATTTATTCTTTCCAATTTTTTTTCTTTTCATATTTATTTATTTCTTTTTTAAATTCATGTTTTGATTATTATTCAGGGAATAATGCTCTTGTATTCGTGAAGGATAGGTTACTGTGACCGTCTTCCCCATGTTTTTGAGGTGGGAAGTGGAAAGAAAGTGAAAAGTTTGCCGAATCGCCAATTTTCCTCCTATTTCGCTAGCTCAAATACGCTTGGTCTCACGTAAATACTTTCTCCGTCAAATTGGTTAGACATTTTGTTGTCTGCATTTTTATATAGAGACTTAAATCTCCAAAACTACACTGGGATGGAGTAAGAAGCAAACAACTGATAAAAGTGCCGATATTTGGCGGGTTTTCAAAATGGCGGATTAAGCAACGGGGAGGGGATGACGAAAACGTGGATTCATTCATCGCTCCCGCCGATCGGAAAGTGAGCGGCGTTAGTGAAAGTTGTTTCCTACTCGCTCCCAGCCGTTTCAAAAAGGACTGTCCGACTCGCTCCTGGACGTGTGAGCTATCAGCGTTACCCAGAGGACACCACGAGGAGGTTGCTCACGTTGTCCTCCAATATTAGTGGCACGAGCCACCTCGTCAAGTGTTGTTCATAAAAAATGTACCTAATTGGCCTAAAAAACATGAAAAAAAGACAGAAAAAAAAGATGCTACCCCTTTTGTAAGGCGCACCCTTCTTTTCAACCTCTATTTATTGGACTCAGAATATTGATATATAGTTGCCATCCCTAGCTGTTACCATTTGACTTTGATTTGTCTAAACTCTTCATACCTCCCGGGTAGCGCAATTAGGTGGGCAACTTTGAGCCTGTCAGATCCAGTAAGAGAGCTGTTCTGTCTGGACGAGGGGTCCCCTTCCCAGGTTCACTCGGCTTCAGGAAATGAATATCAACGGCAGACGTGGGACACTCAACGGGGTTACCAGATGACGAGGGTCACTTTGACGGGATTCCGGGTTGTGTTTTGTAGCGTGGACAGCACCGAGGAGGAGAGGAAATTCTGGAGCCGGGAGGAAATGATGCACGAGACCGCCGCCACGGGAGGCCCCGACCAGGGGAACCGGCCCCGGTAAGTGTGGACAGCCGAACCTTTTGGGGGAAGGAAAGACCGAGAACCCAAGCGCACTCTGGTGGAGTGACGTAACATAACCTCTACTAACGCTGAACTAATTCAAATAGTTTTTTTTAAGCTTGGAACATGCTTTAGCCGTGATCTAACCTCCCAAAAACGTTACACAGGAAGGGAGACGCGAGTGGGTAATGCGAGTGTGTCACGTTTATATAATATATAGGTTTCCATATCCTATATATATAGGATATGGAAACCTATACGTAGGATATGGGATCATATATTTATTGATTTAGGATATATTCCGTTAATAAAGCATGTTTCATGTTTCTTGAATTTTAGCCGTATGCTCCAAGCAAAAAGGTTTTTTTCCTTCATAAGACATTGTGTGCAGTAAATTTTAACATCATCTTCATCAACAGGAGGTCAGATAGAGGGAGAGAAAGACTGTCGAAGAAGAGGAGGGACGAAATGGCGAAGAAAAGGAGCGAAAGTCGTGAGAGGCGGACGGAAAGCGGCAGTGGCGACTCCAGGCGGCCTTCGGACGAAAGGACCTTCTCTTCTAGCGATTCCGGACGACTCAGCCCACAAACTACCCAGGTGTATATCTTAAATCGAAAGCAGTTGGCCCTAGCTTAAGATCAGGGCTTTCAATAATTATTGAAAGCCCTGCTCTTCAGCTAGATTAGATAGAATTGATATATCGGACGAATGCTTTAATGATGATAATTCAGAGCGGCAGTGTAATTCATTTTCATGAAATAATCACTTTTATTGAGTCGATTTTGATGAAAATTCGGTCCTAAAGTGATTGGCAATATGTCTCCAACTAGGAATTTCAATGTGGACTATTTACACGTTGTTCCTAGCACAGTCTCCAGAAACTTCGAAAACATGGTTTCTCTACACCACACCAAAGTAGTATTGTTAGCACCACCCCAAACCGTGTAGTGAACCGGTTAAGATCCCTCTATATCACTTCTAACTAGTTTATGAGTCACCCCATGAGCATTTGGAACCAGTTCAAATCAATTCAAAACATCTGGCAACTTCACCTATTCAATGCATGGGATCTAGGCCTACATTTTACAATAAAATAAGAAATCATTAAATGATTTCTTGTTTTATTATATTTTATTATAAATGTTATAATATTCTCGTGTGATGCACAGTAACCACTTTCTTATAGTAGGTGTCCATTACATCTAAGCATCGAGGCTAACTTCTTCCAACAACCTACTTTTAAAGCGGCGTTTATAGAGAGTATGATACAATAAAGACCGTGTCATTCTCATTTCGACGACGCTTTTTCCGGGCAACAAATCGTTTAACAGGTGCTCGACACTAATCCGTCTAAAGTCTTGAGTGCAATTACATGGGCACTCCCAAAAAATATGAGTTATTTTTTCCATAATTACATGAGTCAAAATCGGTAGTGAACAGTGGTTAGGGAGAGAAAACTACTCCTCTGCGTTTTCTCTCCCTAACCACCTCATTGGATCTGCACCATCGGCAAAAACCACACCGCGATAGTAAAGTCCGAAAGTTTAATTTTAATTAACATTCTATGCATTACGAAAATGTGCATTTCTGAAAAGAGCGACAAGCGCTTCAGAGTTGAGATAACTTTTAAGGAAAAACATACAAACCTGAGCTTAAATTAAAGATTACTGCTAGTAGAGTTGAACACCCTTTTTAGGTCTTCATAGATAAATTTAGTCCTGTAGGTACTAAAACACGTTCTTTCGATTTTTCCTCAATTCCTCATTTTTGAGTCTCTCCCACATGTCAACAAAACCAATCCCACAAGTGATTTGTTTGACCTGCGTAGCCCAGTCAATGCGGCAAACTAATTTCACTTTTAATAGTCTTAACCAGTTTATCAAGGCAGATCCTAGTGTATCTGTCAGAGGACCATCTGAGCACTTGAATCTAAATAAGGTTACAACAATGTTTCATTTGAAGATCCACAAAAACATCGCAAGGATGTACGGTAAGTTTGGCTCATCCAAAATCACCATTCTTCTCAGTTCTATCAGTTCTGGAAGTTTTGAACTTTTTGGGGTAAAGGTACTCCTGGAGTGGCAAAGTTGGGCACATTTATAGTATCGGACATCCCTAGTACTAATGTCCTAGTGGATGGAGTCATTGACTTGATTAGATGTAGTTACCTATCACAACACAGTACATCCGACCCTAATTGTTATGTCGAAATGTTGCAGAGCGACGGTGTTATAACGGCGAGCTTGAAAATACCAGTGCCTCACGTAACGTCCTTGCTCCAGAATCTCGATGACATTCCTTTTATTGAAGATGCTGACCGGCACCACATCACACTCGGTAAGCACCTCGATAAATTTCCCGCCCCCTCGTCCAAAACCCATCTAAAACCGCTCCTGAACTTCAGGCATGGTGAAGTCTCACGCAGGGCACGACTCGGGAACGTCCGAAAGCGGGCTCGGCTCCACGACGTCGCCGCCACCACCGACGTCGCCGACGCCGCCGCCCGACTGGGAGTCTTTAGCCAGCCCGACGGCCGAATCTCCCACACGAAGATACCAGGTGACTATCGATTGTCGTCTAACGCCTCATCGTCGCCATTTAAAATTCCGCTCGTTGCTTTGCACGTATCTCCTTCTCGCGCCATCACTTTGTCTTTTGAATTTGAAAAATTTGTGTATTTCAGTTATTTAGCTTTAGAAAGAGAGATGTGTAGCCGGGCCAGCATATTTCACCGCAGAACATCCCACTTTTAAGTAAATTCCCAGTGACTCAGACGAGTGAATTCAGGTGATTTGCAAGAAGAAACTCCCCCCGATTGACTCGTTACAATTGGCATTTGGCACAAAACGATTAATTTGTCTTTGTTGAATTCCTGTCGAATGACGTTTGGGACGAGACAGTTTGAGTTTCTAACTGCGTACCGTAATTATGATGAATTTGAGGGTAATTGTGAAATATGCGTGCTCATGTTGGGTGATGTTTGCTTGCGTTTGGGTGTGCATGCGGCTTCATGATAATGAAAAACATATCACATGATCGAGAAATAACCAGAAAACTGCACGAACCTCACTGATTTGGAACCAAGTTGATGCTCTTATTGAATAACAGTGTTGAGCCTCCTTTCATCGGCACAAACTGACTTACAACTCGTTGTATCACTTTACACCGAGCCTTGATCGTAGCAGATTTAAATTCAAACTGGTTTTCTAGCCGTATAAACCGTCCCCCAACTGGGTGTGAACCTGTTACACCATCCCTAACCAGTTTAGAACCCGTTGCATTAGTTTTTCACCTGATAAATCATCCCTAACCATTTTGAAACACCCCTACATGGCCACAAATCGAGTTTTGATCCTCCCTACATCGTCGATAACTGGAACCCTTTGCAACAATTCACACTGAGTGGTGAACCTCCTTAACCCTTAGCTACACGGTAGGGGGAGTTTCCCCATTGGTCCCCAATCCCTCATTTGCAACAGTGTTTGCCCTGAAACTAATCCTTCCTGCCCCTTCAAGAATGTCCTTTTGAGCCCCCCGTGCAGAAAACGAAGCGTAGACGTTTGGGCCCCTCCCCAGGAATAGCCCAAAACTAGCACAGCGGAACAACAAAGTAACATGTACGAGGGTATTTTATATTAATTCGTATGGATTATACACGACAGAACTATGATGACGATAGGTGGGGATTTACCCGCATTTTCAGAAAAACAGAAATAGAATGATGAACCCTTCATAATTGTCCCCCCAGGGTTCAAGGTCTTTTCTCCGATCTTTCGCTGAGTAAACGATGATCCCCTTAACAATGATTTACTGTACCTTCAGTATGCAATCAGACAGCGAAGTGTTAGCGTTGTTATGTACGGGTGATTAGCCGCGGTCAAATTTGTTCATTTTGGTGGTAATGCGGGGATATCCTTCATCAAAATTCCTATTCCTGAATTATTCATGGAATAATACACCTATGTAATCGCGCCGGAGATAGAAAATTCTGATCGGCATCAAAATTTGACATCCGTTTCAAGATGTCTAGATCCCCAAAAAAAATTATCCGTCCGCCGTCCGAGCCGATCAGTTTGCCGGGCAGTAGGAATTTTTTTTTTTTTAATCTGAAATTTTGACAAAATACTCGGCTTCCATCTAGTTGTGCCCGCAAAGTTTACTGCTCGATAGCCGAACCCGTGGGGCGCTATGGGGCTGCGGGATCGAATTTTTGGCTATGCGATCGAGTTAGGTGTCGTTTTCGAAGTATTTTTGGTCGTGTAATCCATCATCAGATCATTCCAAACTGGTTTCAAACCCTCTCCATTGCAACAAACCGGGGTTATCAACACCCTAAGTAGTTCCAAACTGGTTTGGAACCCCTTGCATCACTTCAAATCAGCATTTGTACCTCCTGATATCATCGCATACCCGTTTCAAGTCCTCTGAGGCCTCCTAAACCCGTTTCTGAACCTTCTAAATCACCCCAAACCAGTTTGGAACATCCCAGGATAGATTTTTATCATCGAGAAAGTATTCAGTTTCACTCACGTATCAATTTCAACCTCATCGTGGGTTATTATAATAATTTAATCTTTTCATTTTGAATTGGCAGGCTCAGAGGTACACGAGGTTAGAGGGGAGCCACGGGTACAGCCGGGTGCAGACTGAAAGACTGACGAAATCCGCGAGCAGCACCGCCGTCATTTCTCACATTTCCCCGGTGCCGACGTCCATTTCGTCTATCGGGTCGGACGTCCTCAGGTCGAAAACCGCCGACATCGAGAGGATGATACGAACGGCCAACTCCTCTTCGACGATGTCGTCGTCCTCGAAGGTAAATGCGGGTAGTAGGCAGTGTTGCCATGTTGAGGGCTCACGCCTGCCAGGTGGCCGCATTGTAGCATGAGGGCCAGTTTATCTAAGTTCTCAGGAAATTGAGAATTACCGAAAATAAAATTTATTGATAACCTTAAATCTAGATTTTATCTAGATTTACCGTAACGGTTATCGAGGATTTTGCAAGTTTTGCATTTATCAATCTCCCACTAGTACCTACCGTATTAGGTAATCAAGGTTTAGTTGAGGGAAAACAGGGGTGCAACCAAAACCTCAATAAATTCCATGATTCTTCCAGTGCAACATTACTACATGTCTGGTGTAAAAGCTCCAACCAACGCTATATCCAATGATTATTTGAAATTGATCGATTTGTTCATAAACAATGTTTTCTGTTGATTTTCATCTGAAACCCAAAAGTCGAAAGTCCATTTCCCAACTACCGGAATTTATTGTCTAGCTCGTATCTGAAACGTCTCAACTTGCAGTTGCTCTCCTTCGATTCTATGCACAAAATCCAGTACGTAAACATTTTGTGTATTCACTCTGCCTAATCGGTGAATATTGACGTTGGAAAGGGCTATAAATGAGTTGAATGTTTGGAAAATCTTGAAAAATTCCTATCTCGTAAAGTATGAGTGCTCGAGAAGACACAGTGTTAAGGGAAAAGGGCCACCTTCTCCGTTTCTGCCCATTCGAACGACATAGTACGGACAAAGACGCTTATCGGCGCCGATCGCAGTTGTAAACCAAGCTTTACCTGTGGGCCATTCGGAAGACTGGGTCGGGCTTCCTGCGTCATATATCGTTAACACAGGCAAACACAGAAGGTCGCTAGACCTCTAGTTCGCTGCTGACTGCTGCCACCTTCGAACAGCACCACCAAGCATCAACTCCCGCATTTCGTATTCTGAACCCTTACTCACAGCCACCAATCCACCTTTCCCATTGCCACTACCATCTCATCAATTTTTGGTTTGACTCCCTCGTAGATCTCCCTGATGTCCTCGAGTTTCTCGTCAATAGGCTCGGGAGTCTTCAGGTCGAAGACGGCCGACATCGAGAGGATGATCCGCTCGTCATTTTACTCCTCGTCCTCCTCACAGGTTTTTTGAACGATTTGTACATTTGAAATTTGCCTGAACCGCCTGACGAACTGGCACCCTATTTCGATTGTTCTGGTGTTTTATTTTTATTCGCGTCCATCTCAGATCAGCACGTGTATTTGGGTTGCCAGATCATTTTAGTATTCATCCCATGGTCCTCAATAGCGCTAAAACCCAAGTTGTAAAGTACCTATATTGATAACGCTATTTGTATAGGTCTGCTACCTGTTTGGAAGAGCTTAATACTATTCGGAGGGGCCTTAAACTGGTTTGAGGCAGTGGAAAGCTAAATGAAGGGGTCTAATACGAGTTTGATGGGTTGTAAACCTGTTTGAAGGGGTCCTAATCTGGTTTAAAGAGCAGGAAAACTGTATGATGTGCTATAAACCAGTTTGTTGGTGTAAACCTGTTTGTAGGTGTCGCAAGTGGATTTGAAGGCGAATTTGAATTCTCCCCGTTAAATTATGCAAAACTGCATGAAGGGATCCTAAATCAGTTTGAAGGCTTATTCCTGTATAAAGGGGTGTTGCACCGGTTTGACGTACCGGTGCTTTGGAGTAGGTGGGAAAGTTCATATGTCTGTATCCTTGTATAGCTATGATACTCAATCATAATGATATACTATGCTACAAAACCGATGACTTTTAATCTAATTAAAACAGTTTCTATAATAATTTTGAAAATTTCAACATTTCAAAAATTTTCATTTGCAAAAACATTTTATTTACCTAATGATGAATTTTTGCTTCCGAGGCAACTACAAAACTGGTTAACAGGTTGTGTGATGAAATAATGAACGATTATCGAGCCTACCTACCAAAGATGAACTGTGCAAATTGTACCTACTCTGCACTTACCCCGACGCACCTTAATGAAAGGCTTTTCTGTCTTTTGAATTGGTGCAAATCGGTATGAAGGGGTCGTAAACCGGTTTGAACAGGCTCAACACTGTTTTGATGAAGGGGGGAGGGAGGCATTATTTGGTAATGACGTGTTAGTACCTGATAAGTATCCCTGGCAACCCTACTGTTGTTTTATTTTTTGGCATCTTGGCTCTTATTTTGGTACGCTTTCCCCACCACCGATGTACAAATTGTTTACTTTACCCCTGATAATGTATATATTGCATCTGAAAAGGCCTTCGACGTCCAAAGGTCGGTTTTTAACGACAATTTTGACGATGGCATGATTCTAGAGAGCGACTTGGTCGTTCTTTTTCTTTTCGGCATGCGGTTTGTGACCTGATTTCAACGATTCCCCGTCAATTGACGGTATTTATTCATTATATTTTATTTTTTTCAGGGCGGCTGGCCGAGGAGTCAACAGAACGCTCCGGCGGACAAGCGGCGCCTCACCGAGTCCACGACGTCGTCCACCCGGACGTTGACGGACGCCCCGGCCACCCGTCCCGTCGGTGTTTGGAAACGACGGGAACTCATCTCATCCCACCCAAAGAGCCCACTCTAGTCATTTACCATTCAAATAAACCCAATCTCAATCAAAATAATAGGACTTAAGAAAAAAACTTTTTATCGTATGAAATATGGTTATTAATATTACTTATTACGCATACTTATTACATAAAAATATTTTTAGACATTTCTGGTTATCATTTACTCTGGCTGTCCTATCGTCAAAGGCATAATTGTTCAATTTTCGCCTGATCCAAAATGCCGACTCATCGCAGTTCAAAAAAGGTTGAGGGCAAGAAATATCAAGATGTGAAGACAATTAATTTATAATCTAAATATTTACAAAAAGTACCGTTTCTGGCAATATTTACAATTGAGTAAAACATATTTACTCGTGATAAAAATAAAAATGCATTTCGGACGTGTTCACAGGTAAAATTGAATTTACAAACTAACAAAACAAAAAACTAGGGAGAATACTTAGTAGGAATCATTTTCATTTGGTTGTTGAGCCGTTTTTGGTCAAACCGGTTCCGTCGTAATTTGGTCGGCGGTTGCCAGTTTCTCGTATTCTACGGCGCCGTTTTCTACCCTCTGAGGACCTGAAATTGGGAAAAATGTATGTAGTTGAAGAGTAAACAAATAAGAGACAACTGCAAATAATACCCCCATTTATGTTATAAAATTTAATAATGCCATATCAACAATATTTTCCCCTCCCTTCATAGATAACAATAATAATTATTATACAAGCGGGTGACAAGTGGACTGAGGTCGCTCCCCCAGTGAAGAAGGGAACAGTTGTCCTGGCATTGGTTGAGAAAATCTATACGGGAAAGGACGGAGTTGCCTTGCTCAGGACGGCCTCAGGTACCTTGGTACCCCATCGTCAAGCTGTGCCCTTTGCCCACCCAATGCGCGTGTTGTTCGCCTCCTACGTCATCCAGTTTCCTGCCATTTATTACAGAGTTGAAAGTAATGATGTGCATTTGCTCTTGAGTACTTATTCCAAGTACAGTAGTAAACAGTAGGAATGTTCCCCTCCAAAAACATGTGTAAATGGAGAAAAAGCTACTCTAGCGATTTTTAATATAAATTATAATATTATGGTTCAAGTCCTTATAAAATTAGTACTTGCCAAGTCAAGTCAAGTACAAGTACTTTTACTTTAACTAAAGCGAGAACAAGTATTTGTAGTTGAAAGTCTAAGTACTTGTACTTGTTGGAGTCTACATACAACTACAAGTACTTGTACTCGTACTAATAGAAAGTAATTGTACTTGAAGTACGAGTACACCAAGTACATACCATTTTTATCAACTCTAGAGATTTTGAGCTGGCTTTGGGTTGGGAATGACTCATATGATGCTGAGGGGATGTGATAGGGGTTTAGGGATTGAAGGGAGTCAGAATGCGATCTCACTACCTTATGGGATTCTCAGGAGGCCCAATAATGGGGCTAAATTGATATTTTTTTAGGGTTTTGACTTTCAAACAAGAAGTCGAGTGGGATTACTAAATTCTCTAGGAACCCCACAACTCTCTGATCAATTATCGGTTTATTTTTTCCAATAATAAGCCTTTGTAATTGTATAGAAAACAAAGTGGCTGTTTGCCGATGGTGCAGAGGTCTAATCCAATGAAGTGGTTAGGGAGAATGAGTCAAACCAGCAGAGGAGTCATTCTCTCTCCCTAACCACCTCATTGTATAGAAAACATTGTTTAGACCCCCCCAGTGCTAGTATGTACCTCTTAACAATTACAAGTACTTGTTGCAAGTATAAGTACACAAATGTACCTACTTGTACTTTATACTCAGGACTTGTAAGTACGATTAGTTCAACTCTGCATTTATCATCAATTTCAAATAGTTGAAGTAAATTCAGTGCAGTGTGAAGAAAAGGGTTCTCCTTCCTTTTCGATTTATTTATTCCCGATTTCCTCGAATCTTTACTTTCCACCTGCAGTTAACGTTGTCCATTCATTCCCCCTTCAGATACAGTCAACATGCAATTCCATCCCCGTTTCCCCGAAACGGAAGGTAAGAATAATTGTCGCCGCAAACCCTTGATTTTCGTCCATCAGGCCGCTGACGTCATCAGCCGTCCTGCTCAAGAATTACTTGATAATTTTTGTTTTATTTTCAACTCTAATCTTTAAGTTTGCCTTTTAATACCTGGTCAGTTGATACAAAAAATAATATTTGACCCATATTATAGATAATGGGTCAACCTGGTCAGCAGACTGCTCGACAAACTCTTTTAGAACTTACCTTTAATGAGTGAGATCAGATCAACTTCGAATTTGAAGTACTTGGATAAACAGGGGTCGAACCCGAGAAGTGTCAACATAGCAGGTTCGTTCCACCTCCAGAAAATGACTTCTTGTCCTCGCGCTTCCAAATCGTCCACCGTCATTTTCAACCCCTGGAAAATTTCACAGTGGGATTTTAATTGAAGTCTAGCGGTCACTTTAATACAGGCGGAGCGAGTTACTTTGGCGATGGTCGAGTCGATGTCGAGAATGTGAGTGCCGTCGAAAATGACCGGGGCGGTGGTGTTTTTGGCTGCTGAGCATCGCTCGATGATGAGAGCTCTCAGGTAGTCGGACGCGGGGAAGTTGAGGCTTTGGGTTGGCGTCACCAGGAGAACTTCGGAGTCCTGAACCCATATCCACTGTACGGAGACGCTGGGGCGAGCTGAATGGTACAGGATGAACAGAAGGTTGACAGTGATGCCAACTACCATGCCGTACTCAAGCCCCAGAAACAAGCAGGTGATGAGCGTCGCCATCAGCGGAACAAGATCCGCCTCTGAAAGGTACCAAAATTCAGTCAACAACCAGTTCAATAGTACAAAAATACAAAAACAATCAAAAGGTTTGGTCCAGGTCTGACTGCGTCTGTCGATAGAAGTTGGACAGCTGTCGACAGAACCCGACCGCACATACTCGAGCTATCGGTTTCCGTCCAACTTACGATCGACCTGGAACAGCAGTTTCTAAACTGCGCATGTCTCCGGCGATTTCTATTAGCATTCCGTCAAACCTGGAACAAACCTAAAAGAACAAACAACAAAAACACAATCAACTCAACGTACAAAAATACAATCAACTCACTTTTAGTTCTCCAAAGCATCGTCACAGCGTGGTATTCAACCATGTAGAACATGGCGCAGAGTATGAGGCCGGCTAGTGTGGCTTTGGGGATGTAGTAGAACGTGGACGTCAAAAAGCTCAACGATAGAAGAACGAGTACACCTGTAAAAGAAAACAGAAAGTTTGTCAAGAAATGGCAGCCTTGCTTGCCTGAGCTGGGGCGAAGCTTTGAGCCTTGACCATCTTGGATCAAGCTATGCTCGGATATGGTGGCCTTGCTTGTCGGCAGGATCAGCCTGCCAAGTCCCTGATGAGTCCTCCCCATCACTCAAAGCTCGGGCATTGGAATTTGGAGACACTAGCACTCTGAGAGGGGGGCCTGAATAATTCAGGTAATAATTAATATTACTCAGTAATAATTATTATTACTCTGCCAGCCAGAAACAGACACGGTGAGAATAACTTTTATGATACCTATCAGATCTCTTTTGTGAGCCAGAGTAATAATTCATAGTAACAGAAAGTTCTAGTTACGTAGAATTGAAAACACTTACGGATTAAACCACGGAATAGAAACCACTTTGTATTCCGTGGGATTAAACATAATACTGAAAAGAGCGCGAAAGGCGGAGGTCAATAATCTGAGAAGCTAAAATTGAGATCTATCATGAAAATTATTTTTCGGAATTCAGAATTTGTAGGCATACTTTTCGTTCATTATTCTTGGAATAATACACCTATGTAATTGCGGAGGTCGAAAATTCAGATCAGTCTCAAAATTTGGCATTATACGTTTCAAGATCTATCGTTGTGAGGATTCTCGGGGATTTTTTTAAAATGGCCGCTTTCTTCATCACCACTTTTACTTCATTTCCCGACGTTTCGGACACGTATAAGCCTCCATCATCAGGGGTTGAAGATAAGCAGAATTATTTAAGCAAACCCATTTTTCAAAGTTATGCAAATTAGGTATTTTAAATTTTATTTATTTATTTTTTGTTTAAAAAAATTAACAGGTAAACATTTAGATTTTTAATTTATTATGCTAAATCCATCTCTATCAATCACTGTGTCACTTTGAATAAGTTATGCCACCTTATAGCGTAATCGGCCGCACTGTGTGCCGTCTGGGCCGATTTGGGCAGTAGGATTTTTTTTTTTTTTTAACCTGAACATTTGACACAATAGATACTCGGTTACGATCTAGTTGTGCCCGCAAGGTGGGGCTCTGTGGGGGGCTAAAAAAGGGCTAAGGGGGGGATTTTTTTTTAAGGGTTTCGGCTAGGGGGTCGAGTTAGGTGGCGTTTTTGAAGTATTTTTTGACGTAGAATCCATTTTCAGGGGTCCCAGATCGATTTGATTTCACTGGGGGGGGGGGGTTCTATTGGGCTCTAATGGAGCTGCAAATGGGATTTTTGAAGGATCCCAGGTTCCACAAAAAATACTTTCCACATCAAATTTGTTGTATATGTTGTTGTCTACATTTTTATATTGATACTTAAATCTCCAAAACTGCACTGGGATGGAGTTAGAAGCAAGCAACTGAAAAAAGTGCCGTTTTTGGCGGTTTTTCAAAATGGCAGATGGGTGGGCCGCTTTCACCACCCCAGTTACCGAGAGTTTTTGCATTAACGCCCAAGTTAAACCCCCGGTTGGTGAAATTGGCCCTTAAGCAATGGGGAGGGGATGATGAAATCTTGGATTCATAACTACCTTATGGGCCTAAACAACATGAAAAAATAAAAATAGATGCTACACCTTTTGTAGGGTGAACTTTCTCTATTGACCGGACTTAAACCCTCACCCTCCACGACGGCCCGTGCAAATGCTGGGCAGCTCCAAAGCACATGCCCTCTTGGTCATGGCATCCTTGGTGTTGGTAGGCCGGGAAGTCACCAAGGCCGCTCAGATACCAGTGCTGAACCACAAACGGGAAGGACTCCTTGTCGACTCAGTGGTTCACTCCTCTTGTCACTGGCCATCAACCTAGCATCCAAATAGCTAGCACCCCCTAATGCAGCCTGACCATGGAAGGCCCAGGCTAAAAACGTCTCCCAAGCTCCTTAAAGAGACGCATTCACGAATCCTCCAGGTTGCTGGCATCTGTCCACAGATGCAATGAACGCCAGGCCAAGTTTCTAGCCCTTACACATAGAGTACAACAGCACAAAAGTAAGGCTGGCAAGGGCGCTTCTTTTCCCCCATTGCACAATGTGTTTATGACTGGTACAGCAGGTTGAGTTTTGACGTTCACTCTTTCTACAACGGAAAGAACTTTCCAGAGATGTCATACGAATCCGGAAGAAAATGAGCCGAACGGCAGCAGAGAATTTCTGGCAGCTACGCATTTCATACTTGGAAATTAAAAAAAAAAAAAAACTCACCTGTGACAACACCTCCAGCCGGCGTAACCACACCGGAAGCGTAATTGACTGCCGTCCTCGTGAAGGATCCTGTGACAGGGAACGACCGAACGAAAGAGCCAAAAACGTTGCAAAGCCCGACTGCGATCATTTCCTGAGTGGCGTCCACGCTTTTCCCTTTCGCTAAAAAATCAAGTAATTTTAAAATTGACAACACTAAACATGGAAAGCATTTTCATTGCTTGTATTGCGACTCACCAAAAGCTTTGGCGATGGCGATCGTTTCCAAAATGGCGATGAGCGGCACGACTATCAGAGCGGACCCCATTTCTTCCGTCATCTGAACGAAAGACATCGTTTCATTTTTGTAATTGATCATAGAAAACGGCGGCAACTCGAACGGTGGCAGTCCGGAATCGACAGGGCCTGAAAAATAATTTTCGGTCATAATGGAGCCTCGAAAATGGGCGATGTCGAGCGGTTAAAACGCACCTGTTAGTTTGAAAGGTTCGATCCCGTTGATGGACAGGATGTACGCCAAGAAGGTTCCTCCAATGACGACGACGGCGTTTCTTGCTAGACCGAAAAGGCTGCAGAACTCCTTGAAGTGCCTCTTCAACGGCGTGCTGGTGTCCCATTTCGACGAGGCCTCTTTCAGTTTCTACAAACAAACTGAACATTGTCATGTTGTTTCGAAAGGTTCAAGGCTCGAAGGCTACTCTGGATTGTTCCAGTGACGTACGCTGCTCGCCCCTCTTGACGACTGGGCATGGACCCTGGGAATGCGAACCCAGATCACACACATCCTCCAATCACTAGCAGCGGCAAGATCAAGGAGTTTTTACCTTCCGATTTCCACTCGTCACACAACATAAATTTAATGTTCAAAAATCTTGGATCACACCCACACTGTGGGGTCAGTTCCCATAGTAATATTATGTAATCAGCAACAGGCATGCGTCAGCAGCTCCTTAATCATGGAAACCTCCTGCCAATGAACATCGTCCGATAATAATTATAATTACAGCACGCAGGATGAACCCATGCCAACATGATACAGGGCAAGACATAGGGCCCAAAACGTTTCAGCAATTGCGGAGGCTGTCATGAAGGCCCTGTCAGGGGAAGACTTTTTTCTAAGTGGCAACTGCGTGGGCTTTCCAGAGCTACCCCCCCCCCCCCCCCCCCCCCTCACCCACAGGGCCTGCTATTGCCTATGGGACCTTGTTGCCGCCGGGACTTTCAACCTTGAAGCTGGAAACTTACTTGCTCCAGTCATCTGTAACACCGTCGGGGAACACCTCAGCTTCCAAAACAGCCTGCTCCCTCTCATAATATGAGATATATTATATCGATATGAGATATAATATGAGATATATTATATCGATATGAGATATAATATGAGATATATTATATCGATATGAGATATAATATGAGATATATTATATCGATATGAGATATAATATGAGATATATTATATCGGGCAGCCTTGAAGCAAGGGCCTCGCTGAGCCCTCTGGGTCGTTCTCACACAGCCAGCGTCGTCAGCTAGTGCTTGTCGGTGGTGGTTTGCAGGGAAGTCTCCGCGACCCGGTAGCAGCTGGGACCACCCACATCAACTCCTTCCACTGAGCAACTGATGTAAAGAACTCTAAAGTGAGTTTCCAAGTGAACTCGGCAGCCCAATCCTCGTGCCATCGACCAACGAGCATTGCCACCGACTCACAGTGAAGCTTCACTCCAGCAGTCGAAAGTGAAGCCTCTTCCGGATCTTATAGGCAGCATAACGTCGGGCAGCCTCCAACTCTACAGGTGACACACTGGCGAGGACCCGCACAACTGTACACGATCCTATAGTTATGACTGAACCTCGCTACCCTCAACTATGTGATTAGAGCAGTCGAGACACGCACTTTGGACAATCCTATTGGACCGATTAACTTCAATCAAGGCTCTCCCCTGCGCCGACCTCAGACGCCTGAGGTTTGGTCCCTTCAAGAGGTTGTATATTCCTATACAGGAATATACAGGGGGGCTAAAAGAGGATCCCCATGAAGAGGCCCCTGTATAAAACCAGGAGGTCACTGCGAACCCTATCACTCCCCGCAAGGCGCACCACCCATAGCGCGCCTTCAGCCATGATGGCCTTAGCAGATATATCCCCCAATATTCATCCTCACAGGCCCTGGGGTCATTCACCGTAATAAGGATTTTGAGCAGTCCAGCAGCGAGCCATGCAGGAGCATTTTGGGGAAGGTATTCTCTTCACTGACTGACGCGACCCAGGCCAGCGCTACCACACCCTTATCTTACCTCTTAAATTTTTATTTCGACATTTTATATCCCACATGCGTATCCAAATTTTTCTGCGGGTCACACACCTTTGACAACACCAAGATGATAATGGTGGCAACTCCCAAAACCGTATCCCACAGCCTCGTATGGCTGATGTTCTTGTACACGTTGACCCATGAGTCGACGAAGGCGTGAGGATTACCGGGCAACCCCAGTAATCCTTTGATTTGAGAAGAGGCGATCGTGATGGCCGCCGCTGAAGTGAACCCGGCGGTGACAGGCAGCGAAATGAACTCCACAAGAAAACCTGGGAAAAAATTGTTTAAGTAATACTTTTTCATCTAAATTGGGTAATTGAATGCCTTTCGTCATTCACCTTCGATTTTTATGGAATTAAAATATCTTACTCTGACGGTAGACGGAATGATGAAATAAAATGTCGAAAAGGCATACAAATCGAGAATAAATAAAAAACTAACCTCGCCGTCCAAAGTATCGGGTTGTTGAGGACTGAAGTTAAGAACACAATGTTTTGTTGCATTGTTTGGGTTTGGGTAACTGGCCAATTACAATGAAAAGGTTATGTAAGTATTTGTTGTTCGTTGACCCGCACAGGACATAGTCATCTTAACACTGGCAGTGAGTGCGGCTGGCCAGTCTTAGGTGGCCTCATCAGTTGACTTTGATTGCCATCTTCACTATTCTGTCTCTTGTCTCTTTAACAAACTAGGATAAATATTTCAATCTGTTTGCCTTTCCGTCTTTTTATTTCATCTATTTTATCATTCCAACTACCTTACGTTTGTCAGAGTAAAATAATTCAATTACATAAAAATTGCAGGTGAATGACAAAATTTGTCTATTAAATAGCACACAATTACCCCAAATTGTTTGGTGTAGTATACCTACTGAACAGTACAGACACTCACCTAACCTCAAGATGCCAAAAGCGAGTATAACTAGCCCTGAAAGGAACGCCAAAAGTACGGCGTATTCAGGCCCATGAGACTCCACGTAGGTCTGCGTCATCAAAGCCATTATGGCCGTCGGCCCTACTGTGATATCTTTGCAGGAGCCAAAGAAGAAATACACAAAACACCCCATGAATCCTGAATAGAGGCCATACTGTAACAAAAAAGAAACGCATGACGCAAACTCCTGTTGGCAACACTGTAGACAACTTCACCACTTATTACCTGTGGTTGGAGTCCGGCAACCACCGCATACGCGATTCCTTGGGGGATGGCAGTCAAACCGACTGTCAGCCCTGCGATGAAATCTTTGGCGAGTGTCGCTGTGGTGTAATCCGGCGCCCATGCCAGTATCGGCAACCTGAGGTTAACACAATTCATTTGAGTCCTTATTGGCCACATTACGAAACAAGTTATCACTCTTCAAGGGCGCCATGTCACGCCTGAAGCGATTATGTCACTCCAAACCACAAAACTACCTCACCAAAACCCGAAAGGGGCAATTGTAAACGTTAATTACAAACTCAAGATTGGTTACGTAGGTACTTATTTGGTCCACTCGGAAATGATCACGCATCTGCACCCTGAACGAATTGCAATCAAAGTTTTAACGCTTTGTACGTCACGGCGTACCTACATTGGAGGCACATTTATGTTGCCTTATAAGACAACCGACGCAACGGTAGGTAGTTGAAATTACTTGATTACAAGTCAATCACGACTCTTAGAGACATGAAATGTCTTCGTCGGGAATTTCTCGTTAACGAACGAGCTTGTCCACTTTCGGTCGAAATGAAACTGACGCCATCTATTGGCGTTTCAAGAGTACTTTCAAGTGATCTAGTCTCACCGGGGGGGGGGGGGATTAATCGACATCCCCTAGAAGTTCTAGGCTAGAACCCCTATAGACAACGATTGTTGGTGTTGGGGGAGTACCTACCTATCCATCAATGTCCATATCGAGGGTCTCAAAGCCACATGTCATTACATTTTCACCAACCTTTCAGGAGAGCCAAAAACTGATTCAAAATTCAGGGGAGTTTTTGATACATGTTCACTCAACCAACGGCCAATCAGATACATCTAAGATACATGTCATGTATGACTGGTACCAATGGTACCGTACCATCAGAGGACGTTGGTGCTCCCGAAGAAAAGTTCAAGCAGAGCGTTATTTGGGGGCACATGACATTTTTGTAAAAGCTCGGTAGCTGGGACTTACCAGGGAGTATCTTCCCTCCCTGGGGTTGAAAATTTCAATTGGCGCGATGATTTGTCGGCATAATATATTACTAGCACTCTGACAGGGGTCTTCGCTCGTCCAACCACTTTCTCGGGCAGAGGTCTCGCTTCGCTCACCTATTTAAATAATAATATTAGGTATATTATAATATTATACACCTACCTGTAGGTCAAGTGATGGGGTGTACAAATTTTAAAAGCCTAAAAACATCCAGATCTTTGGAATAAAGGGAGAAATCGTCTTCCCACACACCAGAATACATCCAAAAGTCGAGGGAATCTCACCCCCCCCCCCCCTATTCATAGCTAACCGGGTCAACGAGATTGTAGAAAATTGTTATCACTGAGCGTTTCAGAGGAGAAGGCTTGTGACATACCTACTCTGCCAGTTAGATAGTTAGCCGCGGACACGTTCTGAATTAGTGGTTTAAAAAGAAGATGTTTCATGGTGTGAATTCCAAAACTAAAATGAATGGGAGATGACCTCGAAATGACCTTGCCTGAGTGCCTGGTGTACTGTAGATTACAGTTTGTAGTAGGTAACGTACAGTTAAATCTCCGTGGTCGAGTGGAGATATAATATTCACCTTTTAGGAAGTTGATCTTTTTGACAACAGTCGAAAATCGTCCCGAGCGAACAGGAACAGCCGTTTTCTGGTTCTGTCCGGAGGATCGCCGTCTCTGTCCTGACGTCCAACACGCCATTTTCCACGCTCTTGAACTTTTCAGCGCCTGAAACACAAAGCGCAAGTCAGTTTTGCTACATTTTAGCGACAGGGGGTGGGAGAGGATGACGCGGGGACGCCGCACAGTGGTCCAGAACTCCCGAAAACGTGATCGAAACTCCTAGCGACTAGTATTATGTGCAGAGATACGAACTTTGAAGAAAAATTGACCTACTGGAGGTCAATTTTTCTGTAACAGGCCAAGGTTGCAACTAGTGTCACCTGGAATTGGTTCGAAAACTTTCTTTATACCTACCTTCCTCGACAATCTGAGACTACATAATTTTAGCGCGCACATATTTGAACGATTTTGATTTTGTCTACCTATTGTAGAAAAATATTCGTGAAAATCGTACTTTAAAAATAATTAACTCATCTTAGGATCAACTAGGTATAGGAAATTTAGCCCTGATCCGAAACTGAGATCTAAGATGGGAAAAGCATGTAGGTACCGCGTTCGTTGACTTGATCTTCAACCTAAACCAATCCAGCTGTCTGGGGCTGTCCCCCGTCGTAAGTTACTTATAATTTAGGTATGTAAAAAAAAAAAAAAAAAAAAAAAAAAGGGATCTAAAATACAGCATCAGCCATTATCGGAGCCTTTTCAGGGAGGAAAAAAGGTTGTGGTTTTATCGGGCATAGAGTGAGATTACCTGCAGGAGATAAGGAAGAATTTTCGGTGAAATCTGTGTCAGAAACCAATCACAGACAGGCGGGTTGTCGAACTCCAGAGTTGAATGATAATAATCCTCACTCGGACTCAATGAGAATTGTCAGAATTACAACGCAAATTTTCGTTTTGGAACTTAAGTTCCAATTACTATGAGAGACTCTCACAATATTTGGACTCAACATGAGTGATTCATTGAGAGCGCAATAAACACCAGGGATTGGGCAATGTATGGATGTCAAAAACTTAAGAAGTTTTCTCCAGGATGAAAAGCTCTGTTGGTGGTCCTGATCGGCCTCAAAATTTTACATTTTACCTACGTTTCAAGATGACATCTACACATTGTGTAGATTCCAAAAACGAAATGTCCGTCCACCGAGCCGTCCACCGAGCCGTCCGCTGACCGAGCCGTTTTGGGCAGTACCTAAGAATTTTTTTTTTTTTAATCTGAAATGTTGACAAAATACTCGGCTTCTTTCTAGTTGTGCCTGCAAGGTTTTCAGCCCGATCGCTTAAACGAATTTATCATAATATATTTTATAATTCGCTCAAAAGAATTTATCATAATATATTTTATAATTATAGCATCATTAATTATATTAATATATTATTTACGAATAACATTAACTATAAATTTAATTTTAAGTCACTCACAAAAATGAATAAATTTATCATCTTCAAGAAAAAATAATATTTTATTGATATATTAATATTTATTGATATATTATATCAATAAATATTACTATAATAAATATGTTATTACCCATAACAGTTTAATTAATAAACTTTTTAACATGGTACATGTTTTTACGGGCGTTCTCTGGATTGGAATGTGAGTACACCCCCCGTAAACCGTCGTGCCTTATAGGCGCCTAAACGGCTGAACGGATTTGAATGGGTTTTTTTTTCTAACGATCTCGGGTGAGATTGCCCACAACATAGGCTATATTAAAACCCAGCCCGACTTGCGCAACCCTGCGAAATTTCGAAATTTAAGAGTTTTTGGATGTGAGTACACCCCCCGTAAACCGTCGTGCCTTTTTTAAAGCTTTAAGTTAAAAAAACTAATAACCTTCAAAGTTATAAATATATTATAATATAAGCTTTAGTAAATAATACATACAATACCCGTGGGGCTCTGTGGGGCTAAAACGGGGCCACGAGAGGGGTTTTCGAAGGGTTTCGGCGATGGGTTCGAATTAGGTGTCGTTTTCGAAGTATTTTTGGACGTAGCATCCATTTTTCGGGGTTCCAGAACGATCTTATTTTACCGTGGGGATTTATGGGGCTTTCATGATGCTAAAAATGGGATTTTTTAAGGATCCCAGGAGCAGGGTTACCATACGTCCTCCTTTTGTAGGACAAGTCCTACATTTTACACTTTGTCCTACAAAATGTCCTACACGCTTGAATTAGGGAAAATTTTCCTAAATTCCGACTTAGAAGAAAAAATATAAAGAACCCGGCAGCAGCCAGGACATCAAAGTTTGAAAGACAAAAAAGGAAATTTCCGGGATTCAAAGCTCTGTGAATCATACCCACAGACTTCCACCCCAACGGTAGAAGTCTGTGGTCATACCTTTCTCTACCATGGTTGTGGCTCCGTCTCACCGGCCAAAATATGCCATTATTTGACCCGTGAGACAGTTTTTTGTGGCTCCCGAAAAATGCGAAAATTTGAGATTGGCCATGATTGTTCTTAATTGACCAGATGGTAACCCTGCCCAGGAGGTCAAATAATTTCCGAGTAATTTTGGACGCATTACTTATCCATTTTTCGAGGTCCGACATTCTTCCAAACATTGTACAGCATTAGGTATTTTAAATTATTATTATTATTATTTTTTTTTTTTTTCAAAAATATTTTCGGAAATTAAGAAAATATTATTGACCCAGAATTAATTTTTGCAAAATTAATCGGTATCAAAGAATGATAAACCCTATGTGTGATCGTGTTGCAAGGGGGTAGATGGGCGAAGGGTTTACGGGGGGACTTTTCTCTCGCATTCCAATCCGCATTCCAACACGTTTCGCGTAAATTCGCGGGGTTGCGCGCGTCGAGCGGGATTTTAAGATAGCCTATGTTGGGGGCAATCGCACCCGAGACCGTTAGAAAAAAACCCATTCAAATCCGTTCAGCCGTTTAGGCGCCTATAAGGCACGACAGACACACAGACAGAAAGCTCAACATCTCAAGGGGGGCTCGACCCCCCTAAGCAGACTTAAACGGTCCACCAAACCAATACAAAAAATCGCCGTATTTTTATCGCTTACCGTTTAGGAGGAGAAGAGGAAAAACCATGTACCATGAGAACAGATGGGCGAAGGGTTTACGGGGGGGAATTCACTCTCACATTCCAATCCAGATAACGCCCGTTAAAACATGTACCATGTTTAAAAAAAAAGCTTGGATCTGTCCTTAATATAACTGTTGATAATCAAGGATTCCATTCCAAAAATTTCTGTATAGGTTCTTTTCATTCTGACAATTCTGCACAACGTTATTTTAGATTTTTTTTAAACAACCTTTTTAAAATCTGCATCACATTCTGCGTTCCTCTTGAAAAATCGATTACGAGTTTAGTTATATAACTAAACTCGTAATCGATTTTTCAAGAGGAAATGTTGAATATTCAACATATGTTCAATTCGATAGACCTACTCAGAGAGAGAGGAATCGATGAGTAAGTTGTTATAAAAATCAGGTCCCGTAGCCGACCCTACAGATTCTTATAAGTTATTGACACATCACGAAAGCAATTGTCAGCTCTTCATTGTGTAGAAAAGAGAATGTCGGTTTGCGCAGATTGAACAGGAGCACTAATCCGTGCGAATGACCCCTCTTACAAGGGCAGAGACGGAAGGGATGACACTACTACCTAAGCAACTTTCAGCTTTACATTATGTAGAAAAGAGAATGTCCCGTAGGGCAGCTCGAACGGGAGCACTAATCCTTGCGAATCCGGACTGGCTGCCGGAATTTGGGGAATGGTATAAATGCGTGGTCAGGGAGGAGGATGTTTCATTCTGCATTCAATCTCGATTCTGTCACTATGCCAAAAACTGCTACTAGCAAGTCAGTGCTCAAGCTTGAGTGGGTGTCCGATGACAAGAACTTCACTTTGGAGGGTGAAACCACAGATACTAGGCACACGGTACCTGCCACGGAAAACCGGGGCTCGGGCTGTGACGTCACGTGGCGACCTCCTGTCGCTCTGTCACCCATTCGAGGCATAGTAGGCAAAAACCCTTTCCGACGAATACTAATGGCATTTTTGCTGTCTCAACGGATGCTGAACAGGCGAAGGCCATCGAGAAGGTCAAAGAAGCTTTACGTGCTCCAGGTCTTGAAACCCACCTCCAATACATCGTCGACAACTCTGGTCCGATTCCAGGCATCATCGAAGACCTGCTTTTTGCACGACATGCTTTTTTTTCCGATGCTGTAAAAAAGATCCAGACCCTCAGGAGCTCCGAATGGAGAGGGCGAGTGGGGGAGAAGCTCAAAATTAAAATAGCTACTGTTCTATCAAGAAATCCTGGGTGGGAACAAGCCCAGACCATAGCGGCTCGTTTGAAGGGTGAGGCACAAGGAGATCTGCCTGAGGGATGGAGAGCAACGGACGTTTCTCTGATGAAGTTTGCTCCCAACTCATCTGCCGACGTGGAAAGGTCTTTTTCTAAATTTAAGGGTTTTCTAACTGAGAAAATAACCAATTTAACCACTGAACACATTGAACAACACATGGTTGTTTCATACAATAACTACGATGACAATGATACATAACCATGGTATGTACAGTATGTGCACATACTGTACATACCATTTTTGTCTATGTAATTATAAAACACACTGAGTGTTGCATCTATCTTTTGAACCGTCTCCTCCACATTAAATGATTACTTCTTCAGTAAATTTTACTGAAGAAGTAATCATTTTAGTTGGAGTTTTACAGGAAAATAAGCGTCATAACAATATTTATGAACATCATAAAATACCCCAAATTCCTAAAATAAACGTCATAAAAGAGAAAAATAAGAGTCATAAATGTCATAGAATTAACGTCATGAAATGGAATAATAAACGTCATAATCGTCCCGTCTCTGCTTATAACAGTTGCAAGAATAATTCTTGCAATAATTATAAGAACTTTTAATTATAAGAATAATAATTATTATTATAATATTGTTATTGATATATATATCAATAGCAATCACTTATATATAAGTGATAAGAAAGCTATTTTCGGGTTTTCGGATTTTTCTCGAGCTAAGCTAAACGGTCAAACTTCGGTATTAGGTTCTGTCTTAATTCCATAGATGTACCTAGTTAAAATCCGTACCTATCTCAATACCGGTTTTTTTTACGCACCATCTCCATAAATAGCACAATGTTTTTTGCCATTTAACCTGTAATAAACTCTGTGGACGCTACGAAAAATGCTTTTTGGCCGGAATTGCACAGAGAAGAGATTATTTAACGATTAGACTCAAGGATGCGGATCAAGAAGCAAAATGTTTGTTGGCCTGAATCTTGTTATTGTAATTCGAGCAACTTGGGGTTTTATCTTGGTTCAAAAAACAATTATCTGGTAGAAGTAAAAAAAAAAAATCTTTTGAGGAGTTATATCGTAGACCGAGGAGTTTATGACGTTCCTAGTAGAGATTAATTGAGTAGATTACGTCATGATTATCGATTAACGTTGTTAGCAGAGAGAAAAAAAAAAGGTGAAAAATTTACACATGGGTTTAATATTCTTTGGTATAGGTTAATTGTGAAAATTTATGTCTGTGTCGTTAAGAACATATTTTTGAAAAAATAAAAATGAAAAACCTTTTTTCTGTACTTAGGTGGGACTTGGAAAAATCGGGGTTTGCGTCCAAGATTTTCCGAAAAAACGTCACTTTATTCGACCTCCTGGGATCCTTCAAAAATCCCTTTTTGTATCCCCATGAAAGCCCAACAAATCTTCACGGCGAAATCGGATCTTTCAGGGACCTTCAGAAATGGATACTACGTCAAAAAATACTTCGAAAACGATAGCTAACTCGACCCCATTGCCGATAACCTTCATAAATCCCTCCCTTAGCCCCATTTTACCCCCATAGCGCCCCACGGGTTTGGGCGATCGGGCTGAAAACCATGCGGGCACAACTAGATGGTGAACCGAGTATTTATTCAAAATTTCAGTTTTCAGATAACATGACTTTTAAAATGTTATTTTGATAAAATCACTTTGATGAATGACTTTAAAAAAATCTTACTGCCAAAAACGGCTCGGACGGCGGACGGACATTTCGTTTTTGGAACACAGGTACATATAATGTCAAATTTTGAGTCAACATTTTCTACCTCCGTCGCGATTACATTGATGTTTTATTCCATGGTGGGTCCAAAGTGTATTATTCCAAGAATAATAAACCAAAAAGTGGGAATCATTCGGCTTTCTCACTGTAAACTGAGAGGAGTGTAGGGTACCTAGTAAAATAATTTAGTTTTGGGCGATGAGAAGCCGCTCCGTTCCCAAGTTTAACTTCCAGGAAGAAAACCGCAGTTAAAATAGAAATGACATAGCATTATGTCATTACTTGTTATGTCAGAATCCATTGTGGGTTTCCGGTTGCTCCTCAGGTCATTTCCCCCGCGAGCAAATAAAAAAAAAAAACGAGATTAAAAAACTCGGCGAGGAAAAAAAAACTATGCATTCTATTATGTGGCCTTGATCTTGAGATGGGAAGAATAGGAGTGTTTATCTCTGCCAGGTGGATCCTTACAATAGCTTAACATCCTTGGATTCGAATCGCTCGTTGATATGCATCCTTCCGTATTAACCTGCTTGGTTTTTCATCGAACGGGGGTAAGTTTTTTTGAGCATCTTCGAAATGCAATGTCGTGATAGGAAAGGCGGCTAGATCAAAAAGAAGAAAGACAAATTTTCATCACCTGAAGATGACGAACAAGTAACCGGAACATCGAAACATCGAAGTGGGGTTGTCCTAAAAGATAGTGTCAAAAGGTTAACTGAACAGATGTCGGTCGTAAGGGGAGATGGGAATAAGGAGGAACTGAAAATTTTAAAATATTTCAATGGTCGCTGAATGATTCAGATTTCCTCCAACTGTGCGTATAACTATTTTTTCACGTAGATCTGCCCGCAAGAATGAATGATAAATCAACATTAATGAATTTTGGGAAGCCGCACTTCACTATATTGATAATTCGACTCTCCCCACGTTACTATTGATTTGAGGCTCTTTAATCACCACTTTGACGATGTGAGGCTCTTCACTTAGATGATGGTGACTCCATATCAATTCAAATCACATTCATTTATTTGCCAAGGACACTGCCGAATAGCTATTAAATAACTATTGCCCAAATTTTGGGGAATAGTCAAACAGAGATACAGGAGGGGGGGAAAAAAAACAAGAAAAAACTGATGAACTTAACCTAGGTATTAGAGGCAATTTACTACATTACATGGAGCCAAAATTGCTGTGAGGTGTCTTTCATAACTGAGCTGAGGAGGTGTCTTTCAAAACTGAGCAGCTCAATAATTATTATTATTTACAATAATTGAAATTATTATTTACGACCTCTGCCAAGATCTCATCAAAACTGTATGGAGCCAGTTTGACGAGCTAATCCTTGATACGGGCCCTGAACAGACCAGCCGGAGCATCCCGGATATCAGCAAGGAGAGCGTTGAAAATAACGAATACCAGCCACAACCCGTACAGCCTTTCTCTGGGATGCAAAAACAATGGACGCTGGAGGGGAGTGTCCCCAACAGAGAATTGCATAGACAGCTCTGCTCTGAAAACAAGTGTAATAAGCTGCGAGGACAGCAGGCTTCGTCAAGTCTTTCAGAAAGACGCCTCAATAAAAAGGTGTAGGTAGCTATTGAGACTTGAAACGAGGGAAATACAATTGGAAATATTTCCAGTCAAGCCTTGGGTCATAGGGAGACACCAAGGAATTTGAGTTCTGTCAGGTTGTAGTCGAGACCCGAAAAATCGCTCAACCCAAACGTCATGATGCTGGTCTTGTCAAAATTTACTAAGAGTCGATTTACTGTGAACCAATTTGTGACAGCCTCAAGAGAAGCAGCTTATATTTCGCAGATTAGAACGTGATTTGCTCCTCATGACCAAAGATGTGTCATCAGCAAAAAGGATGGGATCAATAATAAAAATTAGAAACGAAATTGTGCCGAGGACTGAGCCTTGTGGGACCCCATAGTCTGGCAAGAAGTGTGATAGACCTCCACCATGACGAACACCCTGTATTCTGTCGGATAGATAGCTTTCTACCAAAGACAGGGCGCCACGGGAAAAGTTATAGGTGGCCTACTTGTGGAGCTTTTTCACCAGTACTTCATGGCAAATGCAATCGAAGCATTTTGCGATATCCACCGAAGTCGCAGAAGCAAATTCATCGTCTTCGAATGCAGATGCCACAAAATCAGTACTGATTCAAAACCTTACTAAGTAGGTAAGTTCAAGTCTTGAATTGCGTCCTTGGTGGATCGACCCTTACGGAAACCAAATTGGGAGTCATTGAACAAATTGTACTTTTCAAAATAATCGTAACGGTCGGATTTAAGTCCTTTTTAAAAACCCTTGGACAAAGCAGTACTTTTTGAGATGGGTCGGTGATTTGACAGTAAATATGGTTCGCTTTTTTTGAATAATGGGACCACCCTTATTCACAGCTTTACCGTCGCTTACCGTCTTGGCTCCTCAGTTCACCCAAGTACCTAACCCCAAGAACCAAAAACAACGCTTACAATAATCGTAAACAAGCCAAAATTCACACACAAACTGCACGAGGCCTTACAATTCTCAGGTCCCTCAAAATAATTATTAACCCTGTCAATTTGAAGGTCTTGAAATGAATTTGATTGCCTCGTACAGTTTGAGTGTAGATTTTGTCTTGAACGTCAAATTACGTTCAATACAATTTTGAATATTTTCCCCGTTCTATCGTCACAACAGATAAAAACGAGTGGTCAATTTTTATCGTCGCTATCGACTGATGAGAGGCGCAAAGTTAA
This sequence comes from Pilophorus perplexus, assembly GCA_955831195.1. Lineage (NCBI taxonomy): Eukaryota > Metazoa > Arthropoda > Insecta > Hemiptera > Miridae > Pilophorus > Pilophorus perplexus. The sequence continues at coordinate 16,258,394 of OY037008.1, forward strand.
GTTCGACCTCATTTAATGATACTGTTGAATACATTTCATTGTATTGTGCCGGAGTCAACTCGGATATGTTACGAGCGCCATATTTGAACAAATTCAAAGGAATAGGTAAATTGAGTATTCTTTAAGTTGACAGTCGAGTTAACCTTTTTTCACCTCTTTTTAGCGTGAGCTAATTGATCAATTTTGTCGTGTGTTTAGTAGACTACGGCAGACAGAGATACCTTTTTTTTCGAGGCCCTCACGTCAAAATTAGACCGATTCAGGCCAGTCAGGTGTCAACTCGACGTTTTTCCAACCGTCTTGAACTGAGTCAACAAATTCACACGGTGTTGTTTTCTCTGCGGGGCGTTTGGGTCGCGATTAGCAATCTTGCGAGCCTTCGGTGTCATTTTAATTTGGCCGAGGTCATTGCGAAATGCGGCACATTTCGAAACAGCGGGAAAATTAAGTCAGGGCGTGTCCGGGCGAATTAAGGAGATTGACAGGGGGTCGATGAGGGAAAATAACTTCGCCATTTGGGCGCAAGATGGGCTCAAGATGCCATGAGTTTTGCCCGATTCAGACACCCCATCCACGAACGAAGGAGTGATTGAATCAGAGCAATGTTCTATTTTGCCTTGAGTTTGAACAGTCAAAAGTCATAATCTATACCACTAATTCAGAAGGTCTCTGTGGCAGTCTAAAGTTTAGATTCTATACATTCTTAGTTTAAATTCCAAACCATTACGGCCTCACCGTGTCTGTTATAACAGACACGGTAGTCAGTATACTGACTATCTATCTACCCGGTAGAGCATGCTAAAGGCCTTCTTCTCCAAAACCATTCGTGATGAAAATACGGCGATTTTTTCTACCGAATCGGGCTCCCAGACCATGGAGGAAAGAAATTCTTTCCTCCATGCTGTCGCTAGTTCCCTAGCGATTGTGGTTTAAATCATGATAGGATAAATAATAGTATTGGCTATATTTGGTAAACTCCCTGGGATTCTTCAGTGATCTCACATTGTGCAATTTGCTTCGCCCTTGGGGGGAGGGCGAGGCAGGAGAGAGGAAGCGCCTGCATCCCCAGAGGGAGGGGACAGGCGGTGGTGACGCATTTTAATGCGTCGCATTATTATGACAGTGACTTGTGTACGAAGAGCTTGTCGAGTTCATATCGTATGTGGCGCGGTATTGCGAAGTAATGACATTACATTGTGTCCTGTGCACAAGGGGAAATCCGTGAGTTCTTATCCCATGTGGTACATGATGTACATGGATATTTCATAGTGGTGAAATATCCTGATAATTAAATGATATACCTATAAACTGTGTTGCATGTTATACATGATACATATAAATTGTGGATATTTATATTATGGGTATTTCATGGTGCTTACATGATACATATAAATTGTGTGGTATATAAATTTTATTGTATATAAATTGTGTTGTATATAAATTGTGTTGTATAATGTTGTGGTGTTCTGAGTAAACCACAGTCTGAATAGAGCTACAGGGCATAGTTTGTGTTGGTTACGAAGATAACCACAGTGTGTACAGCTACGGGAGATAGCTGTGTTGGTTACAAAGATAACCACAGTTATGTGAGGTTGGGAGTGCCTATAAGGGGTTGGAGGAGGGCACATTACACAAAACCATTAAGAGGCCAAATACTGCCTGGTTTGCTGAACCATAGCATACCATACCATATTGTAAATTGTTTTTTATATTGTGTAATACCATATACCATAATATAATACATGTTAGGTCGATTCGTAATCCATGAGGGATTTACGACACATGCTCCCAGACATAACCTGCCTGGTGAGTGGGGGGGAGGGGGGAGGGTGAGATCCCGAAAAATGCGCGCAAATAGGCGCCCAGCTTTCTTATTTTAAATGGAAATCCTATTTTTTGTGAATTCGGATTCCCCGGCTAATTTTACGTCCCATAAGCACATTGAGCCAAATTTCCAACGCGCGCAACTATCCGTATCTTTGTTGTTTACAGTCCGATTGAGTAGATGTTTTCTCTGTACCCTACCTAGTGATCCGAACTTTAGTACTAAATCCTGAGAAACGAATTCCGACGATCAGCGAATTTAGACGGCGAGTTTAATTTGAAAGATTTTTAGAGATCTGTGCACTTCTACGAGGGGCCTGGCAGGGGCCCCCGACCCGACTTTGCCTTCTCTGCCCTTCCTCACCACTCGGTCCTCAACCCCTATCATAGGGGCTGGCCGTGCATGGGGTGGGTGAAGTCTGTGAAGGTCTTCCAACTCAGGCGAGACATTTTCCATTTCCCTATTCCAAAGATGGGGAGGTTTTGAGGCATTTAGAAAATTATTTATACCCATCACTTGACCTATTATTCATATGGGCGAGCGAAGCGACCCCCCCCCCCCCTCCCCTGTCCGAAAAAGTGGTTGGCCGAGCGAGTCCACGCAGGAAGCGGGTTCACATTGAGGCAATCTGAACCTCGCTTGGCTCGCCACCTAGAAAGTACCAATAGGTACTACCCTTACTTTGGACCCATCGCCTATCCAGAGGGACCCGTGGACCAAACCCTTCGTCATTTTGTTCCAAATCCAATACGTTTTCTGGCGATTTTCCCTAACTCAACCTCCCTACCAATATTTGGTTCGGCTGACCCCACCTTATCCCCTACCTCACTCTAGCTCCACAAAGTCCCACACGTCAGAATGATCGGTCTGAAAACCATGCGGACACAATTAGATGAAAACCCGAGCGAATTTCAGATTTAAAAAAATGCCCTAGTGCCTAGGTAGGTATTATTTGATCAAATAGTCCCTAGGTACTAGGCATTTTATATTTAATCTATTTAATATATTTCATCAAAATTGATTATTTCACAATTTATCAAAAATAGCATTTAATCCGCTCCAATCGTGCTAAATCTCACGATACTATATCAAACTCCCTGTTTTGCTTCCATTCCGAAGGGTGTTTTTCTCACCGTGACCTATCTCGACGAATCATGAACATCCATAAGGACGTGAACGCATCCAACGATAACTGCAATTAGGTCCAAACCTGACTCAATCCGGCTCGGGGCGTTTGAACTGGATCCAAATTAGCTTTTGGAAGACGGCCAGGATATGAAGTAGGGTATGAAGAGCTGTTGGTAAAATATCGTGAACGTTTGACAAAACAATCAGTCAGAGTTTTATGAAATAGGCCCCTGATGACCAATCAGCATGTCGGGGCTCTTCGTAGGCGCAACTTAGAAGGCAGTTAGTTGATTAGCATGACCAACTCGACAAAGGCCACGAGTGTCATACAAATCAAATAGGTATAGCATGTAACGCCGCAGAAAAATATGACACGACATTGGCCTGTTTCGCGAGGTGTTTTGCATTGTTAACTAGGTACAAATCCTCATGTAGTTCCTCTTCAGGCGACCTCACCTTGAGGTTGACACAAACTGACCGCAGGATTAATGCGATAATCAATTTGTTGCAAACTGGTTGAAGGCTTTTAGTCCATAGGTACACTAAAAGGGTTGTTTCCTGCAAAAGGTCGGATGTTGGCAACCCAATAGTGGGAAAACCAAGCAAATCCCATCATTTTTGTCGCAAAAACTTTTGGGAGAATAAAAACCACGACATTTTCGGACTTGTTTTGGTTTGTCGCTGATATCTTAAAAACCTGTGCGTCGAACGGAACATTTCACTTCTTACGTTAGGTAGGTACCTATTAAAGAACTTAAAATTGTGCAACGAATGGCTACCCCAACTTTAAAATTATATCGACTGGTAAGGTCGCAATCGACCGTCAAAAAATGCCGTTTTTGAGTTAAAATTTCAATTTTAACTAACTAAGTTAGTTACAGGCGTTTTAAAGTCATTAAAACGCCTGTAAATTGAGAAAGGTCATTCTGTGTGCAAATCCATGAAATAAAAGTTGTAAGAATTTTTTTTTAATCTGAAATTTTGACAAAATACTCGGTTCACCATCTAGCTGTGCCCACAAGATTTTCAGTCCGATCTCCCAAACACGTGAGGCGCTATGGGGGTAAAATGGGGCTAAGGGAGGGATTTATGAAGGTTATCGGCAATGGGGTCGAGTTAGGTGTCGTTTTCGAAGTATTTCTGGACGTAGAATCCATTTTTGGGGGTCCCAAAACGATCCGAATCCACAGTGGGGATCTATGGAGCTTTCGTGAGGCAACAAATGGGATTTTTGAAGGATTCCAGGAGGTCAAATAAGGTGTCGTTTTCCGAGTAATTTTGCATGCAAAATCCATGTTGTCGAAGTCCCACATCTGTCCAAACATTGTACAAGATTTATTAAAATTTTTATTTTTAATTTTTCAAAATAATTTTTTATTGACACATAGGTAAGTACTTTTTGCACCTACCTGTATCAAAGAATAATAAACCCTTGTGTAAAAGTTGCAGCTTTTTTTTCACACTACAGTTTTTATACACACATGTAATTTTACGTGTTTGTTTACAAACTGTAGTTTTTAAACAAAACAGATCTGCTTAATCTACAAGTTTGTTTTGATCGCTAAACTGACCTACCTGAAGGCAAAGCGTTGATGCTGTTGGTGTACGTTAGTTTTCCCATTTCTCGATTCTCATGCGGCTACCACCATCAGTTGATGAGTGTGTTTTTAAATTGTTCCTCCGGCTTTTTTAAAAATAAAAATTGTACTTCACAGTCAACAGTGAACGGCGGTTGCACTGAAAATCATATTTGTTAATTTGATGCCGGGCGCGCGTCTGATGTCGAGATTAACGAGGGGATTAACGCGTTTTGAAGGATAGTGGAGCTCAGACTGGCGGGCCGCCTCTCGTCATAAGGTAGTTATGTAAGATCCCCTTCTCTCATTCCTCTCATTCCTACTGGGTGTCTTCGGATGGACTTCCTCGCTCGGGTTGGGAATCCCGGAATGGGCCCGCTGGGAAAGGTTCGTAAAATGTAACGAGGGGCTCGTCTGAGAGAAGAAAAGGACGGGAAACGTAGGGTGTTATTTTGTCGACTCGACGTTTCAACATCCCAACTATCCGCCAATTTCGGTTTATTATTCTTAGAACAGCCAACTTACGTTTTCGCGTCAACAGTTGACCGGCCTCGCTATTAAATTTGGAATCTACACTTGAAACATTCATGGGCACATTTTGTCAATCTAATGGGCTCCCCATTTAGTTGAGCCTATAAGGTTTTCAGCCCGATCGCTGAAACCCGTGGGGCTCGTTAGGTGTCGTTTTTAAGTATTTTCGGATGACATCCGAATTGTAGAATCCATTTTTGTGAGTCTCAGACATATCGGACTCCACAGTTCGGGTTCTACAGGAATCCGAATGTATTTTTTCAAAGATTCTGCCCAGGGGGTCGGATGAATGTCATTTTCGTATGTAGTAATTTTGAACGTTAAATCAATTCTGTGGAGTTTTTGGAGAGAATCGAAAATTGAAAAAAAAAAAATTCAGAATATTTGCGCAAGAGAATAAACCCTCGCGACGCGGGGTCGAAAATTCTGATCGCCCTCAAAATTTGACATTAAATGTGAAATCTTGAGAATAAATTTTATTCCTACGTTTCAAGACGTCTAGATTCGATACAATGTACATTCCAAGAATGTCATTCTGTACATTGTTTGGAGATTAGGTATTCATGATGGATTTGGTGAGGGATAAGCCAAAGGTATGTTGTTTTTTCAGGGCATAATAATATTATGCCCTGAAAAACAACATATATTATATTTGGTTAAAAACAATGCCTCGAGGCGCCTTTCGCCCGTCCCCATGTAAGGGGTTGAGGGCTCGTCAGGAGTTTGTTCATCTGCCGGATTAATACATAGGTAGTGGTAGTAGAGAAAGGCACAATTGCAGCATACAGCGGTAGAGAAGAGATACGTGAGAATAATAATTATCCGTATAAGTTAATGGTAATTATTACCTTATAACATGTTTCATTATTATTCCCCTTTCCTGGTGGTGCGTCCATACCTCCGTCGGCGTGATTAAGATTTATTTATAAGGTTGGACTGTTGCATATGGCATTTCCTATTTTAAGATATAATATATCTTATGGATTTATTATGGATTTAGCATATTATGGATTAAGTTCAATAATTTTGGGTTGGGGTTATGGGGAGGTGAGGGGGGGATAAAGGTTTAGGGTGGTTAATTTAAGTTGAACAATTACTTACGTTTTTTTATGTTGTTTTTAACCAAATACATGCCCTGAAAAAACAACATACCTACGGCTTATCCCTCACCAAAACCATCATGAATAATCTGGAAGCCGACCATACTACGGTTATTGAAAAATGGATTCTGCGTCCACGACACCTTATTAAATAAGGTTCCTACCTTGAAGGTTCCTAGGTCAAATTTTGAACCTTCAAGAATCCCATTCGTAGCCCCAAGGAAGCCCACTCGACCTAGTAGCCGAAACCCTTAAAAAAAAAAAAAAACCTCCCGTAGCCCCATAGCGCCCCACGCGTTTGGGCGATCGGGCTGAAAACCTTGCGGGCACAACTCGACGGTAAACCGATTATTTTGTCAAAATTTCCGATAATAAAAATAAATAAATAAAAAATACAACTGCTAATTAAAACGGCGGACAGACATTTCGTTTTTGGGATCTGGACCTCTCGAAACGAATAATGTCAAATTTTGAGGCCGATCAGAAGTTTCGACCCCCGTCGCATTCCAAGAAAAATAAACCAAAAGTCGACTTTTTGGTCCGTTGCGTTTTGAGGTGCTGAATCCGAAAATGGCCGCCATTTTCTCGGGAGCCTCCTGTTTTCTTGAGCTATGGCTTTTTTTCCTTTTTATTTCACCTTGCTGCAAACGAGCTCAAATCAACAACTATGGGATCTCGTTGTCTGAAGTCAATCCACTTGAGCCCTTCTTCCGGCTGAGGATTTAAATGATTAGTTTTTTCATAAATTCTGCGAATTCTTATGTACCTACATGCTCCGAAGACTTGGTGATATCTGGAAGGCTTCAATCGATTTTAAACAATTCTAGAGTCACGTCTATTCTTGATTAATCTTTTATCTTAAAGAATAAAGCGTATATATCTGACAATCTGACAATAGTCAATTTCACCTAACTAAATAGAAACTTAATCATCAAACTCACCGGTTATAGAAACTTAATCATCAATCATCAGGTTACCGAGTAAACTATCATTAAAATAGAGCAGACTATTATAATAGCAAATGTTTTTTTTTTTTTTTTGCTAGGTGATTTTAATAGGTAGGAAGGTACCTCAGTTGTGGCGATAAGAGATTATGTGCAGCGGTTTATAACTTTTACGTAATGCAAAAACGAAACAAAAAAGCCGTTCCAGTAATGTCGCTTGATTGACCACCTGGAACCGCTTTGGTGTTTTCAGGAGAAATGGGAAGAAGGAAGAGTGACAACCACAATTATTTAAAGGCGAGGTATGTTGAGGGGTTATCATCGTGATGAATTTTCGTTCATTTCATCGCGGATTTCGTTCGTTTGTGGTTTAAAAACTACAGCACAGTTCTCATATCTAAATTTTTGCGTAGTTTTTACTGATTTACTGCGTGAGTTGCCCCTGGGAGCGCAGTTTGAGGATTTGTCATTAAATGACAAATTCAAATTTTGAATCTGGGAGAGGTTTCTCAGGTTTTGGCTGTCGCTGAAGTGAAGTGAAGTCAGAGGTCTTCTTAGACTTGGAGACACTTTCACGGCTTGAAAAACGTAGGTACTATTTCTACTGGTTAACCTGCGAAAACCTTCAAAAACCGTCCCTTTAGGTATGAGCATTTTACGGGACCTTCAGATCCTCCTGTTCGACTAACCTCTGCATTGAATAATATTAGGCGAGTAATAAAAGCGAAGCACTACAATCACAGTAACTCGATCCCATAGCCAAAAGCCTTCAAAAAAACCCTCCCGTAGCCCCATTTTAACCCCATAGCGCCCCACGGGTTTGGGCGATCGGACTGAAAACCTTGCGGGCACAACTAGATGGTAAACCAAGTATTTTGTCAAAATTTAAGATTTTTTAAAAAATTTCTACTGCCCAAAACGGCTCGGACGGCGGACGGCGGACGGACATTTCGGATTTTGAATGTAGACCTCTTGAAACGGATAATGTCAAATTTTGAGGCCGATCGGAGTCGTCGACCCCCGTCGCGAAAACATAGGTGTATTATTCCAAGAATAATAAACCAAAATGAGAGCAGAGTTAATCATTGGGCTTCTATTTAATTGATTTATGTACCAATAGGTTTGAAATAGGCACGCGATTTTTGAGGGCCTCCAAAAGCGTGGCCAGCCGCAGAACAAACTCAAACCCTTCTACTTTTGTAGGTACTCACGTGGTATACATTCTTCTCCGCAAGGGACCGCATCGTAAACCAGTGAAGTCATTTTGTTGTCAAATGTCGGGAGAATTTCTATCCCAAAACTGTCAACCTACGACTCGCTGATGTAAACTAAGACTCGTGTGACAGACACGAACCCTTCGGTAAAAACTCACAGGACGGATGGACTTTTGGCGAGGTCAGCTCTACTAAATAAGCAGAAATTATCGCGACATCCGCGCAAACCCGGTGATTTATGATGGTATACCTTCATCGGTGAATTATAATGGTAGGTATACCTTCACCTTTGAATCAACCCCCCCCCCCCCCCCCCTTTTTTTGTACGAATTGGGAAAAATCAAACGGCGAGACGTGAAGCGCTCGGTCAGCGGAAGACGGGGCTTTGAAATTCCGTCCCAGAACGTCCCAGAACTCGCCCATTAAATACGCGACGTGCCTACTTGAGGCGGCTCATGTGAACCTGTAAATTCCCTCCCGAGGGGGAGCGGCCAGGTTGTAGCAATCTTGTAATTCCCTCCATCGTCAACGAGAGCGTTGTGTGTGGCTTGTGTTGGGTATCGTTGCAGATATTTGCTAGACCCATCGAATTGAATTGACTCCATCAATGGTGCTGACAGATCTTGAAGTTGCATTGCAAAATGCATGTCGATCACTTGGGCCCACCTCTAGATTATTTGCATGTCGATTTCACCTTAGTCAGGCCTAATGGAGAGCCATACAAAATTCAGGACTAAGTAAGGATTATAAAGAAAAAACCCCCTTAGGTGTTTGGCTCAGAACCTTCTTCGGGCTCATGTTTTCGCCACCCTCTGACGTCGACACTGCTTTTAGAGATTTGAAAGCCAAAAAAACTGTACAAAGCAGCGATGCCACCAAGTTTCTGAAATATTTACAAAACAATTATATTGAAAGTAAGAAAATTTCTTTAAATAATATTAAAGGATATTATCCTCCTTCATTATGGGCTGACCTTACTCCTGACACGAACCGGACAACTAACTGTTGTGAATCTTTCCACAGTTATTTTTCGGACAGCTTTCCTAATTCACACCCTGACATGTACATTTTCAGTGACACCTTTTTAAAGTATCAGAATGAGGTCTACATAAAACTCAACAGTCGAGATGTACCCCATAGATATCATGATCTTCGCACTGTAACATGCCAAAAAGCCCTTGCAAACCAAATTCAATTGTTTACCGATAGGCAAATAACTAGGGCACAATTTTTTTTCAGTTGCTCACTTCTATGCCGACCTAGCAGGTAGGTAGGTGAGCAAGTTCCTAGAAGGATAAGTATTCTTGGCATTTTGACAAAATTGTTGACACGTATCTTGTGGGGTTCCCGGACACTTCACCTACAGCCTTTCACCACAGACCACCAGCTTCATATTGGTTCCACATTTCAGGTTGGTAGCGAGGTGGTGCTCCTTTCCGCTTTCCCCTCTTCAACACTCCAGTCACACATACGTCTACAAAATATTTTTCACCTTGAGGTGAAACTGATCCGTGAAGATTTGGTTTGTCGAAGAAATGGTTGTGTGGGTCATTTGGTTGTAGATTAAACGCCGTCGGCGATATGTCCGTAGAGGAAAGAGTCTGTGGGGAAATGGTTGTAGACGAAATGACCCGGAATCATCTTGTGGGTATAATTAAACCTTATTGTGAAAATATTAATATTTGCCAGGTTTTTTTATTTTCCCGGGACGGAATCGCAAGGTTTTTCATTGAGCGGGGCTCAGGTTCATGGGATGGAAGGGTTAAGCTGGGCGTACCTTTAATGAGGGTCCCAGGACGGAATTCCAAGCCGCCCCCTTGAACTCTTGCCGCACTCACCTGGTTCTTCGTTGGGCACCTGAGTGTAGTCCATTCGGAGTCGAGAAGACGTCAGACGGACAGACCGAACAGAACTGGGCCGAAGGCCCTTCACGAGGTGAACGAAAAAGGTATCTAAAAACTGTAACCCCAGGCCCTCCTGTTGCGTAATCGGCTAACGTCAAGGCCGCTGCGGCGACGAGCAAAATACGCGAGTTTTGAACGAAGACAAGTGCCCGACAATAGTGGAGGTACCTACCAATAAACCGAAACAGATAAGATTTAACGATGCATTTTCTCTTTCGGAACCTCACTCTGTCATATTATGACATTTGATTATTATTTAAATGTTTGCAATAGTTGTCATTTATTTAAAATTAGGTACCCAGGTAGGGGACCTACTAAAGAGGAAATAAATTTAAAAAATTTAAAATTTAATTACTATAAACTTAGATATACCTAAGTATAAATAAATACATTTTATTTTTACACTGAACATATATATGTAGTTGAAATTGCACACAACACCCTGGGACACTTTCGGAAGGTAGGTCACCCAAATTATTCCCGTACAGCCGGGATTCCGGCTCCACCTTCCCGGCTTTTTAGCTTCCTCCGAACCCCCGTAGCCGAAAGGAAACAGCCCTAATCACGGCGAACTGGACCCGAACTCGATCCCATCACTGGTGTCCCATTTCTCCACACAGGTTTACAAAAAAAAAAACGCTGCAAATTTTCCACAAGGGTTTATTATTCTTTGATATACGTTACTTGTGCAGAAATTTAATTCTGTCAATGAAGAAATTAAAAAAAAATTTTTTTTGGGATTTTTATCTCAAAAAAAATTTTTTTTTTGGATTTTTTTGTTCAAAAATGTGTTTTTTCAAAAATTCTGTATTTTTTACTCGAAAAATATTTAACATCCTGGAATCCTTCAAAAATCCCATTTTTCGCCCCACGAATGCCCTAAAGATCGCCCCAGTGAAATCGGATCGTTCCGGGACTCCAAAAAATGGATTCTACGTCCGAAAATACTTCGAAAACGACACCTAACTCGATTCCATAGCTAAAAGCCTTCAAAAAACCCCTCCCGTAGCCCCATTATAGCCCCATAGCGCCCCACGGGTTTGGGCGATCGGACTGAAAACCTTGCGGGCACAACTAGATGGTAAACCAAGTATTTTGCCGAAATTTCAGATTTTTAAAAAAATTCCTACTGCCCAAAACGGCCTGGACGGCGGACGGCGGACGGCGGACGGCGTACGGCGGACGGCGTACGGCGGACGGACATTTCGGATTTAGAATGTAGACCTCTTGAAACGGATAATGTCAAATTTTGAGCCCGATCGGAGTCGTCGACCCCCGTCGCGAAAACATAGGTGTATTATTCCAAGAATAATAAACCAAAAAGGACACTCAGGCGCCCCGGAAAACCCATCAAATATGGTTTTGGGGGTGCTGAATCCGAATCGGACCTCCGTTTTTTCCACTTTTTTTTTTTTCACGTCCAAATTTTCGAGACATTTTTCGTTTTTCGGCCTTTCAGTTTAGAAAATCACAGCTTAACGAGCAGATGCTCAACAATTCCACAAAACTCTCTTCTCACTGGAAATTTATCGCTGATTCCGAATATAAACCTGTGTTATTTGTGAGCTGATCTTCTGAGGAAAGCTTCGAACGACCCTCTGAGAACTTGGGCCGCTATGTCATAATACGACAGAAAATATTTTATTTTCTGTGATTTCGTTAGTGGCGCTCGGGGCGACTTTCGGACACTCCTGGGAAAGATATCTGCATAAAAAGCCCCCAAACTTGAGGAAACAACTGGGTTTTTTCTAAACCCAGTGTGGTGTTTGCCGACGGTGCAGAGGTCTAATCCAATGAGGTGGTTAGGGTGAGAAATGACTCCTCTGCTGACTACCTGAGTACTGCTGAGTACTCAGCAGAGGAGTCATTTCTCACCCTAACCACCTCATTTTCTAAACCCGTTTCAGGGGAAAAAGTCACGAGGTTTCAAATTGGGAATCGGCAGAGCTACAAATAAAGCTCCGGATTGCTCCGAGCTGGAAATGGTTAATTTTCGCTCCAGACATGTTAAGCCAAAGAATTAAAAAAAAAATGATATTTTTGAAGCAATTTTAAATTTTAGGTTGTTCAATCGATGCAAAATTTATTGCTCTGTAGACAATTCTCTTCGTGAGAATCCTTGTTTGGCTTCCACGCTGAAACATATACTGAAAAGCATGGTTTTTTGGAAAAAAATAAAGATAAGGAGTAATTTTAGGTCGTTATAGGGATATGAACAGCGACAAATTTCCTATTGAAATTCACCGGCTCCAAATTCACTTCTTTGCAAGGATAAATAACAGAAACGATAGACGTTAAAAATATCAGATTTCCCTTATACATTGGAGTGAACATTAAAAGCGCGCCCTTTCGCAAGCTCTATTATCTCTTTTCCTCGAAACATATTAATATTATTTAGATTAATTAATCTAACTAGCCATCCTTTGGAGGGGGGGGCTCTCTTCGCTCGGCCATTCGAGTGGGTAGATCGCCCTCTGCATTGTTCACCTGTTCATAATCTATAGGTCTCCTACTAATAATCTCTTATTCATAAATTCAAACCTTAGCGTCCATCACACGGAAACCTGGACTAGGTCTACCAAATACATCCCATATCTTTACCTTCAAACTCGCGTTTCCCTTCGGTAGCGCCGTGATAAGGCGATCATATGGCATACGATATCATATTACGGCAATCACTGTCAACTGTCAATGAACAAACGCGACGATTTCCCGGCAAAAAGAGAAAAAAAAGACCGGGCTTCTTTTACACTTTACTACATGCGATAGATTCTGCAAATTTCATTAGGCCTACCGACCTGAACCCAACTGTGTTGTCAGTGTCATTTCAAACTCGGCGAACTTCTTTCACTCGAAACATTTTTTTTTTTTTGGGAGATAATTATCTAAATACTCTAAATAGGTATCATAATTTCTAAATGCGTTTAATGTTGATTTTCGACACAAATGACTTGCTAGGTACTCTCTTAAGTTTGTGGAAATTAAAACCATTTTCAATCGAAATTATCAATTTTAGGGTGTTCAATTGAAAACATCAACTACTCTCCTATTTTTGCAGGAATTTTCAACTTTAGGGTGTTCAATCCGCACCAAATTTATCCTCTACAACTTCTCTTCGGGTTCTTTACTGCCTACCTTATTCTGCGGGTACAAACTTCATGCGAATCCTTGTTTTGCTTCAACACTGAAAAACATGGATTTTTTTTTTTTTTTTTTTTTTTTTTAATAAGGTTAAGAAGCAATTTCAGGAGTAGGAACAAACGGTATAATCGTGATCAGCGTCTAATTTCCTTCAGTATTCAGAGTTTATTTTTCTAAACATGGCCATTAGGCCACACTCAGGATCCGAAACGTGATAGAAACTTTAAAAAAAAATTTTTCTTCAGATTTGAAAATCTCACACTTTATTCTACTGCTATTGAATGGCCCAAGCATGCCAAGTCTTCCCCGATAATGTTTAGAAACGTGTGCAGGAAATTCGAAAAGTATACCAATGTTTGTTTAGTTAACTCAACGATTTGTGTGTTTTTTTTTTTTCTCGATTATTTCCAAAATTAGGAGCCGATTAGTAATCACAGCCAACAAGGAGATCCAAAGAAGACAATCATCTTTGGGGTACAATAATAGTTAATTATGGAGTACAATAATTATTATTATTGTACTCCAAAGATGATTTTGTCTTCACACAAATTATTTGTGTGAATATAAGGTTTATAGTCGTCCTAGACGTGCTAAAAGAAGTCCAAACGGAGTCAACGTTCAAGATTGGCAGCGTAAATAAGCGCATGTAAAATAAGCCAAGGGCGGAGCAAGTGCAATACATGAACATTCTTCAAGCTGCTTGGGAAAAATATGAAGCTTACATAATATTATTAGCTTACTTATACTTTCCCCAAACGCATTATCGTTTTTCCCCAAACGCAGGGGCCTTAATAAGTTTACATTACAAACGATGTCACCGAGTTACGCTGCTAGCACTTGATCTTTGATGGCTCGAACTTTTGAGATATTGACTCAAAAGATGGAATTATCTCAAGACCGGAGTTTTCAAGAGCCACTCAAGACTCACTGTTTGACATTGTGAGCTTCAACTGATAAGATTCAATTTCATCAACACCCCGAGTGAATTAAAGATGGAAGCTATCTCATCAGTAACCCGAACGAGTTGCCTTCAGATCCTTCGATGCACTTGCCGACACCTTTCGAGGTTCCCCTACGACCGTCAGTGGAGGCCTCAGCGTATTGAACGTTGAAAATTCCCGATCAAAAGAAAATGTGAATCTCGTCAAGGACGGACTGAACAGTTCGGATTATGCAACCCGGATCCGGTGACTGGCGAATCAGAAACCGCAATTATGTCCGGACTGGAACAATATCGTCGAAAAAACGGGAAAAAATTACTCTTAATTTCGTTTGAACGAGCAAGGTCAATTCCCAGTTTAGAGGGTTTTCGCCGTTTTGCAGTAGTTTTTGCCCCATAGCCGAAAAAGTGACGATTTTGTAAACTGGCTTGTACTCAACCATTGCTAGGCCTAACAATTTTGACAAAAGTACACTTCTGGAAAAGTAACAGTGATCCCGACAGTGAGAGCGTGAATGTGAATGTGAATGTGAAATAGATTGTGGATTCAAAATCCGTTAAAGAAAATTAAGATTTATCATTTGAAATATGCAAGTTTCGGCTGCAAGTGCGTTCAAATCCGACGGGAACGTATCGTCAGTAGTACTAGATAGTTTTCCAGTGATTTTAGCGTATTTAATTGCCAGGGGTAAGCATTACGGCCGCCTTGTAATTTAACGCCATAGACATACGAGAGAATCTTCCAAGAAGAGCAGCTACTAGCTTCTTGGCCCACATTTTCCCCCATCAGTGGCTTGTCCCCTAAACCTGCAATCGAACCCCCCTAACTGATGTTCAATCCCCCAAACCTACCTGTAATGTAACGAAACCACTACACAGACATACAAGAGACCCGCAGATGAGCAACTGCCCTTGGTCCACATTTTCCCTCCACCGGTGGCATGTCCTCCAAACCAGCTCTCTACCCCATCAAACCAGTTTTCAATCCCCCAAAACCTGCGCTGAATCCCTTCAAACCAGTTTGCGACCCCTAACTCAGAAATGACTAAAAAATGCTTTCTCTCCGGAGAAATACCGCGACTGCACCCCTTGAAAATTTTAATTAGCAAGGCCAGGATGCGCACCCCAGTCCCTAAGGCTCGAGCTAACTCGCTATGACGCCTTAGCTCGCTCGGCCAAGGTGGAGGCACAGGCAACAATGCATTCTCTCTATTGTTTTTTCGAAAACTCCGAAATTTTGCGTGTGTGTTCAATTATAAGTTTCTGTCCCATTTTATGGGCTATAAGACTGTCTTAATTCAACACGCTTGTGAAATTGCAGCAAATGTTACTTGTTAAACTTCCTAAAAAACCCCAAGTTCTATTCTAGTACCCTCACATCGTCTAAAATCGTATAAATCACACGAAATGGAACCTAATTGGGAAAGTAAACAGCGTGACCAAACATACCAGTGTCCTCTTGCCAAAACCGTGGTCTCCACTTTCGCGTTCGAGGCGCCATCCTGAACTGTCATCTCCGTCAACACTCGCGAGGACCATAATCCGCCATAACAGCTTGTCTCGACACATACTGTCTCCTCGGGGTATCTTAATCTGTCATTTCCTTCATTTTTTCACCAGCTTTAATCTGTTTGTTATTTTTGAACTCAATTGAGGAGCTCTCAACGTCTGAGAATGTTGACACAAGGGACTGACGCGAATCTGAGTGGTTGAATGACGCTAACAACAAGGGAGAAATAAACGACGCATTGCCTTTAAGGCTGCTCAAACCGGAAACTGCCGCAATAAACTGACAGTGTCTTAAAGGGGTTATTTTCAACCTGCAACCGAAACGGGTATTTTGATTCAATGATTTCAATCGGTTGAGAAAACGACGCCCGCTAAATGCGATGGCAGCACCTCAATATCACATCTCCTTCCCAATTCAGCATTTAAACGCCTCCTCAAAACGCCCCCTGGAGGGTAAACTCACAAATCCACTTTATATGTACAAGACTTTATTTACAAAAACTTATCCAAATGTTCCATAAATAAACACATTTCAGAAAAAAATCACTACAATCACTACAACTCGAATACAACACAAAGGACACAAAAAACGCCCGATTTGACGCAAAATCACATTCAGCCACGAACGTTTTTCAACATTCATTTTACCGATTCTTACTTTTGATTGTGCAACACTGCAATCACAGGTGGGACGCGCATCAAACACTAGCGACCTAGTTATAGAATGCTGACGGAATACGTAGGTAGTACAATAAAACCGATAATGAGGAGAAAAAAGCATTTCCAAACCTGTTCAAAAAATCCAGCCAGTTTGAAATTCCTACCAACCTGATCTCAACCCCATCAAACCTGTTTTGAATCGCCCTAACCTGTTGTTAACCCCACCAAACAGGTTTGAAATCCTCTAAACCTGTTCTCAACCACCATTAAACCTGCTTTGCATCCCTGAAATCGTTTCCCAACCCCTGCAAACCACATTTAAATCCATCCCTAATTTTAAACATCTTCAACATAATTATAAATTGCTTCAAACTGGATTCAGACCCCTTCAGGCATTTCAAATCCTAAAATTATCCGATTAAAAAGACAAATTTTGTCTTTTTTGGTTTTTAAATTTTTTGATTTTAAGGAACAAAGTTTTATGAAAAAAAGACCACATATTTTTAAAACGCAGAGTTTAGTCTCCAAAACTATACCTACGTATGATAAGTAAACGTAATGATTTTGGACAATTAACCAGAGATTTTTCCACACAGGCCACAATGATTAAATTAATTTATATTGAAGGTTTGGTCAGACAGTTTTAAAAAGTTATAAGCGTTTTTTTTAAGCACCTATCAGGTTCGGTAACAGTGAGAGTTACAACTGGGTAATGCCGTTCAGTAGGACCAGGTGGACCATGTGTTGTTGAACCTGGCAGGGTTGGCCGCCGGGAGGTCCAAAGGTTTGTGGATTTGAGGAACGAGGCTCCTCCTGAATACCTTTAGGGTGTTGTACAACCTTTGAACGATGGCGGTGTTGTTGGGGGAGAGGTCGAATTTCTCGCAAGGGTCCCGATCCAGGTTGAAGAGGCAGGGGGTTTCGTCGCATTTGGGCTCGAAGCTCTTGTCCAACGGGGCGGCGTCCCGGCATTCGACTGTCGCTTGGCGTCTCAGCTCGACCATCTTGTACTGAAAAAGGGAAGTTCACTGAGTTCCCTCAGTTTTTTTTTAGCCCGTTTTTAATAAGTCCTATACACTAAAATGTTGTCCAAGGCTGTCGATTTGCTATCTGTTTTCACGTCGGGGGTCTTCTCCGGTTGACCGTCAGATGAAGATCGCTTACGACGGTGTCATGTTGAGCAGGTGGGATGGCAGCCTAGTCAGGGAACCGCAGGTAGACCCAGTGGACAAGCGCTTGACAACTCTTGAAGCCACTGTGGCTGCAGTAAGAACACACCTGGCTACACTTGCAGAGTTCCCGTGCAGAGGTCCGTGCCTGAGTAGGTGAGTAACGTGGAGACTTCTGGCTTGTAGCTTGCGGCCCCTGCTCTGATTTTGCTGGCAGAGTTGGAGGAAAGCGAACGAACAAACCTCCGCCCTGACCAAAACGCTCAGAGAGCAGTTTGGACGAGCTCCCATGCAGATGCCTGAAAATAGCCTGCCAGACCTTGCAAGGGGCATTGAGAACCTGGAAAGAGGTGCACGTCCTGCTAAAACAAGGTCAGAAAGGAGCAAGCTAGCTGTGGAGGCATTTGTAGCAGCTTTGGCCAATAAGGGAGTTGCTAAACTCCTCGTTATAAGTAATCCTGGTTCAGTGCAGGTTGCCCTTTTCACGCCGAAGGAACTTGAAGCTGTGGCTCTAGCGAAACATTTAGGAATCAGCAACCCCAGTCCTAAAACGCCACGCGTCAATAAGAGACAGGTCAGGGCGAAGGACCATGTGCCGGTTTCAGACCAGAGCTCACAGGTTTATTCAGTCAGTGCTAGGAACGAGGCAGTATTTATTAAGACCAGGATTAACAATAGACGTGCTGGTAGATACTGGGGCATCCGTATCGCTGTTACGCCCAGACGTTGCCAAGAGTCTCGGATTGGAACTCATCGCTCCTACTCATAGAAACCTACCTCCAGATTTCAGGAGATCGCACAAGCCTTGTGACACGAGTGCATTCTTGGCATGGACATACTGCGGGAACTTGAAGCCAACATGGACCTACAAGTCAATCTTTTCCATGATGTGGGAGAGAAGCACACCCCCTTGCTAGGATAGTTGCAATGAGGAGCTACATAGATCTCTGCAGAGGCATCTACTGGCCAAAGTGACCTCCTCAAGAACTCAGGTTTTGTTCAAGGCTCCGAGGAATACAGAAGAGTCCTACACGTGTTCCAGAAGCAGAGAGCACATGATGAGTTAGCTGTTGGAAAATCCCATGTTGTTGAGCGTATTGATACAGGGGATGCAAGACCAATCACGACCAAGGCTTCCATATTCATCATGATGCCAACTAAGCAAGGTGCTCCAAGAGATGGCTAGAGCAAGGGGGTGATTGAGCCCTCAATGAGCTCATAAGCATCACCCATGGTAATGTAGCAACTTACGTTACAACGTTGTGTGCATGTGAGGTCAATCTTTTACGAAAAGCCGTTGTTATCAAGTATACACCAAAAACGTTGTCCAAGTCTATCAATTTACTATCTGTTTTCATAATTATTGTGAGGTAACTATTATAGTTACCTCTTTTGTAGTTGGTTCGAAGAGCGTTGTCAGCGCTCTATAAGCTTTGCAGTTGATCACTCTCTGGTAGTCGTAAACGGGCGACAGTGGAGATCTAACGTCGTTGTAAAACCCATCCACGTTGCCTCTTCCAAACGATCCTACAATCAAAACCCCACTTCAACAGTTAGCTTTGGTAAATTCTCCCAATATATACAAAAGCCTTCATTTACCAACGACCAGTTTCCAAGTTCGCCTTGTAGGGTCGGGCGTGTCAAACTTCGTGATAATCCCGGCCGAGCGCTCCCTTTCGTCGATGTTGAGCAGGGCCTGAAACCTCCGGGAGGCCAAATTCCACAAAATAGCGTTCCACTGGTCAATGCCGTCCAAGTCCACCGGCAGGTCCGTACTGCTGTCGCCGCCTACCGACGGAAATAAATTCACGTTAGACGCTCGATTTCGTGTACAGTAATTTTCAATAGACTAAACTCAAGTCACTTGAGTCACCTGCGGCCGAGTACAGTGTGGGCAACCAATCGGTGATGTGGATGAACTGATCGGAGACTCTAGGGTTGGTTTGGAACTGCGAGTACCAAATGAACGAAGGGCTACGTACTCCGCCTTCCCACAAAGTCCCTTTGACCTGAAAATACGAAAAAAAAAAAAAAAAAAATCATCAGCACAGCTTCTGACTTAAAAGCGATTGTCTGCGAGTGAAAACAAGGCTGCTTTCCTGAACTCCACAGTTTTGCAGGTCTGAGCGTTCTGACAAAAAGAAGGCGTCCCGACTTTTAACTTATGAGTAGTATTGCCAGATATCTTTGAACATAAGTTGTCGATTTGTTGGTCCCACGTTCATTTCTATAGATTTTAACGGCGTTTTTCGATCATATTTAAAAGCATATAATGGGATTTTCTAGCATAAGTCAGATGTTTTTCCAGCATATTTGGTGAACTTATCTAGCATATCAGTCCGAGCCCTATGCACACTGTTTAATTGGGATACCTACAGCTTGGGACCAGTTTTGGGTTTAAGCTCATATTGTTTCAAGCTAGGAAGAATTCAAATGAGTAGTGGTAGACTGTGTTTCTCCTTGGCGTGTGATTCATTTGAATTATTCCAAGCGAAAAGGCTGATGAGGGGCTAAAGCCCAAAGCCGGCCCCGAGCCGTACACCAAATAACCGGTGAGACTGACAACGATTTGGCTTCATTCCTTTCAAGAGTCAAACAACCCCAAGGACAGGTCATTATTTGGTTAAACCAAGTTTGAAGGGGCTATGCAAAGGATTGGAGGGATCTAAAACCAATTTGAAGTACATAGTACGAGCAAGTTGGAAATGGTTTACAGACATTTTGAACAGTAACTGTTTACAACTGTTGTACACCTTTTGCAGAACTGCGAACTGGGCAGAAATGGTTTAAACCCTTATATCAAACCCTCCCATATTGATCTTTTATCGAGTTAGTGCAGCTGGTCCTAGGCAATAATAATTATAGGATTGGCTAGGTATGTTAAGGTTAGATAAAAATTATTTTTATCTAACCTTAACATTAAGTTTGTTTTTGGAGCGTGAGGGGATGTAAGGATGCTAATGCGCCCTGGAACTGATTATTCAAGGATGTCAAAGATTAAAACTCAAGAAAACAAACATTTGAGTGACTCTTTGACCTGACCTCTTTGGTGATTTGACCTGACTCTTTAGAAGTCAGGTTATAAGAGATCTGGCCAGGTTACACAGGGTAATCAAGCGAGTTGAAGAGGGGGTAAATGACACTCACAAGCTCACAGTCCAAAATGTAGGCAATTGTGAGCACCTTACATTGCCTCACACTCACGTTCCTGGAACAGCAAAATCGATCCTCACCACCTCACATGTCACTCCAGGAACTGTGAGTTGGTGGGCGTGGCTAGGGTTGGAAAACCAAAATTAATATCCGGATATCAGATCCGATTTCCTGAAAAATCCTTAATTTTGCTCATTTTAATATGACAACACTGCTGCTATCTCAAGGGCGAAGAAGTATGCAAGAATCCGCGGTAATGGCGTTTTATTTCAAACAAAGGGCAGACCTATAACTACAAAGAACAGAATGGTAGTGCCGATACTAATGCCATCTCAAGGAGTTGGCCACTCTGAACTACAATGAAGTATAAACAGTTGACGGTCACGCGGTAGGAAGCTAGCGAGCAGCGAGCTCTCGCCTTCTGCTTTATTTTCAAGCAAATCTCTTCGATGTTCAGAATTTTTGAAAAAGTACGGATATCCAACCCACTTCTATCCGGATATTAAAAAGAAATATCCGAACATCGGTTATATCCGGTCAAGGTCTTTCCATCCCTAGGCGTGGCCAACCAAACGTAGCAGTGCGCAAGAGTAAGCTCCTTACTTCGCCTCAGACTCACGCTCCAACAATGAAGCGATTGTTGCTCATTACCTGACAGCATCATATTTAAAAATCATCATTTTCAGTTATTTAATAACTAAATTTACCCCTCTGAATGGGAAATTTGAACCCCAATTGGGATACAAAGCGTCAATATTCGCTGGGGCTCCGTTGTCCGACATGAAGAGGATTATTGTGTTGGCAAGCATGTCCCGTTCCCTCAGTGCGTCCACCAGCTCGCCAACGCTGTCGTCCAATTTGGACACCATAGCTGAAACGTCAAAAGAACGTGTAAAAAAAAAATATATATAAAAATTTGAAGTACTTGAAGCGTTATTTTTATTGCTCACCAGCGTAGGTCCTTCGGTTAGGTTCGATTATGTGTTTGAAAGCGTTAACTCGCCCTTGCGGCGCCTCGAGGAACCTTCCCCGGTGTCCGGCGTGTACGCCAGTGTGGGCCATGTAGAGGAACATGGGCTCTCCAACAGGATGCTCCCGGATGACCCTGACGGCTTCTGTGGAGTACAACTCGGTCGCGTACTTCCCGACGTGCTCCCAAGCTGGAGTCTCGTTCTTGTACAAGTCGAAACCCGAAACCAGGTTGCCATCGACCTGGAAGTCGAATAAATTAAATAGAAGGTAATTTTGACAATATCAAGCTGAGTCCAGTAAAGTCTTAAGAAGTCCACAAGACAGCAACTTCAGCAACCTCTGGGCGAAACCCATTTTACTTCCGATATCCTTTTAAATGATAATTTGTCAACATCGCCAATAGGGAAAACGTGCAGGTGCGTTTAATGACACCAATGAACGAATAAGGTGTCCTGTTTCCAATTACAGGAGGCTAAAAAGGCGAATAATACCGTTTTGACCTCGAATTTGAACGGGTGGGCTGATAACGGCTGTCCATTGTCGTTTTTTTTTTTACGAGTTACTTCCACAGACGACGTTCCACGACTGCTTTAGAGTGCAAAATTATGCGAGACGTCGGACATTCAGAGCTTTCTCCATCCCGGGCTCGCACTTTCAAAACCGACCGTGAGTGAGCCTCCTCGCTTGTTTGCTACGACGTCCACGGCTCATCGGGCCTTGCAGCTTCCTTTCGGCCTTCTCCGGTCATAATCCACTGATCACGGCCTATGAAGAAAACCGACAAAATAGCTCTTCATTTCGGAAGGGGATCTGTTAATCTCCACCGTGAAACATTTGAAAACACACTTGATCGATTGATGAAAAAAACCGGGGTTTTCCCCCTACAATATCGAAAGGAAATGCCCCCACAGACAACACGATAGCCACCCAACAAACGCCCTCAACGTTTCATCTTGAATCACCAAAAGTCACTTTTTGGTCAAATCCAATAATCAACTTACCGCTTTTCTTAGGACAGGTTTACCAAACCTACAGATTTCCAATCATAAACCATAATTTCCTATTCAAATTCTCGCCTACGGTCTATCGAAAGCACAGATTAAACAACTGAATCGAAAGAAGAAAACGCTGCAAATTTTACACAAGGGTTTATTATTCTTTTATATACGTTACTTGTGCAGAAATTTAATTCTGTCAATGAAAAAATAAAAGATAAAATTTTTTTTGGATTTTTATCTCCAAAAAAATTTTTTTTTGGATTTTTTGTTCAAAAATGTGTCTTTTTCAAAAATGCTGTATTTTTTACTCGTAAAATATTTAACATCCTGGGATCCTTCAAAAATCCCATTTTTAGCCCCACGAATGCCCTAAAGATCGCCCCAGTGAAATCGGATCGTTCCGGGACCCCAAAAAATGGATTCTACGTCCAAAAATACTTCGAAA
The DNA here is from genome assembly GCA_955831195.1 of Pilophorus perplexus. Lineage (NCBI taxonomy): Eukaryota > Metazoa > Arthropoda > Insecta > Hemiptera > Miridae > Pilophorus > Pilophorus perplexus. The sequence continues at coordinate 16,281,604 of OY037008.1, forward strand.
ACGACACCTAACTCGATCCCATAGCTAAAAGCCTTCGAAAAACCCCTCCCGTAGCCCCATTATAGCCCCATAGCGCCCCACGGGTTTGGGCGATCGGACTGAAAACCTTGCGGGCACAACTAGATGGTAAACCAAGTATTTTGCCGAAATTTCAGATTTTTTTAAAAATTCCTACTGCCCAAAACGGCCTGGACGGCGGACGGCGGACGGACATTTCGGATTTAGAATGTAGACCTCTTGAAACGGATAATGTCAAATTTTGAGCCCGATCGGAGTTGTCGACCCTCGTCGCGAAAACATAGGTGTATTATTCCAAGAATAATAAACCAAAAATTGGAAGGATACAGACAATAATTTGAATAATTGGAAGGATGGAGACAATAATTTAAAATCATTTTCTCTATCCTTGGTAATACCTATCTGGTTTTCGTCCAATCATCATGAATGCTGCTATACTGCATCGAGAAGCCATCTCTCATCTCTATGCAAAAAGATTTTTCTCTGATAGGAAATAACGAGTTTGTGAATTCTGCATTCAGAGGAGATTGGTTTTTCACGTCATTCACTAATGACAGAATCGACAGTTCGAGATAATTCTTGCCATTTTTATAAAAAACTAATGGATTAAACTGCTCTACAAAAAAATCGATCTCTTGCTTCAAAAGGTCTGCTAAGGTTCAATTATGCATATCCTTATGCCTTCTTTGTTCATCGAGATTTAGTCCAAATTAGTACTTTTAGTTGTATTTTAGTTGTCATTCCTCCTTCAGAGTCAGGGTAATTCAAAGGTTGTAATATAATTAAAATTGAATTGATAATAATTAATTGATAATAATTATTATTAGGTACGGTGTGGTTTTTGCCGACGGCGCAAAGGTATAATCCAATGAGGTGGTTACTATTGAGTACTACTCAGCAGAGGAGTCATTTCTCACCCTAATCATTATTAGGTACTTAAAAAAATTTCATTTTCGGCAGTTAAAATGTTAATGTCGTGATTCCTAGTAATTCCAGTGTTCTTGAACGTTGTTTGTTGATTAACACTATACAAATGAAATAAAATAGGACTTCTTTCAAATTTTGTGCATTTCTTCATCTACTGGTACTACAATAATCACAATGCCTGTTTTCAAAGCCATTGAATAGGAAAAAACGCTTCAAATGTTACACAAGGGTTTACTATTCTTTGATATAGGTTACTTGTGCATAAATTTCATTCTGTGTCAATGAAAAACAGTTTTTGGAAAAAATTATTTTTTTTTTTCAGTTTTTTTTTTTTTTTTTTTTTTTTGTCAAAAATTTTTTGATTTTACTCGAAAAATATTTGACCTCCTGGGATCCTTCAAAAATCCCATTTGTAGCCCCATGAAAGCCCTATAGATCGCCACAGTGAAATCGGATCGTTCCGGGACCCCCAAAAATGGATTCTACGTCCAAAAATACCTCGAAAACTACACCTAACTCGATCCCGTAGCTGAAGGCCTTCAAAAAACCCTCTCATAGCCCCATTTTAGCCCCATAGCGCCCCACGGGTTTGGGCGACCGGACTGAAAACCTTGCGGGTACAACTAGATGGTAAACCAAGTATTTTGTCAACATTTCAGATTAAAAAAAAAATTCCTACTACCCGGCACTGGTGTCGGACTCGAGGGGGTCGTGGTTGCTGGGAGGTGGGCCAGGTGGTAAGTTAACTCCCCGCTTGGTGGAGCTCCTTCGGGGGCCTGCTGATAGCCTAACGGCTCTATAGCAGTTTCCACAGCACTAACCTGCCCAAAACGGCCCGGACGGTGGACGGCGTACGGCGGACGGACATTTCTGATTTAGTATGTTGACCTTTTGAAACGGATAGTGTCAAATTTTGAGGCCGATCCAGGTCGTCGACCTCCGTCGCGATCACATAGGTGTATTATTCCAAGAATAATAAACCAAAAATTCAATGTAGTTTCAACAACTGCATAAGTAAGTGAGCTGGCCAAGATACTCCACTTCCGAGTAAGAGTGCGCAGCGTCGGAAACAGGTGGGGTGGTCCAGTTGCCCCATTCAACTGGGGTAAATGGGCCATCACGACCAGAACAACAATTTATGACAAACAAAAGGTGTGCTAAAAGTTCAATTTTTTTCTTCAATTTTTCAATTTATATCTACCTACGCCTGAAGTATGATTTTCTCTTTTTTATTAAAAAAAAAAAAAAGAAAAGAAAAAAGTGGCCCAGATACCCCAACTTACCTCAAGTCATAAATAATGAACAGGAACATATCGAAACTGAAATATTTACCAAATAAAAACCAAAATTGTTTCAACAATCCTAGGAGGAAAGATATTCTGGATTTTGCAGAAGGGATACTTTTCTCACGTTCCACCACCCCTCTGTGAACATGAAAACTGCTCCAAGAATTTCGTTCATCTCTCAACCACAGCAAACAATGATCCCTACAGTCAATTACCTGCTTCAAATCTTTCTGGATTGTTTTCTGCGCCGTGTCATACTTTATTGGGTGAATTTTTTCGTGTTGAAGTTCTTCTTTACTTCATTGCCCAAGTGATTCGGTGATATTATTTTACGGCTGGGAGTTTCCAGTTTTGTCGGATTAAACTTGGCCACCAAACAGAGAACGAATATCAACCAGACGATCGAACCCTGGTTGTTGGCAATCATCCGGGCGTTTGTTTGTTCAAACGACCGCTCCAAATTTCGCCAAAGGGAATCAGCTTTTCGCTCACCTGCTCCGACGCTTCAACCGGTTCGGGGCAATGTGTCTCTTCCCCGCAACAGTCCGCTTGGCGACTGACGAATTGACTTCAAACTTCGGTGCAACACGATGGCGTGGAAAACCGGCCGGCAGAGACCCGACAATGACAACTTGTGACGCAACTCGGCGATAAAACTTGGCTGGCCCCCCAGTTAGGGAAATTCAACTAGAGTGAAATGAGGAAATCCTTAACCAAAAAATGGAACAAGTAACGTTATCCTGACAACTCATTAACGTCAAGAAAATACGTTAATCACAGTTCGGAGAGCGAGCCGGTGAACCGTGGTCGACCTTGTGGCGTAGACGGTAGCCCACCAACCCCCCTAAAGAAAATCCATTGTATCCGTTAGTGCAGAGAAAACCTTCAACTTGCGACCTCAGGCGACTTTTAGCCTTTTTTTTTTACAGCCTTTTGGTTTATAGTCGCGGAACCGCTCCAATTGAGGGGCAAGTTCGGAGGGAAATTGCAGTTTTTCGAAACCCTCATAATTAAAGCATTTTGACCCAAAGGTCAAAATTTGATTACACATTTAATGTGTAATCTTGTACGTAATATGGCGAGTTGCTGAGGCTGTGAAGAGACTATAACAATATATGCTGATGTTGGTACCTGATAGTTCCACCATTTTGAGTTTTTTTTTTGTTTTTTTTCGACCAGCAGCAGTTTTTCTGTCCATATTTTCTCATAGCAGACATTGCTCGGGAGATTGAGATGAATTAGGACTACTAGAGGGGATATCAGCGTTGATAAATGACATTTCAGTAGGGTTTTCCCTTCGTTCTGCCATGTTTCAGCGACAGCCTCTTTTGGGCACTTGCTTCCTCCTCTGGTCACAAGTAGGTACATTATCTAAAAACTTTCATTTGATCTGCCAAGCTTCCGTACCTAACAGAGGACCGTCGACTATTCTGAAGGAGTATTTTGCTACAGTATTTGGAGTAGTTCTGTAAATGTGAAATGCGGGTACGAACCTCAGGCAAGGGGTTAGGGGGAGCCCCTAAATCCCCCCTCCCCTGAGTGACCGTTGACTCAATTTGCCTATGGCTGATCGTGGTCCAATTCCTAATAGTTAGGCAATTATTGCCTATTACAAGTCTTATCACCGACTGCTTAGGGTGTAATGGCCGTGGGGGGAGGAGAAGTTGATACAGCCCCCTTCAGCTTCCACCCCATCATTGAGTTCTTGGTTGGGTGGTTGATACCGACCCCCTCAGCTCTTGGCCCCCCAAGGCCACAGATCGTGTGGCTTGTTCAAAGTTCTCAGCAAACGAAGGCATGTTTTGACGGGTCCACAGACCATCTCATCATGCTGAAGAAGTTATCAAGACTCAAATTTGGCTTCTTGGAAATATAATCAAATTGTAGAGCAATTACCATTTCAAATCTCATTTGCTCCAAACTAGGATACTCTAAATTAGGATACTCGATTGAGGATGGTAGTTTCTAGGCCGATTCCTTGCGCATTTATGGGGACCAAGTTGGGATCTTGCTCAAGTATACCTACTACAAATTCAGACCGTCTCTTTGTGGATGAGACTGTCACCGGCTTTTTCCACTTAAACTTAAGCTATAAAATTATGAGGTTTCACCAACTGGGTGGAGTAAAATGGAATGCAAATGCACATAAATGGGCACTTACTTCATTAGATAATTCAAATATAGCACACGTATTTCGGTATATATTAATGAATGTTTAGCCGTTATTCACTTCCTCCCCATCAAATGACCGAGTGAAATGAGGCCCCCAAGTAGGGAATCCCTCCTTGCTCATGAATATGGTCGAGCGAAGCGAACCCCACGTGGCCGCTATTTGACATCGAATCCGTAACTCACCTCCCATTGGGTCATGTAGTCGTAGTATCCCGAGTAGCCGTTGTGAACGCCCAGGAAAGTGTCGAAACCTCTCCTTAAAGGCAGGTAAGGCCTCCTGTAGTATCCCAAGTGCCACTTGCCCAAAATGTGCGTTTTGTACCCCAAATCCTTCATGTACTCGGGGAGAATCTTAAACTGGGTCGGTAGCCCTGTCGGCTCCGCCGGAGTGATCGGCGACCCCTGCAACCCTTGAAACAAAAAGCGGTCAAGTATTTGGGCACTTTTTGAAGAAAAAAAAAGTTTCATACAAAATACAAGGTGCTAATAAGATGAAATCAAACGGATTTTGATTACCCAAGTGTATGGGGTAGCGACCGGTCATCAGAGCAGCTCTTGAAGGTGTGCACACTGGTTGGACGTAGTGGTTGTTGAGAATAACGCCGTTGTAAGCCAACGCGTCCAAATTTGGAGTCGGGATTTGGTCCGAGCCATGCCAACCGACGTCGTTCCATCCCTGGAAAGTACCGAAAATGCGAATTTCAGCCAAGTAGGAAATAAAGGGATTAGGACATTTTGGATGACGAGTTCTGACCAAGGTCTCTGATTCAGAGGGCGCCTTTCACCACCCGTGGGGTCCAGGTTTAGACCCTGCAAGGAGCACCGCATGGGGAATCGAGTTCAAGTTCCTCAAGTTAATTAGTGGTTTAAATTAAAAAATATATAAATAACAATTAAAATTAAAAATATGTATAAAAGTCTAAATATCTATTCTTTTTTTTAAATTGAAATATAGGCAATGCAAGGTGGCTGAGATAATGGTAAACCACGGATTAGTCTACTTCCACCGTGGAAGTTTCAAGAGAACATAGAACACTGGTACGAGTAAGGTAAGGAGATCACGCTCGCAATAAGTACAAAAATTGTACTTTACAATTGTACTTTATAATTGTAAGTATGTACAATAATTGTACAATAAGTAAATTATTTCTTTCATTTATTTAACATTATATTTATCAGATAACTGCGCCAGTTTTCAATTCAAGGGAAATGGATTTTTGAGCAAGTTTCTATTATTAAGAGAACTGTCTACAAACATTTATTTAAATGTATTTGTTGCAGAAGAAAAACCCCTGCAAATTTAACATAAGGGTTTGTTATTCTTTGTAATGGGTACACAAATTGATTCAGGGTCATTAAATGACCCTGAATCAATTTGTGTACCCATCTTTTATTTTATTTTTTATTTTTTCAAAAATATTTTTTAAATTTTAAAAAATATTTTTGAAAAAATCAAAAATAAAATAAAAGATGTGGGACTAGGGATTGAAATCCCGAAAGTTTTATAGATAGATCCCCGTGAAAGTGAAAGATAGATATAGATAGATCCCCACAGTGGAATCGGATCGTTCTGGGACCCCCAGAAATGTATTCTACGTCCAAAAATACATCGAAAACGACACCCCAGTCAACCCCATAGCCCTTTAAAAAAAACCTCCCGTAGCCCCATTTTAGCACCACGGGTTTGGGCGATCGGACTGAAAACCTTGCGGGCATAACAAGATGGTAAACCGAGTATTGTCAAAATTTCAGACTTTAAAAAAAATCCTAGTGCTCAAAACGGCTCGGACGGCGGATGGAAATTTCGTTTTTGGAATTGACATCTTGAAACGCATAATGTCAAATTTTAAGGCCGGTCAGAATTTTAGACCTCCGTCGCGATTACATAGGTGTATTATTCCAAGAATAATAAACCAAAGGAAGGTCACAAGACTCACTTCGACAAACAAAGGGCAAATGATTTTTTTTTTTTCATACCTAAATATAAAATTTATCAATTTTCAATCAATTTTTATCAATTTATTCAAATTTTGGTTCATCATTCAATGTACGTTTAAATGAATAATCAACTTATGATTTCGCGACGGGGGTCAGCAATTTTGAACCGCCTCAAAATATGTCGTGTACCTTACCATAATATGGTATACTTAATAGACTATTTAATCGAAAATCATCTTTTATATGAGGACACTTAACTCGACCTCATAGCCGTAAATTTACGTAAATTTTTAAGATTTATCTAAAAAAAAAAAAAAAAAACCTCCCGTAGCCCATAATCCCACCGGGTTGAGTAAAATTCCAGATTTAAAAAAACATTTGTTGGGCATTTAATGCCCAAAACGACTTGGACGGTGAACAAGCATTTTGATATTTCAAATCCACGCGCCAAGTCAAATTTTAAAGTCGATCAACACTTTCGACCCCCGTCGCGAATATATAGGTGCTATTCCAAGAATAATAAAACAAAATTGGAACTACAATTTGTAGTTGTAGTCTACAAACCCAAAGTATAACAACCTTTGTTTGAAGTTGCAATTCGCACGATCTGCCAGACATCCTTGCGTTTCAAAATGATATCTTCAGTATCCTTAAGTACAATTACGGCAATAATAATTATTTTTCATGATTAAATACATAAATAATTAGCGGTACTCTGGGGATATCCCGAGTATGTTGGCTGACTGGGTAGACTGCAAAAAATAGAATTGGTAGCTTAAAACCTCCTCCATGTGAGGTTATAATTGGATTTAACCGTTTCAATTATATAATTGGACTCCTCCTGGTGTTTTTTTTTCCTCCCTGGAAAGTCCATTGTTCGGCACGATTAGCATTTCGGTGCGAAGTGGTCAAAGGCGTCAAGTCCGGTTTTAAAGGCGGCCTTCGGGAAGGTGCGGATTTTTTGTGTCGAAGGTGTGCGAAGGGGTTTTCCGAGTGCTTCGGAGGGATTTACAACTTCCCGTCGGGTTGACGGGGGCATCAAACCAACAGCAACTGTTTGCAGGGTGGTTGAACTTGCTTTGGCGTCAAGACATGTGACACACGGTGTGCCAATGAGGGATTTTTGAGGGCCTCTTTCACCACATTTTCTCATTACATACAGACTACTCGGAACTCGTCTTCAAACCACCAGATTGAATTGAATTGTATTGTATTCAATAAAAAAATTATCTATAAAAAAAAAAAAGATTATCTATATACTTATATAAAATAAAATAAAAACAAAGAAATGTTGGACAATGTTTGGACAGATGTGGGACCCAGAAAAATGAATTCTACTTCCACAACTACACAGAAAACGCTGCAAATTTTACACAAGGGTTTATTATTCTTTGATGTAGGTTAGGGTTAATTATTCTTTGATGTAGGTTACCTACTTGTGCAAACGTCGGACGGACATTTCGTTTTTGGAATCTGTCTGCAATGACGTTGTTGGGCTTCGGACCCGCTCCCCAGCGGCTGACGCATGAAGTGAAATAATTTCACTTCATTATTGTGTTCAATACTTTTCAGTAATAAATACTCTTAAATTTTAAGAGACCAAAAAGAAACCGGCCAGCATCAGAACCAGCAGGTCAATTTACGAGAAGAGGCTGCTAAAATCACTGGTGTTTCGTCTTCAACGGTTTCGTCAATCGTTAAAAAGGGGGAAAAGGCGATAGGTAGCTGAAACCGGTGAAACGTCATTCATTATACACCAAATTAAATATTTATACCTTTTCTCAATTAAAAAACTCAATTTGACGTCAATGTCCTATTTCACAATTAGGTTTCCTTAGTAATCCTCTCTTATTAAGATGGTCTGAAATCAAGGTACCTAAGTTTAGTTGTAAGAAAGTCACGTTCATTTTTTTTTTTTTTTTTTTTTTTTTTTTGACTTGAAAACGTCTGCTCTGGCCTCCCCCCTTTGTTGTGTAACGATTTTATGATACCTATCCCCCTTAACACACAAAAAACAATATAGTCAGCAACACAACTACGAGCGTTCATTATAGAAACAACCGCTTCTTAGCTACAGAATCCCCGCTTTTTTTTCTGACCTCATAGCGACAATAATAATTCATTTTCAAAATATGTTATAGTAAACATCCGTTAAATAGATAGGTTTGATTGCGGGGGAAAACTTCTTCCATGTGTGTCGTTCCAAGGGATAAAAATCACACGAAAAATGGCACAAATCGGGGAAATTCGCCACTTTTTGGTTCTCTCGGCGGCCGCTGGGATCGGGTCCGGAGCCCAACGTCGTTGCAGACATTCTATAGAAACTTATAAATAACGACAAGGCCGATCAACAATTTCGACCTCCAACACGAATACATAGGAGTATTATTTCCTGAATAATAAACCAAAAGTGTTGGAGAAGATGTAACCAAATTTTTAATCCGTCATTTTTGTTCTTTTTAACAATAATAATAATTACCTGCTATCGTTAAAAAGAACAAAAAAACAATTATTTTTAAGCAGAAAAGACTAAGTTGATTTTAAAACAAGTCTTGGTTTTAATAACTATTCTACAAACCCCAAGGAGGTAAATAGAAATGAAAAAGCTGTTATAAATAAAATTGTATAATTTTTTTTTTTAATCTGAAAATATGACAAAATACTCGGTTTAGAAATGAAAAAGCTGTTATAAATAAAATTGTATAATTTTTTTTTTTTAATCTGAAAATATGACAAAATACTCGGTTTACCATCTAGTTGTGCCCGCAAGGTTTTCAGCCCGATCGCCCAAACCCGTGGGGCTCTGTGGAGCTAAAAAGGGGCTACGGGAGGGCCTTTTTTAAAAGTTTCCATCATAGGGTGTCGTTTTGGAAGTATTTTTGGACGTAGAATCCATTTTTGGGAGTCCCAGAACGATTCGATTTCACCGTGGGGATCTATTGGGCTCTCATGGGGCTGCAAACGGTATTTGGGTGATTCCACGAAAACTGGAAATTTTAGGTCTTTCAAACAGGATGGCTCTCCTATTTGATTTTTCAAAAAAAAATTTTTTTGGGCTTAAGGGAGAAGACGATAGCTTCAATTCGAATCAAGTTTCATCCCTTTCCTTGAAAACTTAGGTATGAATTTTCAAATTTGAAGTTCGATATCCTCATTCTCTCACGTGTCCCTTTCTCGGAGTTTCCAACTTCAACAACTACTGACGATGAACCAAGTAGATTTTCGCCAAAATCCAATGTATCGTTATTTTCACCTGCTCTCCACCTTCAACTTTTTAGAGAATAAGGATTTTAACAGTGAACCGTGTTGAGTAAGGACAACATCATGTGGCTGTCACGGAGGTAGTCACCTCATTCTCTCACATTTTGAGAAAGTCGTGTGTCCGCCATGCCCCTAGTAGGACCGGAAAAATGGGTCAGCAACACTTCCACACATCGCGTCTGCACGTCGAGAAACCGTCATTGTCAAAATATTCTCCCTCTTCAGTCGGCGTCCTGTTTTGTGGGAGAATTTTATCTTTCGGCACTTGAATTCTCATTCTCTCATCTTTCATAAAACTAGTTGCGGTACATAAGTTTCAGAATTTTGATTATCAGTCGCATAGTGAGCGTTGCTAAGTGCTTGTGCCATGTGATTTTTGAAAATTTCAGTAATAACAATGTGTGCAATAGCATCCTATTTTGAAGCCAAAAACCTCATTCTCTCATTCTCATTCTCTCACGTTAATCATAGGTAAATGAGAGAATGAGGTTCGGAATGAGAGAATGAGGATGATCCTACATTCTTACGATTTTACTATATTACCTAAATATATTTCCTATTTTTCATTAATTGAGTAGACCAACGCAATGTACGCGAGAGTCAATTTATTATACATTCAAAATCAATCTGGCGTCTCATTTTATTTGTTTTCCCCATTCTCTCATACCTACCTCATTCCCTCATCTTACGAATTTACAAAATTTTCTATTCTTGCTAAACGGAGCACTTGTATGATTGAATTCGTTGCTAAACTTCATCTGAACCACCTTCAAAGTAAGCCTAATCAAAAAAATCTATAAACAAAGAAAGAATTTTTCACTCATATTTGGACATCAAAAATTTCCAGTTTTCGTGGAATCACCCATTTATGAAGGATCCCAAGAGGCCAAATATTGTTTGAATAATTTTGGACGCATAACCCATTTTTTCGAGGTCCCTCAATGTTCGACAAGGTACTTTTTTTTTTTTTTTTTTTTCAAAATGTTTTTATTGGCACAGAAATAATTTTCGTGCAAGTAACCTGTATCAACCCTTGTGTAAAATTTGCAGAGTTTTTCACACTTGAATTGATTTGAGTCAGGCGCCTTTCACACCAACATCTATTTTTCATTGGTACAAACGGCATCAAACATAATATGTGTGATAAATTATTATGTGTGATAAACGTAATATGTTTATCAACACTGCAATCGAACGAATCTCAACCAACATTCTGGCGCCGTCTGATGATGGAAATTGTGATGAACCAGTATGGTGCAACTTCAACTTTTTAACAACTTTCAAACCACTAATCTTAAAAGACGATATTTGGAAACAACAGAAGCGGAAATGACTCGAACCATCAAACTAGTACCTAATTCAAGTTTTAATAGTTCTTCAGTTCACTGTCAAGCATTATAAGAGGGATTAAGAAATGTCGTGAGGTAACTTATGCTAGAACATGTTGCCACTCCTTTAATGGGTCCAATAATTGGACCCATTAAAGGAGTGGCCAACTTTAATAATTATTATTCAAGTTTGTTTACGTCAGGGGTAAAAAATCGTCAAGTTGGGATTTGTGACACGTGAAGAGGAGAATAGACGAATGAATAATTTTGTTATCTCACGTGATTTTCTCACGTTCTTCTTGTTCGCCAGCTCGACACGGAAAGGTGAAGAGGTGGACGTTGGCAGTGTTTGACTAGTATGGAAAACAAGGTATGTGAAAGGCATAGGAGTTTGTTGGCGGGGTTGTTAGAGGAATGGTTAGAGCTGGCCAGAGATGATTGAACAGGTGGTTAGGGATGGTAAGAAAACGTTAACGGAGACCAGGGCCAGTTAAGGCTGGTTAGGGACAGTTAAGGTAGATAAGTCTGGTCAAAGTTAGTCAAAGATATAAATATTAGGGAGAAAGGCTCCTCTGCTGATGGTCTAAATTGTTTGAATGGCGGAAATTTAGTCCCCGGAAAAGAGTTCCCCAATATCATTATGCCGTGATAATAACGCTGTTAACCGTCTTGGGCTGGCGAAATGAAAAAAAAAAAAAAAAAAAAAAAAAACGCGGGATTTGAGTCCGAACCCGTACCTACTATCAGAGGTGATGCAGGAACAGACATGTGGAGATATCAGTCGATGTTGGGAACAATCGCTGGCTATCTCAGTGTTCAATGTTGTTTGGGCTAGGTATGAATTTGCTCAAACTCACAGCTAGGGATTGCAATCCCGAACGTTTTTCTGAATCCCGGGATCCCGGGATTTTTCTGAGGCAATCCCGGGATCCCGGGATTAATCCCGGGATTGATTATTTTTGTTTGAACGTGAAAAAATTGATTTAAAACGACGAAAAACTTGTTTATTTACATTAATTGTAAATTATATAAAATAATACTTCTCTCATGAAGGAAAAATTTCACTTAATAAGTGAAATTCACATAATATGTACTCAAAAAATGTGCTTTTAGAAATCATAATGTTGGATCTTAGAAAGCACCCAAAGTTGGATCAGCCAATTTGCTTCTTAGCTTTGTCGAAAATAGTCCTGCTACTCAAAAGGCCCTCTCAGCTTCTACGGAGGTCAGTGGGATAGTCCTACGTGTTCTGGTTGTGCTTAAATTGAAGCTGAATCACTGCTCCACAATTTCATTCCTCATAACTTTCCTCGTGGGATGAATATTATAGCCGATATTCCGTACTGAAGAAGGATAAAACCACGATTTCTAACATTTGGGGGAAAATGGTCAATGTTTGAAGAGGGTTAATCTCGGGGCCCATTGTATTGGTCCTAGAAAGCTGCCGTTGCGCTCAAATGGTAGCAAAACTTGTCTACTTGAAAATAGTATACAGTGACTTTTTCGTTAGGGCGCACATTTTTGAAACTAAAAGCCAAGAACTGAAAGAAAAAAAAAAAAATCCGAAAATTTCGCGGTTTTTCGAGCATCCAGCATTTAGCACAAGGGTTTCGACCGTCCCTGGTACCGTTTGGTACCGTCCCTGACAACATTTAAAAAAAATTAGAACGTGTCTATTTTTCCGTTCTAAGCACCCCTTTTTTTTTTGTATAGGTACTAAATCCAAATGGTGGCCTCGGCTGCCTCCATTTTTGAACAGGCTCGTTTCTTTTTTAATTGTGGTCGATAAATCTTTTCGTATTTTCGGCACCGGCACCGGCTGGTTCATAGATTTCCGAATCCTTTCTTCAGGGGACTTCACAGTTTTCATCTTAGAGCACATTCACTTAGCCTTCGAATTATTGTCCGTTATTAAAAGATTTTTCCCGGCAAGACTTGAGCAATTTACGTGCGAGGTGCAATTAATTCTCGAACCCCGGGATCCCGGGATTGACTCCACGAATCCCGGGATTTCAAATTGGCAAAAATCGACCGGGATCCCGGGATTTCGGGATCCCGGGATCCCGGGATTGCAATCCCTACTCACAGCCTCTGAGGGAAGAACGCTGCCGGCGTGAAAACCGATTATTCCACCCTTCCGTCTGGTTGTTGGTCCTCTCGCGACCCTCCAGTACAACATTGTGGACATTCCACAATTCAGGTGGGAATTTTGGTGGTTTTCTTCTGAGTCTCACCACCTAGTCTCACTTGTGTAACCACCACTACCGTATGTGGAGTCAAAATAATCAAGTAGGTAAGTCACTTCCCTCAGTGGCTGTGCGTTTGAGCAAATGCATACCCCGGACAACATCTGATTGGGGGAGGAACGCCAAGGCGTCTATCGATCTGGAGAAGGAACTGAATTCGTCATTCGAGCGGTAGTACGCTGCATATCCAAGTTCCTGCAAGATTCAATTTCAAATTCAATTCAAAAAAATTTTCGAAATTTTTTTTTTTCACAATGCGCTGGGGATTTTTTTCCGGTTTCTCGTTCCGGAGACTTTTTTACCGTATACCAAATTGTTTATTTAGAAATAAACCACTCAAGAACAAAATTTAATTTGCTATCCTGAAGGTATATTATGAATGGCTATAGTGCAGCCAATTCAAATGTTTGATAAGGTGAGGTGGGGGAGTGCAAAAACGGGGCAAGTGCGTATGTGTGATGTAAAAATGCCACTTTGAATAATATCCACTGGATGCCATCTACCATTTACGTTTGAAACTATATGCCTGACATCACTTATAAGTAATAAGTAAGATGGTGTCAACGCAAATGGTAACCTTGCTGGAAGGTTAGGAAGTCACATTGTGCCATTTCATTCAGCTGCAAAGTTTAGGGCTATGTTTTTATCGTGTATCCTTCAAATGAGGTGTTTCAAAGTTTGTTTATAAGTTCAGTAGTTGTATTTAATTCCTATAAATGAATTTCAGTGTTATATTTTTCTATCAGTGAGTTAGGCCCTCCAATGCACTTATCCCATTGGTTTTACCTGGTAGAAGGTGCGAGGTGATAAGCAAGTTTGAGAATGATAGGTACCACATGTAAACACTGAATTTAACTTATAAATAACCTAATATTAACCACCTAATATTATTCACCTAATATTATTTAGAACGAATAAAGTTTATTGGTGTTTATTGATGTTGTCCATGAACTAATTTGATGATCTCAGTGTCCGACTGAGTTATCAAGTTAGCTCTCTGTGAGTTTTAGTTTGAATTTTAAACGTTCAAATCGCTCAAGGATAATTCAGATTTTTTTTTTTTTTTTTTTTTGCACTTGCCTCAGGGATCTCAGAATAATCTCAAAGATTGAACAGGGCAGTTACGCACCCATACATACATAATTCGATGGGGCAAGTGTGTATGTCTGACTTGACCAGTTACTTCAGTCATAAAGCTCACAACTGACAATGCTTCGAAAAATAATCAGACCTAGAAAAACAAGGAATTCACATGTATACAGGGCAAAAGTAAAAATTGACGTAGGTAACGTCAACGGTTGGTTTTTAAGGTTTTGTTAAGTTAAACTAAATAAACCGTACACACTTCTCCCACAAACAGTGGGAACTGTTTAGCCAGAACAGAACGATGGTGGGAAATTTACTGGAGTGCAATAGATGGAGACTCTATAAGAGTAATTTTTAAAATGGATGCATTTGACAGTTACCTACTTAAACTAGGAACGCCTGATTTGAAACTTTATTAAATGTTGATGAATTTGCAAGCAAAACTGAACAATTCCTATCATCTTATACCTAATTTGTATTTTGACGAAAGTTGATTAATTTGAACTAATTTTGCAAAAATGAGTTAAAATGGAAACAATCACTTCGTAACCAGAGACGGTTAGACAGCTAATGGTTAGGGATGGTTGAAGATGGTCAAAAGTAGTTGGAGGTGGCTTAGGAATGGTACCATCTCTTACCATTCCTAAGCCACCACATTTAATGTCTAGTAAGCAGGTTGGGGAATTACGACCTACCAAAATCAGTCAACTACGAATAATTAAATTATATTTCAATCTAATATTATTTTAAGATCGAGAAAGATCTAGATGGCGTCCTTACATTTAAAAAAAAATTATTACGATGAAAATATTTGGGTTTAGGTCGGGTTTTGTGTCACCTAAATGAGAATATTGTGAATAAATGGGTTTTTATTTTAAATTCCTTATTGAATAATAAAAATGTCGGTGAAAAGTCCTCGAAATGAGAACTTACCATATCGTCAGCGAGGATGACGACAATGTTGGGTCGGAGGGACTGCAGCGCCGACGACGCCCCGACAGCGACGAGAACGAAAACCAACACTATGACGTCTTCGGGTGCCATCGTCGAGGATTACTTCAGGATGTCGATAAAACGTCGCGCGCTCGGTAACAACTCGGCCTGGTGCCGACTCCGGTCTGTCCGGAGGAACGCGTCTGGGTCGACTCGTCCGGGGGCAGAGACGGAATTCCCCGCCTTCCCCTCCACGCCGGTCGGAGTCCCACCTTCGGGATCTTCCTGGGGAACACGCGATCAGATAAGGCTACGAAACGCTACCAAAAAAAAAGAAACAACAAAATGGTGTAAGTTGCACTGTGGATGGGTTCGTATCACGTATGTACACAACAACAACAATTAAATAATAATTCCCCCAGTTCAAAGAATCTTGCATCTCCAAGTCTATGGTAGGCCAGTCATTAGAAACATCGCAAAGAATCGACAAGTTCTGCTTTTTTGGTACGTATAACAACACACATGTTGTTAGGGATGGTACCAGCAGTGTATGACCAAGTTTGCAGCTTCGAAAGACTCGTGCTAAATGCGTGGTAAAGCAGGTAAAGCCGCAACATTTTTTGACGTTTTCAGTTCAATTTTCATTCACTTTCCTGTGAATATAAGATATAATCTGATAATGAATCACTGATACGTCTTTTCATTAGTATCTCAGCAATTCATCACGTTTTGACCACTTAGTCTAGGTAATAAATGATTCTAGGTGGAAATGTTAAGAGCAGAAGCGATTTCTTCACCGATGTGTTTAGACCCATGGAGGGTTAGATACCTAGGTCTGAGTCACCAATAAATGGATTCAACATCCAAAATCAGGTGGAAAACGACACCTCATTCGACCTCCTGGCCCGACCCCTTCAAACGCACCATTTGTAGCCGCAGAGAAGCCCCATAGATTCCAACGGTGTCATTGGATGGGTTTAAGACCCCAAAAACTTGGATTGTCCGACCAAAAAACTTCAAAACGACACCCCACTCGACAGTCTACACTAAACCCTTTAAAAGCTCCACCAGTTAGCTTCATAGAGCCCCACGGGATCGGGCAATCCTTGCGGAAACAACTAAATGAGCAACTGAGTAGGTATACTACCAAAATTTCAGATATACACAAACTTTCCCACAGTTCCATAACACGTAGGCGTGTGGACACCTCCTTTTTGGAACAGTTGTGACACCCAAATTGTTCGATTTTTGGCGAGAACTAATCAAGAGGACGAACCTACTCACGAAAGAAATGCAACTTCTTGTAATTTGTTTGTAACTCCAAGGACGCTTTTTCGCGTCCCTGTCAGCAGACTCACTTAAAAATCTTGGTTTTGAATACTGAATTCCACAGAAACACAAATCACATCACCCCTGCTTGCTATTTGCTTTTATTGCAATTGACAAACAACAAAAAAGTCACTAAGTTCCGCACAAGTTGCGAAATCTTTTCAAAAAATTGTCCAAAATAACAATCGCGATGCGGCGTCGGGACGAAGACTGTCGGCCTTGTTGGTCCATGTTGCCAAATGAGCATTCCGTTGTTGAGAGCGCAACGCCAGCCAAATCCAAATATCAGGCGCTTTTTATAAATCGCGAATTATTTTGCGGCCAACCGGACCTGTCGGTGAACTAATTATAATCCCTAACATCCCTTCTCTTCTCGCATAGCGGAGGCTTTGAGGTGGATTGTGTCCCAACGCTGAACAATTAACACAGGCCGAACCATAAGAACTGAGAATAACTACGGCTTTCAATGCAATATTGCAAACCTGGTTTTTCAAGTTAGCCTACCTACATCAACTTTTCTGCTGTTTAAGGCAGAATCGAGGCAGGGTCGATATTATGACACGCTGTTAGGCAACGATCATAAAATTGAACCGTTTTCCCATTCTGATAGTAGTCATGAAAATAGTTTTTTATAAAATCATTTCTCTTTGGACGTAGAAGCGATATTTGGGGGTCCCAGAACGATCCAATTTCATCGTGGGGCTTTCATGGGCCTCCAAATAGGGGCCATTCGAGGATACCAGGAGGCCGGTGTCATTTTCCAGGTAATTTTGGACGTAGAATCCATTTTTGGCTCATTATTGGGGGAATAATACACCAATGTATTCGTGTCGGAGGTCGAAAATGTTGATCGGACTCAAAATTTGTCATACGTTTCAAGATGTCTAGATATAAAACGCTGCAAATTTTACACAAGGGTTTATTATTCTTTGATATACATTACTTGTGCAGAAATTTAATTCTGTCAATGAAAAAATTTAAAAAAAAATTTTTTTTTTGGATTTTTATCTCAAAAATTTTTTTTTTGGATTTTTTTGTTCAAAAATGTGTTTTTTTTTTTTCAAAAATTCCGTATTTTTTACTCGAAAAATATTTAACATCCTGGGATCCTTCAAAAATCCCATTTTTAACCCCATGAAAGCCCTATAGATCGGCACAGTGAAATCGGATCGTTCCGGGACCCCAAAAAATGGATTCTACGTCCAAAAATACTTCGAAAACGACACCTAACTCGATCCCATAGCTAAAAGCCTTCAAAAAACCCCTCCCGTAGCCCCATTATAGCCCCAGAGCGCCCCACGGGTTTGGGCGATCGGACTGAAAACCTTGCGGGCACAACTAGATGGTAAACCAAGTATTTTGTCGAAATTTCAGATTTTTAAAAAAATTCCTACTGCCCGTACGGCGTACGGCGTACGGCGGACGGACATTTCGGATTTAGAATGTAGACCACTTGAAACGGATAATGTCAAATTTTGAGCCCGATCGGAGTCGTCGACCCCCGTCGCGAAAACATAGGTGTATTATTCCAAGAATAATAAACCAAAAACGACATGTCCGTCCGCCGTCCAAGCTGTTTTGGGCAATAGGCTTTTTTTTAATCTGAAATTTTGGCAAAATACTCGGTTTACCATCTAGTTGTGCCCGCAAGGTTTTCAGCCCGATCGCCCCAACCCGTGGCAACGAGCCTACGGGAGGGGTTTTCGAACGTTTTCGGCTATAAGGTCTAGTTAGGTGTCGTTTTCGAAGTATTTTCGGACGTAGAAACCCTTTTTGGGTCCCAGACTGATCCGATTACACCGTGGGGATCTATGGGGCTTTCATGGGGCTACAAATGGGGTTTTTGAAGGATCCCAGGAGGTCAAAATTTGATCTTATTTAATAAGATGTAATGAGTTTGGTTAGGGAGAGAGAACGACTCCTCTGCTGAATATTCAGCAGAGGAGTCGTTCTCTCTCCCTAACCAAACTCATTGGATTAGACCTCTGCACCATCGGCAAACAACCACTTTGTAATAAGATGTAGTTTTCCGAGTAATTTTGGACGCAAAATCCATTTTATCCAGGTACCACCACATCTGTCCACACATTGTAAAAAAAAAAATTATTTTTAGATACCTACCTGCATATTTTATTTTTCAAAAATATTATCAGGCTAACAGAAGGAAACAGATTTTTTCAGAATAAACCTATAATATAGGTTTATTCTTTGATATGATATTATCATATCAAAGAATAATAAACCCTTGTGTGAAATTTGCACCTTTTTTTTTCTCTCGTTTTTGTTCGTTCTACCTAAAGACCCGGGGCGAAAAAGACTTATGTCCACATTTTACGGAAATTCCAATTGTGAATCAAGGGGACCTTGGCGGTTCTTCCTCCTGTTTTGGGGACATAAGTCATTCATCCCCAGTATGGCAATACCATACTGTTCCTTCCTACCTATAACTCGGGACTGGAACTCTTTTTGGCATGGGAGACCACCTTTATCTGAAAGCTTATATTGTATTTCCGCAAAGATGGGAGACCACGTTATCTGAAAGCTTATTGTATTTCCCCACAGATGGCAGTGATATCTCCTATTTCCTAATTCGTTTTTCCCCCGGGTCTTTCATTAATTTTTGGAAAATTTATACCAAAGTCATTCATCCCCAATAGGCAATACTTTTCCTTCCTAAAACTCAGATAAGAACTTGAACTCTTTTTTGCATGGGTGACCAAACTATCCAAGAGCTTCTAGAATCTCCCCAAAGATGGCAGTGATATTAATTTTTGGAAAATGTATATCAAAGAGGTTTGGGTGGGGGGGCGGAGTCCTCCGAGTCTTGCTGGGGGGGGGGGGGGGGGGGGTATAAACGTTTGGGAAACACTGTATCGGAACACAGATTTATTTTATTTTTTAAATAGTTTTACTGGCAGAATAATTCTTAATAGGCAATTAATTACCTATTTATTGTTGGACCAAGGAATAATAAATCCTTGTGAAAAATTTGTAGCGATTTTTTTTTTTTTTCTTTCTCTCAAAACGAGATTAATTAGGATACCTACCTATATCGTTCATGTATCTACTACTTGTTTCGGAGTTCGCGTGGCCCGAAGGTAGCTCAATGATGGTCGCCCTTGAAAAATTCCCTTCTGCCCTCCAAATCTGGGAATCTCAGGCGCGTCACGCTCAGCGATTGTGCGTTTCTCCCCCCCCCCCCCCCCCCCCCCACCCCACCCGCAATCGTCGCATCAAACGAAGTTTATCTTATCATCAGAACCTCCACGGTTAATTTCCCATGTTGGCATCCGTTTACTCGAGTTGAAGAGCCTGCTAACAGGCGGTGAGCACCTTTTTTTAGGCCGCAATGCGTTATGAATATGGAACGCGCGAGTAGTGTTGAGCCGAAATCGATCGAAATTAACGGCTTGTCCGCTGACGAGGAACTCAAAATTCGCTCCGGTTCAACCTTCAGCCGGTTTTAACCGACGAGGTGAATTTGAAAGGCGCACGTTATTTTAGAAACGCCTTTAATAAAGCGATGTTGACAAGATGGCGGGAGTCGCGAAGGAAAAAGTCACATTTTGGCCCGGGCTCAAAACGTCAAAAAGGTCCGACTTTCACTCTGCTTGCCAGACAATCTGGCGGCGGTGAGGATTTTTCAACCAAACGCTGCAAAGTTGATTACACTTGCGTTTATTATTAGGAATACATTTGAGCTGAACATGGTGGAGTGATTAGACAGGTTTCCATAAAACTACCTATTTCAAGAACAAAATTTGAACCTAGAAAATGACATCTCAACCGTCTGAGCCCAAATACCTTCAAAAGCCCCACAAGCAGCCCCATTGAGCCCCACGGTGTTGGCGTATAGGTTTGGGACCGAAGAAGAATCGATTCTACGCCCAAATTCACTTCGAAAACGTCACCTTACTTTACCCCTTGGTCTAAATAAAAATAACTAGTGTCATAAATAAAAAGATAACAATAAAATAAAATGAGTAAAACGAAAAAATAACAATAAATAAAATAAAGACGTAAGGAGACGAAGAGGCCAAAAAAGGGAGCTACCCCCAAATAATGTTGAACAGGTGGTTCGGGGGTAGTTCTCTATAAGAAGAAAGGAGGTTTTAGTTAGTAGGCACAGATACGGGAGATTCCACACTATTGAGGAGTCGCGGTCCTTCCTCTTCGTTCGTAATGAGTTTCCCGACTTCCCACAAAAAGAAAAAAACCTGGCCTAAACTCTTCAAAACCCCCTCAGGCAGCCCCTCAGAAGCACCGAAGGGCACCACTGTGTTGCCAGATAATATCACATATTATGTGAGGGATTCCTAAGAATCGATTCTACGCCCAAAGTTACATCAAAAACGTCACCTTACTTGACCCCCAGGCCAAACCCTTCAAAAACCCCTCATGCAGCCCCTCAGAAGCACCGAAGGGCACCACGGTTTTGCCAGATATGTGTGGGACTCCTAAGAATCGATTCAACGCCCACATATACATAAAAATTGTCACCTTACGTGCCCCCTGGCCTAAACCCTTCAAAATCCCCACATTCTGCCACTCAGAAGCCCCAAAGGGCACCACGGTGTTGCCAGATATGTGTGGGATTCCTAATAATCGATTCTTCGCTCAAAGTTAGATTAAAAAACGTCACCTCTTGACCCCCTGGCCTAAACCCTTCAAAACCTCCACATGCAGCCCCTCAGAAGCCCCAAAGGGCATCACGGTATTTCCAGATGTGCACATGTGAGGGATTCCTAAGAATCGATTCTACGCCCAAATTTACATCAAAAACGTCACCTTACTTGACCCCCTGGTCTAAACCCTTTGAAACCTCCACATGCAGACCCTCAGAAGCCCAAAATGGCACCACGGTGTTGCCAGATATGTGTGGACTCCTAAGAATCGATTCTACGCCCAAATTTACATAAAAAACGTCACCTTACTTGACCCCCTGGCCTAAACCCTTTAAACACTTTCACATGCAGCCTCTGAAAAGTGGACACCACCTGTGGGGTTACCATACGTCCTCCTTCTGTAGGACATGTCCTACATTTCACGCTTTGTCCTAAAAAATGTCCTACACGCGTGATTTTTTTTTTTTTTTTTTTTTTTTTTTTTTTTAATGTCCTACATTTTCACTTGGATTGTCCTCCTTTCGCAAAAAAGGAGATGTTAACCCTGGCCCCACGGTATGCTAGCATGTCATTATTATGGCAGCCTGGCATCTCCACCCGATAAAATCATGCACCACCACTCAAATCTTTATCTCACATGCCACATTTGGACGACGTTGAAGCCGATGTGCCGAGCTGTTCAGAACTGCTACCCTGAAAGCAAAAACAATTACACCTCACTCGAATAAAAACTGCCTTACGACGTCACAACCGAAAATCAAATCAAAATACCGTAGGTAGCCGCCAAGTCAGACGTACAGTTCCGGCTTTTTTCTCTGATTGATCTAAAATGCAGCCCACTCAAGTTCAATTATACTTCATAGATATAAACACTAAGTTCGGCCTTCTCGGAGCTTCCCACTTCTTCACAGATCAAGATTAAGACGTAATTCGACTTCCTCGTTCCTGCAACGGTACCTACGCGGGCCTGCAAATCGGGCCAATTATTTCAGCGGTCGCGGGAGGGTTTGCTGTTTTACCTGCGTCATGGGTCCTTTGTGGTTTGTGACACGCTGCAGACCGTACGTGGGGCGACTCAGGTGGTCCGACGTCACTCAGTGAACGATCCCTTTGATTCTGCCATTTCAACTTTTTTCTGTGGGTGCACCATGGTGCTTCAATCTATCGTCAAGCGCCGCCTTCATTGAAGGCTACCCACCACCCACAGAAAAAAGTTGAAATGGCAGAATCAAACGGATCATTAGGTTTGTTCCAGGTTTGACGGGCTGTTAACAGAAATCGGCGGAGACATGCGCAGTTTAGAAACTGCTGTTCCAGGTCGATCGTAGGATGACAGCAGTTGGACGGAAACCTACCGCTCGAGTACAGATGCCGTCAGAACTGGAACAAACCTATTGATAGTGAAACACAGAGTAACAGAGAACAGTAGTGAAAGTAGGTACCTACCGTAGAGTCAAGAACGAGGTAGGTACCTATTATCTACCTACTACTATAATAGTGATGTCAAAAAAGTATAGATTCGTAGAAGAATCGATTTTTTGTGGCAAAAGAATCGAGAATCGATACTTCAAGATGTTTTTTCTCCCGATGTAGGTAGGTATCGGAGAATCGATTTAAAATTTCGAGAATCGGCCCGATCCTTTCACTTTGAAGGAACATGACATGTCAAACATCGTTTGACAATTAAGACAACCAATAACCTTGGTTTGTAATTATTAGAAAGAAACTATACGATTTAATTAAGTAGGCACAATATTGAAAAGTCATTTTAATGACTCGTTTAAATTTAAAAATTACTCATTAGAAGTTTCTGGTACCTAGGTAAATGCACTCTGACGCGTTTCGGAATTATAAGAAGTATAGATTCTTGAAAACGTACAATTTCTAAAGCTTTTTCAAGTACAGTGCGGGGTCGGCTCCTGCCCCAATTGTGAAAACCAGTTGGTTAACAAAAAAAAAAAAAAAAAAAAAAAACACATTAGATTCTTGAAACTCTGAAAATTTTACACAAGGGTTTATTATTCTTTGATATAGGTTAATTTCTGTCATAGAAATAACTCGAAGGCATGAAGCACCCTTCATGCCTGAGAAGGGGAGTGGGGGGAGGCTTAGGTCTTGAGTAGCTGTCCAACCAGTCTTCCTGCCAACCGATGTTTTATCATTATTTTTTATTAGTTAGTTTTTCATTTTGTCAAGTTTTTTTGGATTAGAAGTTGTATTTTTGAGGGATGTTCCCTTGTTGTTCCTTTAATTGATATCCGAAACGTTAAAATTAATTTGTTTTTAACTTGAAAATGAGAGTCTGGTCAAAAGAGAGCGGTAGCTGCAAAAAGGGCGGATGTGCCAAAATCGTGTTTGAGATACAGCGCTCCAAAGTTTTTGTTGAGGTACCGAGCATGGAGTATTAAGGGATTGGGCCAATTGTTCAATGTATTCCCACAGTAGTGTGGGAATACAGTATTCCCACACTATTCATGAGTAAAGTTCAAAAGTAAAAATTAAAAAAACGCTGCAAATTTTACACAAGGGTTTATTGTAAAATATAGGTTACTTGTGCAGAAATTTAATTCTGTCAATGAAAAAAAATTTTTTTTTTTTGCTTTTTAGGCCTATATTTTAAAAACTTTTTTTAAATTTTTTTTTTTAATTGAAAAATATTTGACCTCCTGGGATCCATCAAAAATCTCCATGACTCGATCCCATAGCCAAAAGCCTTCATAAAAACCCTCCCGTAGCCCCATTTTAGCCCCATAGCGCCCCATGGGTTTGGGCGATCGGACTGAAAACCTTGCGGGCACAACTAGATGGTAAACCGAGTATTTTGTCAAAATTTCAGATTTAAAAAAAAATTCCTACTGCCCGAAAAGGCCCGAACGGCGGACGGACATTTCGGTTTTGGAGTCTAGACCTCTTGAAACGGATAATGTCAAATTTTGAGGCCGATCGGAGTCGTCGACCCCTGTCGCGAAAACAGGTGTATTATTCCAAGAATCATAATCCAAAAGGATGTCTGCAAGAATGGTTGGGCTGAACCATTTTCGCACTCGACTTCCTCGATGCCATCAAATTTTCAATGTAAAATGCCAAAATTGTCAATAATTTTTTTATTTACAAATTTCAACTGAATACATCTGAATATGTACATATCATTTTAACAGATAAAGGGCCCTAATTTCTACGTTAAAATTTTCTTCGAAAACGACACCTCATTTCGTTCTTCGGCTAAAGTTCTTCAAAAACCCCTTGAAGCCATGTGGGAGCCCACAGTGTTTTAGATTGGGTCTGAGACCCCCGAAATGGATTCTTCGCCCGAAAATACCCCGGAAACGACGCCCCACTGGAACTCGCTTTTTTTCTTTTTTTAAAATATATATCAGCCATGGACGCCACTGCAGTCCCTGATAAGTCTGATTGTGGCGGCAGGCAGCGACACACGCCCCTGCCTGCTAGGCTGCCTCTCTGCTTAAGCAGACACCAGCATCTTGCTGGTTAACCAAAAGTGGATTAAACATCCAGTAGGTAAGTTAACTTTTGTCCCATCCAAGGGTTCATTCGGGAGCCCAATTGGGCTCCCGAATGAACCCTTGGATGGGACAAAAGCCCCTCTATCTAGTCCTGTTAGTGTTTTGGGTTTGGACACTTCGCCCGTCCCTTCAGGCTCTCCTACACAAGGCTGTAATGGCGGCCGGCGGAATCCAGATAAGCGTCCAACAGTCCGCTTTAATCGCAGCTTAGGCGATTTTCAGCTTAACTTAAGCTAAGCAGGCCCCGGTGAAACCCGATTCGTGCGTAAATCGGCGATTACTGATTTAATCGATTCTTAAGTTAAGCCAGACTCGTTGGTGAAACCGACCCTTAGACTTATCTTCTGGAACTCCTAACCTATAACTTCATACTCTCCTTCTACAGCCCCATGGAGCTTCATAGAATCATGGTTTTTTTTTCGAGAATCACTTTCCCGTACGTGTTGCGTAACCAGTGTGCCCAAATGCCTTCTTGTCAGCGTTAATTAGTGTGAAATGTATGTACTGGTGACGCTCGTGAACTGGCCGATTGGTAGCTATCACATCGCCATCTAGAAAGTCGATGACTGGGTGATTGCTACCAATAAAACGATAAGGATTCGCGGTTTCACTGTCGAATTTAATTGCGCCTTTTGTCCGAACTTATTTTGATCATTTTGGTTGATATTCCTTAAGAGCTCTTAGGTCTTGATCCTGTTTTCTCCTTCCTCCTTTGTGTTTCAGCCTCGACCCTCGTTGCCCCAGATGGGCGCCCGTTTGCGCCGATAATTAACTCGAAAAAAGAAGATCCCGAGCTAATCAAATTAGCGCATCCATCCAAATATCCGTTCTAGTGGAAGTGCGGATTTAAGAAGGGTCTCGACTTACAACGGTTTGAAGACCTTCCTGCTCCTTATTGCAATCAGAGACGACAACTCACAGAGATCGTCCGGAACCCACAAAGACTGCCCTCGTCGATTTGCGACGATTTTACAACAGTTTCGAACAATGGGGCATCACAGTTCAACACTTTCGAAACACCTTCGAGAGCTTTTTTTTTTATTCTTTGCGTCCAGATAAGGAATTAGCAAGTCGATCTGTAAGACAAGGAACCATAAGAAACTCGGGAGGGTTAATTTTCGAGACTTATCTCGTCGAAAAATCTGTTGCGGAAGATGGTCATCGTAAGCGGGAAACATTAAGCCTAGGAGTAAATGAACGGCGTTTTGTATTGCGGGGGTTGTTTTTGTTTCGTGTCAAGGATAACAATGAGGATCAGTTGGAGAGAAGTCAAAATCTGTATTTTAACCGTGAGAATCCCAAGAGGAGTCGCGCTGGCCAAAACCCTTCAATAAATCCACATTCGGTTCGTTGAAGCCTCGCAACTTTTGCGAATTGTTCTTCCACTGCCACAAAACGGTTCATTACTTTAAAACGCTGCAAATTTTGCACAATGGTTTATTATTCTTTGATATAGAAATATTGTGCAAAAATTAATGCAGCCAATAAAAAAATTATTTTAAAAAACCTACAGGTACAATAGTACCTAGGTAGGTACAATGTTTGGACAGATGTGGGGTCCCCAAAAAAGGATTCTACATCCAAAAATACCTACTATGAAAACGGCATCTAACTCGATTTCCTATACGAAAACCTTCAAAAACCCCTATCATAGCCCCATTTTAGCCAATTGGGGCTAAAATGGGACTACGGTGGGGATCTTTGAAGGTTTTCGTCTATGGAGTCGAGTTAGGTGCCGTTTTCGAAGTATTTTTGGACGTAGAAACCATTTTTTGGGGGCCCACCTCTTGAAGAGTCCCACAGATTTGGGCGGCCGGGCTGAAAACCTTGCGGGCTCAACTAGATGCATCTAGTTTCCATGGAAACCGATCAAAAATGTCAGATTAAAAAAAACGTCCTTCCTCCCGAACCGGCTCGGACGGCGGACGGACATTTCGGTTTTGGAATCAAGACATCTTGAAACAAATAAATGTCAAACTTTGAGGCCGATCAGAATGGTCGAACACCGTTGCGATTACAAAGATGTACCTATTATTCCAAGAATCATAATCCAAAAGGAGTCTGCAAGAATGGTTGGGCTGAACCATTTTCTTAGAGTAGGTACGTACCTAACAAAAACATTGGACAAGCTTAGTCTGTTGTGGTTGGGGCCACAGATTAAACTACTGGGTTGGGCTCATGTTTGTCGGAACTCAGTCTGCCAGTCTGGCTCGGTCTGTTCGTCCGTTTGTCTCAGTTGGGCTCAACAAATCACAAATCTGCTTCTGTTGGCATATAATACTGCCTGAAACAAAGATTATGGCTTTAACGGAAACGTGGCTCAAAAACGATGACGAGGTTGGACTGAGAGGCTATCGATGTGTCACTCACTTTAAACAAAAAAAGTTCGAACTGGAGGAGTAGCCATGTACGAAAAAGAAGACTGCATGTTATTATTCTCAACTCCTCATATCCTGATGAAATTTGACAAACGCCTATCAAAACTAGACCGCAGTATGGCAGTAAGCGAAGAGTGTGGAGATAATATCTGGAGATATTATCAGATTCTGTTCAGCGAGTGTTGCTCGTGACAGTTAACATCTCACCTGGCACAAGCGTTAGCGATATCGAAGACTTCTTCGAATTGAATTTGATATCTTACACGCCGCAAGTTGCAGATTGTCAACGTCAAGAAAAGAGGCTACGACACTCTGCCTATCATTCTGTCAGTCGGTTCCTATCAGCCTATCATCAACTTAAACCTCAAGAAGAAAGATAATCCAAAGTTCGTTCGCTTCATGGAAGACACATTCGGCGTACAACTCAAAACCCGTCCAGCTCTAGCAACTACTCGTGGGGGATCGTGCTGCACGATTCGTACATCGATATGATCTTCACTCGTCATAATATGAAAATATTATTGAACATATCGACACAAAAAATTACATTACATACTTATTTCAGTTACCATAAACCAATATTGGCTACTACTTCTAAGGATTGTATGGAATTTAAAAAAAAATCAAGATACTAATAACATGTATTTTTTCGACTTACAAATTGCTATTTTCAGATAAATAAACAATCGGCAAGTTGAGCCTCCCTTTCAAATTTCAACTTCCTGCGTTGAATGCCGCTTGTTTTGTTGTCAATGGATACAACCTATTAAATATAGGTAAGACAAGAATACTTTTTAATATAAGACAAGAATACTTGAAAACAGCAGCATGATAAGAAATTACCGGAAGGGAAACAGCAGACAAAGAAAAATAACGCGGCTAAAACATGTTACATGTTTCTTGAATTTTAGCCAAAGGCTCTAAGCAGAAAGCATCAGGGGGTCCAGGGGGCTTTCCCTACTCGCGAGGCGCGGAGCGCCGAGTTTCCGAGTTTAACATATTATGTTAAAAAATTTCTTTCTTTTTTAAATGGCCCAAATTTGTAGAGCCGTATCTTGGAAAGTATTGGACCTAGAGATGTGCTGCAACGCTCAATATGTAGAAAATTTTATCACGTTTCAAGAAGATAATAGTGGTCTTTGCGATAGAACACATCTTACTTCAGGAGCTGCGGAACAAAACAAGTCCGAAAATATCGTAAAATGTCCGACCCACATTATAAAAACTAAATTAAAACCTGCATACTATTCCACTGCGGTCCATCCTCAAAGCGACTGATGACAGGTTAGGGCCCTAACCGGATCCACATAAATCGATTCTCCGTCCAAAATTACTTCGAAAACGACACCTCACTTGCCTTCCTGGTCAAAACCCTTCGAAAAGCTCACTATAGAGCCGCACTGAGCCCACTGGGTAGGATCTTAAACCCCCATAGCTCACTTTACCGCCCAAAACCCTTCAAACCCCCTGCAAATCCGGAATTCATTTACCAAAAACGCCCGTTACGTCACAGAATACGAAACACCGAGTAAAAGCTGATGACTCGCGCAAGGTTATTAGGACAGGGACAAACTTTATTTTTTTCTTAAGGTTCGTGCCAAATGATCTTTTTGTGACCAAAAGTCATTACCGGGCCGCATCCTTGGGCCAACATTTTCTCCGACCTCTGCGAAGTTTCATCTATTTACTCAACAAACAACAAAAAAAGGATTCCTACTTATTCCGCTTAGCCGAAAATAACCACAAATCCCGCGTATCTCAAGAAAAACGCACCTTACTACCGATGAGGCTGTGTGAATCTGGACTATCTCGAAGGGCATCAGTTATGCAGATTTCAGTAGGCTCTCATTTAGGCCTTCCTGGAACTTGAGAGGCTTTTTTAGGCGCTGAATGGAGACATAAATCCGCCGGTGGTTAAGTCGGGACACTAATTGGTTCACCTGTTTGCTCAGACGTATGTATGCGTTGTATACAACGCCCCGCTGACCTGATATATCACTAAGTGGCATTCAATTAGGTACCTATATTAGAACATAAACAAAGTACAGTGCTGCATAAAATCGAAACCGAAATAAACAATCGATTTTTATACAAGAATCAACACAAGATTTCACGGATTTTGTTGTTGTTTAGGGATGGGATACTCTTTTCGAGGAGTCGACTCATGCGATTAAGTTCGATAAACACAACTCATGAGTCGACTCTTTGTGAGTCGTCAACTCCTGAGATTTTGATGCGTGAGACGGCTCACGAGACGACTCACGGCTCACGGCCTGAAAGTTTATTTATATGTACGTACTTACCAACAGTGTACAGCTTATTTATAAGGAAAACAAATAAAACTTTAAAAGTTGTTTAATAAATAATTGGATATTAAAACCCAATCCATCTGTGGGGGCCAAGAAAGATCCGATTTCACTGTGGGGATCTTAGGGGGCTTTCATGGAACTAAAAATAGGATTTTTGAAGGATCCCAGGAGGTCAAATAAGATGTCGTTTTCAGTGTAATTTTGGACTGGGATTTTGGTGTAATTTTTTCGAGATCCCATATCTGTCCAAACACTGCAAGCATTTATATATATATAATTATTTATAAGGAAAACCATTAAAACTTTAAAAGTTGTTTAATAAATAATTGGATATTAAAACCCAATCCATCTTTGGGGGCCAAGAAAGATCCGATTTCACTGTGGGGATCTATGGGCCTTTCATGCGACTGCAAATAGGATTTTTGAAGGACGCCCGGAGGTCAAAGATGTCGTTTTCAGTGTAATTTTGGACGCAAAAAAATTTTTTTCGGAGTCCCATATCTGTCCAAACATTGTAAAATTGTGAAAATATTTTTTCTTGACATAGAATTAATTTTTGCACAATTAACTTAGATCCAATACCTGTACCTAATTTGTGTAAAATTTGCAGCGTTTTTCATTTCTGTAGACTGTGGAGATCGATCCAAAGTAATAAATTTTATTACTTCGTTGGTAGTATCGGGATTAGGATCCAACGAAAAATCTCATTCTTTTGCCAAGCTTTCGATACATAAGGTTTGTTCCAGCTTTGACGGACTGTTAACAGAAATCGACGGAGACATGCGCAGTTGAGAAAACTGTCGTTCCAGGTCGCTGCGTCGGCTGTTCCAGGTCGATTTGTAGGTTGACAGCAGTTCAACTGCTGTCGGACGGAAACCGACAGCTCGAATGAGTTCGGTTGGGTGCTGTCGACTAGGATAACCCTACCCAGTTGAGACCTCTCTCATAAACTTCATAAACTTTATTTTGTTGCTCGGCGCGTCAAGTGGTACTCACGTCCTCCCAAAGTCCTCGTAGATACCCTCAAACACTGACTCATTCCCGCCCTTATGATACTGCTCTCTCGAAAAAGGTTGATTATTCTGAATACAATAAACCAAAAATTATCACTTGGATTTTTCCATATGAAATTTACTGTCACGTGAATCACCATGAAGTACCTAATTAAATTGTTCTAGCATAATTACTTCACGGTGATTCACGTGACTTGGTTCAACAAAATTTGTTGAACATTGAAAATAACATTTAATGTTATTGACAGATCGCGTTCCAGGTCAGCAGGGGGGCTGTTCGACAGAACTCAACAGCGATTCAGAAGGCATTGGGACTGCTGTCGACAGCTATCAACCTGGAAGCTATCGACATCGACAGACGCCGTTAGACCTGGAACAAACCTCGTATAATATATTATTTTCTTCCTCGGCAAAAGAATGAGATTTTTCGTTGGATCCTAATCCCGATACTACCGACGAAGTTTTTCATTTCATTGTTCTTTGCCCCCCCAAAAAAAATTATAAAAAGATTGTTAGCACTGCAAATGGATTGATCCACCGAGAAGCGATGGACATAGGCGTGGCCTCATCTCGCCCATAACTTCTGGATGCATCGTTTGTTTTTGCCACAACTACTCCGTGGATCCCACATTTATTACCGCTCAATTTCATTAGCCCTATCGATAACTTATCGGGATTTTCGATCCGATTGAACGGGTCGGTCGACTGAAACCGTTGAGGGCTTTCGGGGTCGCGGTTTCAAGGCGGTTTCAACCTTTGAGTTCGTACAAGCGTGACGTTTTAATAGAAAGAGAGAGAGAAGAAAAAATTAACCTAATCGAAAAAATTTTTTTAATCGCCGACATCTCCGCGTGCTTCGCCGGGATTGGGAATGCGGAAAACCAACACACGGAGGTGCCGTAATTTGGATTGTGCTGAGCACCGAGCGAGGCGTCCAGCGATGCTAAGCAATGACAGTTAGTACAGCGTGACCCAATGCGTAGGAACAGAAAAACAATGAAAAGCAGTTTGGAATAAATATGCGATATAACTGCACGTCAGGGGTTATTAGAGAGTTCCTAAAGAAACATCCGAGATACGTCGACCGTTAATTTTTATCGCCGTAAGGGATTTGTCTAGGGAGAATCAAAGAAAAGCTAACTTCACATAAGACCGTAACAGAGATACGGTATTATCAAAAGTCACGCTAAATTTAAAGTGCCGCTATTTACGTTCTATTGCTCGAAATTAACGGCGGTATCCTTAAGACCGTAAGCTTATTGCCGTAACTTTACGGCAATAACGGCCGACGTTAGGCATAAGGACGTAAGTAATCACCGTTATTTCTGCGCATGCGCGAAATCTCGAGTTACGTCGACCGTAACTCATCACCGTTAGGCAAAAAGTGGCTTTAGGAACTCTCTATTACAACCGACTTGATTGCAGAGGATTGTTTTAGCGGCGCACATCGGAATCTGAGATTCCCACTTTGAAGAGTGTTGGCTATACCCCCCCCCTCCAACTGTCTTCTTACGCGCTGTTTGAGTGCTGGCCGGAATTTGCGGACAAGGTCTAAACAAAAATACGAAATATTACGATAAAATCACTTGCTGATAAAAGGCAAAAGAGCTTTGAAAAGAGCCTTAACAAAAGCAGAATTTTCTCGCTCCAAAGACCTCTGGGGACCTTGAACGACAGTTTTTCAAAATTTGCAGCATATGAGGGAAAACCCAAAAGTAACGGGAATCGGGCAGAGATGGAAAGAGGGATGAGCGTGGTTGATTGGCTAATGAGGGGTTTTGAAGGGACACATCTCTGGTAATATATTACATTCTGGTAGGACATTTTGTCTAGGTACTTTACCTTAGTAAATAGTAGTACTAAATACCTACTACTATTGAAAAATTTTCAATTTAACGTTTTCGAAATAAATGCGGGAAACTGAAATGAGGTCGAAATTTACGAAGTTTTTGGCGTTTCCTGAAGTTAGCTCACCTCTAGGGCAAACCTCGAATTCGTATTCAGCGACCCAAAAAACATAGAGAACCGTAGAAAAAAAAAAAAAAAAATGCTATACATTTTCCCAAGAAACGGGCTTTTTGAACCTAGAGAACATCGGACACTGGACTACACCCGGGGCACAAAAAGTTGGGGGGGGGGGGGGGGGGGTTATAGCCCCCGAGAATCACCCATTATATCGAAAATTTCGATTCATTTAATGTTATCAAATCATAAGCAGTAAATGGCACTCCTAGAAAGGGAGAGTGGGGCAGTATCAACCGCCTTTGGCCTCGAATCGCCCCTCAATAGTGAGAATATTGTTGATGAGTGCTAGTGGGGCAAGATTGACCATTGAAGGTGGGGCAGAATCAACCGTGATCGTGATTCACCTTCAGTTGTTTGAATCTGCCCCACCTTGATGTAGATTCTAACACTTTCTCCATAGTGACGACGGAACTATCCTACAACAACCAGCATGTTTGCTGGACACAACCGAATTGACGAAGGAGATTTTCTCTGGTAAGTGCGAGCAGTCATAATAAAGACCTCGGGGAGGGTGGGGCAGTTTCAACCAGTGGGGTGGTACCAATCAACTACTCAATTCGTCCAATCATGAATTTTTGACCGCGAATCGCCCCTCAATAAGTGACCTCCAAACCAGTGAGAAAATAAAATGCTCCTTCACAACGTTCACCAGCTATCAGTCAATGGATTTGAGGGTAGTTGGATTTCCCGACCCTGAGAATGATCGTTTATAACATTGGAAAACTTAGAAAGAAACGAATAAAGAGTGGGAGTGAATTATGGATAAAAAATGGGGGAACCCCTTCTCTTTCCCATCGGTTATGAGCAAATTGGACAGCCCCATGACAATCAGAGACTCCTTAATATTCAGCTACGACTTTACGCGTTAAAGCATTCGCTGAAAAGTATGAACATTCGACCTTAATCAGTTTCCTCGAGCTACTCGAACGTCATTTCCATAATTACATGCTTTATGAAGTTTTTCCTTTTTCATCGGTAGGAATACCTCATGGTCGAAAGTGCCCCACCAGGTGGTTGAATCGACTTTTTCACGAATTTATTCATTGTACTTAACAACGATTAGCCAGGGCAACTTAACGCTATAAAGATAGGCCCTCAGGATAGGGGGTAAAACATCCGAAAAAAAAAAACACTCAAGTCTTAGCTCTTGATCATTAAATGTAAATTTTACATTCAAAGTTGGTTGAAGCTGCCCCACTCTCCCCAATTTGTCAATGGTAAGGGCTAAATTTCTACCGTCAGTACAGAGCATACCACGATGATGATGGTAACAGTGCTCATAATGCACAAAAACATGCTGTCCTCTAAGACACAAGTACATGCTGCATGGGGTTCAAATCCCTCCAGTAAGTCCACGAGTCGTTGTAATATTTGGGATTAGCTGAACTCTCCGTCTTCTTGTTTCCGGGAGGCACCTGCTCTGCTCTGAACTCCCTCAAACGCTTTTCCATCATGTCCACCACCTTCTTCGACCCTTTGTACAAGTTGTTGGTTTCGCACGGGTCTTTGTGGACGTTGAAAAGGCAGGGCTCTTTGAAGGGTTGACAGGGTTTGACTTTCGTCACGGCGGGGCAGGCAATCCGGGCGGAGTCGCGGGCTTGGGCGACGTCCGTGGAGAGTCCGAGATGGCGGGACACCGTCGAGCCCAAGACGGACGAAACGTTGTACGGGCGGGATGTCGAGGGGTCAGCTCCATACCAGCCATCCAAACAACCCAGGAAAGTCGTGCCTTGAACAGAAGGATCCACTTCATTTGTGGACTTGAGGAACTTCAAGACATCAAGACATTTTAATGTCATTACCTGGATCTATCAATGACAAGACTAAAATCCTTACCGTTGACATATTTGTAAGGGCCAATCCTTATAGCGGAGTAACCAGCGATGTCGTCGATGTTGTGGAGGATTTCTTGTCTTGGACGCTTTTTGCCGGCTTTCAAAAAATAACGCCAATGGCTGACTCCATCGATCCGTCCCAGGTTGTCAGTGTTGCCACCTAGACAATAATTGTTATTGAACTTTTAATTGCAGTTTTCATCAACTTCCTAAAAGCGATGTCAGAAGTGGGATATGGGAAGTGAAGATGGCTTGTTTGTGATGTGAGGGCAGAATGGACCATGAAACATGCAAATTGCGATTCGCAATCTGTGCCAACCCTACAAGAACAGCCAAAATCATCGCCATGAGACGTAGTTCAAGCCACAGACATTCATTTGGATAACACTGTGCAGAAGCGAGTACCGTGCAGCAAGAAGCATTATGGAGAACCAATTGGCAGTTACACATGATGAGCCGGTGGAACAGGTGCAGTGAAAGAGAAGGAGTAGAAATATGCAAATGAGGTCAGCAGGGTGAACACGTCCCCGACCGAGTAAATGCTGCCTACTGCTGCGAATTCAGAAATATGTATTGCCAAAAGCAATGAGAAGAATGAGGTCCCCACTACCAGGGGCCCGCAATGAAAATGTGTCAGATAACTTCTGAACATTACCTGAAACCTGTCGTCAAAAGACTGCTTGGAGACTGCTATATAGTCACTATAGTCACCCCTAGTTTGAAGGCACCTTTTGGAATAGACCAGTTACTTGGGTTAGTTAACTGTTCAGAAACTCCTCGACTAACGAGTGGAGTCACTTGGTGTTCCATTTTGCCATTAGAAAAGATCCACAACTATTCAAGAATATCACAAAAGAATATCAGAAAGACGTATTTGGTGAGATACTCTGTGAAGTCAACACTTCTGGCGTTGCTAAAAGCAGAAGATCTGAGATCAGCTGTACAGGTAGATAATAGGTAGGTAGGCGAGGTAGGGCACGTTGGAAGAAAGTGGAGGAGCTCTTTGGGAACTGCTACCAGGTTCATAGACATTGAGCAGCAAGCTAGGGTATGAGGCTGAGGACCATCATCTAGTTGGTGGAAGTCACTCTGCAAATAAGAGAGCTTGTTGGCCAGTCACATGAGGAGTTCAAACAGTGGGCTGTTGAGTTCACCGAGAGACAACTTTGAGTTCCTTCTTCCCATCGATGTTGAGTAATTGTGGATGCTGTGGGTGGTTCCTAATCACAAGACCTCTCAGTTACTGAGCAGTCAAGAGGACTTTCTGGCAAACCTACTCATGTGCTGGCCAATGATCCTGGCTGTGCTTGGTGCAGTGGCCTAGAGGGCTCAGAAAAGCATCTGCTTCGAAGCTGCTCGATATTTGGGAGGGAGAGGGCCGTCAGAGAAGGTTGTATCTAGCTTGATACCCGGCGGTGGCTGCCTTTGCAGGGGCTGCCCCCAAGGTCCAGACAAGCAATAATTGCTTGTCAATTATTGACATAGTTAGGACTAAGAGCTGATAAAAAGCTCCTAATAGTCCCTCACAGTCCTTCCCCATAAGGGCGGTTGAGCGATTGCTCCTGCCCTGGGTGGAGATTCTCCCCTCCTCCACTAACCTTGTAGTCAGGGAGGAGGACCCAGGGGGTAGCCCGCTGTACCGAGCTTCTTAGGTTGTATCTAAGGCCGTTTCTGGCCCATCACAACCTTTCTCGTGCTGTATGCTCGCTTTCTTCCCCCAGGGGAAGTGCACTAATGTTTCTTCAATCTTCTTTCTTCTTTCTTGTTCTAGGGGGAGTACAGCGGGCCCTCCTGTCCCCTCCGGCGTTAGCCACACCATTCTGGTGCGCCCGGATGGACCAACTTGGAGGTGCTGGGTTTTTAAAGAGGTTTTATCACAATAAATTGGCTCGAAATTCTTTGGGACGGGAGTCATCGCAGCGAGCCTACCTGATATTCCACCTATTCTTGTAACTTGTGGTGTTCGGGTCGTTGGTGGTTGCGGAATGCAACAGACAGTACCTACTCTTCTGCCTCTTCTTGTAACTTGCAGTTTTCGGTTCATGGGTGGTTGCTCTCTCCACATTTACTTGTCTGGTGGAGGGCGAGTACTTCTAAAAGTTTTCCTCCCCTCCCTAAATCTATCACGGCTAGCCTAGACAAAAATAAAAATCTGACCCCTTAAGTGGTCACAATGGTGACAGGGCGTGAACCAAGCGAGCCCTGGGGGCGACTATTGCCAATAGTCTATTGGGAGTTTATGCTCGACCAGCTGTCGTCCCCCTAAAGGCCCACTGTTGCCTTCAGGGGCCTTGTTGCCACTGGGACTTTCAGGACGGCCGCCGCAAAGGCCATGAACGCCCTGTAGCGCGAAGGGCTGGGGACATAATTGCTCGAGTCCTCCTTCAAACCGTTGGGAACACCTCGTGATGAGCTGTAGAGGGACTTGACACTCACCGAAGGAAAGAGGTGACAAAAATTCGATGGGGACTAACCTGCTGCTTCATACAGTGTTGGCAGCCAATCGCTAAGGTGCATCAAATGGTTCAACACGCGAGGATTGGCGACCATCTTGGAACTCCAAAGGACAGCGACTGACCGCAATGCTCCTTCCCACGGCGTATTCTTCTCCTGAAGAAAAAAGAATTTTGTTCAAAATGTAAGACTGCCGCTATTATGCTTCATTTTAGAGTACTCACCCCTTTGAAAGGCCAGTTGTTTCCGCCGTTTTTGTACAATCCAATGGTTGGGGCTCCGTGGTCCGAGGCAAACACTATGATGGAGTTTTGTAGCATCCCTCGATCACTAAGGGCTTTCACGACGCGGCCGACTGATTGGTCCAACTCCCAAACCATGGCTGGCAACATAATGGCGAGTAATTTCAAAGAAAGACCACTATGGGGAAAGGAAGGGTGGCTAACTAACCGGCATAAGTCCGTTTTTCGACATCTTCGATGTGAGAGAATAACTCGATCGACTCCTTAGGGGCTTGCAGGGGTTGGTCGAAGTTACCAGCGTGTGTAGCGAGGTGAGCAAAATACAAAAACATGGAGACGTCAGGGTCGTGCTGGCCAATGAGCTGTTCAGCCCGTTCGGTCAAAATGCGAGTCGTGTATTTCCCCGTGAAGCTCCTGGTGGTCATGTTGTCCCTCATGTCGACACCTTCGTAGGGGAGGAACTGGAAGCGTTTTAGGTTTAAACAAATTGTGGGCTGGATGGAAGAGGAATCGTTCAATTCAAAAACTCACCGAGGCTTGTGTCTTGTGTGTGAAGTAGTCTTGGTGGCTTCCCCAAAATCCGAAATGTGACACGAAGCCTCGATACGTCGGCGTGTACGCTTTTTTGAAAAATCCCAAATGCCATTTGCCCAAAGCGTGACTCACGTAACCCAACTCGTTCAGATACTCCGGCAGGAGTTTCTCCCCCAAAGGCAAACCCCAGGGGGCCGACTCTACGACGACGTTGTGTTGCATCCCTGAAACACCCAATGCTGCCAACTCAACTGCTACAAAGACGGCCAATGAAACGCGTTGATTTACCATTTCGTATGGGGTATTTCCCGGTGAGGAGAGCCGCTCTGGAAGGTGTGCACAGGTTTTCGGAGTAGTGGCCGTTCAGAATGAGACCGCTGTATGCCAGAGCGTCAATGTTAGGCGTCCAAACGTCGTTCGACCCGTGAAACCCCACATCGCTCCAACCCTATGAAAATCATTTGGGAGTAGCTCACAGTGACACCAACCAAATGAGGATAGGAAAAAGAACCCCAAATAGGAACAAACAGCGTAAGTTGTGACGTTACGACCATTAGGGCTGTAAAAAAAACTGAAGGTAGCTACAGGGGGCAGCAAAACCACCACACCGAAATTCTGATTTTAAAAAATTCCGTAAAATCGGCTTTCATGGGATTTTTTTTTTGCCCCGAAAGGGCCTACGCCAAGATTTCAAAATAGTTCAAGTTGGAATTGAGTGGTACCAAAAATCAGAGATTAACCACACACCATACTGATTGAATTTCAGTTGAATAACACACGGTAAGGCTTAATTAATTAATTTAAAATTTAACACCTTTACCTTATTCTCGGCCTGCTTTTTCAATTTGCTTTTCGTAGAACTTATTTTTTAGCAGTTTTGATTAGTTCTGTAAATTTATTCCTATACCTAGTGAGTTTCCTTTTGGGGCAGGCGTTAAAAGGTTGACGAAACAAACGCTGGCTAAACGTTTGTCCGTATCGAGTTCAACAGCGCTGGTGTCATCCAAGGCTTAAATCTCGTGTTTCTGTGTGAGGGACTTTTTACTATTTTCATTGAATTCTCTATGATAGCTTTCATTATTAGTTCAAAATTTCCGCAGCATTAATAACTGTAGCCCACGTTGTTGACTGGAGCTTTGTTTCTAGAATGTTGTAATAATGAAGTTTCATGCTCTGTGAAATATATCTCTTTTATTCAGCGTCGATTCACTGAGTTGTGATATGGTGGCAGAATGATCAGTAATAATTAATGATCACAACAATTATTGTTCTTTTTCAAATTATGAATAGAGGTTCTGTTTGTGTCCGCTCCTTGTAAAAGATAATAATATTATCTTCCCCCTTATTAATAACTAGATGCCCGCACGTGCTTCGCACGAAATATCGAAAATTTTCCTAGTAATCCCTAGTAACGACGCTATTTGACCCGTCTCTCGTCGCGAAGGAGCACCCGAAAACCGATGAAGGGGATGAGTGAGGAAAAATCAAGGTAGCCTATGACCATCGCGCTGATTTTTGGAACGGGTCGCAATAAACGGCACGCGAATCGGTCATTCCGTTCAGGCGTGAAAAGGGAAACAGACAGACATTTCTCGGTTTTTATTAGGTGGGATAAGATATTATCTTATTATGATCGATAATCGATTGGCTACCCGAGGCCTGCATGAAAATAATACTCGCTCAGCGAGCATATTTTAAGATGGCTCGCTGTTTTTGCCGTGGGAGCTCTCATTAATATTAAATATTAATGAGAGCTCCAACGGCAAAAACACCGAGCCATCTTAAAATGTGCTCGCTATATAAATTTTATATTCAGGTCCCTCAGAAGTGGGAGATTTATTTTTCTTAATAATTAAGAAAAATGCATCTCCCACTTCTGAGCGACCTGTGAGCTGGGTCAGGGGATCGGGTTAGTATGTTAATTATTAACATTCCAACACGATCTCTAGACCCAGCTGCCCTTGAAATTTTTTTTCCAAGCTATGGGGTTTTTCCGTGGCGGCGTGGTGACGTCGACCACTCCTTCAATGGAAAAAGAAGGAGTGGTCGACGTCACCCCGCCGGTGTACTCCGTTCGACGCGACCGAAAAAACCCGTCGCCAGGAAAACCCGCCTTTAGGCCTAAACGTTTCAAGATGTATACATCTATACATAGATTCTAAAAACAGAGTGTCCGTCCGCCGTCCGAGCAGCA
This sequence comes from Pilophorus perplexus, assembly GCA_955831195.1. Classification (NCBI taxonomy): domain Eukaryota; kingdom Metazoa; phylum Arthropoda; class Insecta; order Hemiptera; family Miridae; genus Pilophorus; species Pilophorus perplexus. The sequence continues at coordinate 16,321,261 of OY037008.1, forward strand.
GGGATTTTTCTAAAAATCTGAAATTTTGGCAAAATACTCGGTTTACCATTTAGTTGTGCCCGCAAGGTTTTCAGCCCGATAGCCCAAACCCGTGGGGCTACTGGAGGGGTTTTTGAAGAGTTTCGGCTAAGGGATTGAGTCAGGTGTCTTTCTTCAGTCAGGTGTCCAAGTATTTTTTGAGATGCTAGAACGATCCGGTTTCGCTGTGGGGATCTATGGCCCCGGGGCTTTCATAAGGCTACAAATCGGATTTTTGAAAGATCCCAGGAGGTCAAATAAGGTGTCATTTTCGGAGTAATTTCGGGCATATTACATTTTTCGAGGTCCCACATCTGGTCAAACATGTAGAGGAAAAGTTGTTTTTAATTTTTTCAAAAATATTTTCTTATTGACACGGAATTAATTTTTGCACTATTAACCTATCTATCAATCTAACTAATCTAGGGGGGGGGGGGGGGGGGGTTAAGATACTCCCAAAATGCGCGCAAATCTTTCTTCTCATTTTAAATGGGAACCCCTAATTTTTTTTTTTTTTTTCTCGAATTTGGATTCCCAAGCGAATTTTACGTCCAATAACAATATTGAGAGCAATTTTCGTTAAGCGCAAATCCGCGTGACTGTACAAATCTTCGTTATTTACAGTCCCCCCCATAGATTGAGTTGGCGTTTCCACTGTATCCTACTACCTAGCGATCCAAATTGTAATACTAAATCCCGTATTCAGACGATCGGCGAATTTAGACGGCGAGTTTAATTTGAACGATTCTGAGACATAGGGGGCCCGCCCTCTCCAGATCTGTCACGTCTATGCCGCATTCGTTGGGCTGTCTGGTGTGAGTAGTAAGTGGGGCACTTTAGAACACTTTCCAAAACCGCCGACCGTCGATCCTCCCAGGCCAGTCTCGAGAAAAGTCGGTGAAGTAATTTTTAAATAATTTTCCAAATTTGTGTACACGTTAAAATTTTGTTGTACGTGGACACGGTACATGAAATGAAACATGACACATTGTGGACCTCATGTGTACCACCATGGGCAATTCAGTCGGAGCGTTGATCTGTCTGGTTCGAATCCGGGGGCCGAACACCAATGTTTGACCAAAAGTCAATCACGTGTTGTAATACTTTATATTATAAGAATACGTTCTTCCCCAAAATCATAATGGAATACGAGAACCTTGCATGTAAAAAATGGTGCGGTGTGTGTGACATTGATGTGGACAAGTCGAATTTTCTGCGGCACGAGCGTACTATTTCTCACACTCGTAATTTATTGAGGAAAGTTGAAGATTTATTGTCGAAATTTAAGTCAAATCGACGAGACGACAAAGCAGAATTACAAGGATTATTGGCTAAATTTATAATCATAAATTCCTCGAGGAATCGGGACAGTGTAGTTCAGTTTGTAGACATCGAGAGGGGAAACCAGCATTGACGAGCAGCCGTTTTCGAACATGTATAATATATTATATATTATATAAGATAATCGGCAGCTGATTTGTTGGAAGATTTCAAGGCGGTCGGTGTTTAAGCTTAGTGTCGGTGCTACACCGTTTGCCAATTCGGAGGCGTTTCAAGGTGGGGTCTCGAAGCCACCAGCTCGTTCCACGTAATTTTCCATTCGTTCGGTACGAGTTTGTACGCCATTTTTACATCGTCGTAACCCTACAATTATACACCTAATGAACTACTTTCGTAAACAAAACATTCCGCCAAACCACTAAATGTGATGACTCATTCACCGGGAGGACCACAACGAGGCCCCTCCACTCCAACGGTGGGGAATCCGCGGATTACGCAATATTGTGCAATGCAACTCCTTCTCGCGTGCATGACCAGACGCTGAAGTTATATATAGGAGTGCTAACGCGGATTCCAGTCAGATACCCGTTAGCACTCGTCGCCGGACCATCGATTCCCTGAGTATATAAGAGACACCACTCAACCGTCGATTGACCGTCGATTTCTAGAGTATATAAGAAACACGGTATGTCGAACAACACTTCAAGACCTGGCCCTAGCGGTAACAATCGTCCTTCTCAGGACGGCGAAAAAAAAAATATTCCTCGCAACAAATTTTGTGAAGCATGTGATGGAAGATTTAGTGCCAGTCAATTCAAACGGCATATCTCGAGTAAAAAACACGCAATTAATGTTGCAAATAAAAACAAAAAAAATCCCAAGTCACATATTGGCACTCTGTCACGAAATTGTGTCGCCCAAGCCGTTGCAGAAGTAACGCCTCAGCCTGAACAGCCATTATTTACAGCCCCTATTAGAAAAGTACAGGATGATGCAAATAGAGTTTTAGCCATTTTGGGGCCAAAACCATTTCAGGAAAGTAGTCAACTCAATCAGCCAATCACAAAGTTTTGCTCCTCTTGTAACGTGACAATTACTGAAAGATTCTGGGCTCGACATCAGCGAAGTCAAAAACATTTGAAGTCAACAGGGGCGAATGAAACGACACAAAGATCGGCTGTGATGGGGCAAAACACACAACCGAATTTGACAGAGTTGAAAGCCCTAGCAAAACAATACAACTTGAAAGGAGTGAGCCGTTTGAAGAAGGATAAACTGATCAAAGTTATTGACAAAATAAAAAACGTATTCTTTAAGGAAGATGATCTAAAGAAGTTGACGATCAAAGAACTCAGGAAACTTGCTAAAGAAAACCTTATACAGATTCAAAGCCGAGTCAGAAAATCTGAATTGATCGATGCCATTTTGAAACCCCAAAACCAGATTCTCAGAGACACTTTCCTCAATGAAATGAATTTTGATGATGATCTCTTTACGGGTCCTCGCGAAGAACGACCTTCTCCATTCGTTATCGATCAAGTTAGTAATAGATATATTAGACGATTTAATACAACGGAATACACGTACCAAATTCACTTGTCACGGGGTATGAACGTAGAAAATGCAATCTTTGGCATGCTGCAACAGGCTGCACAAAGTGCTAATTACAGACCTGGAGACCGAATTAATGTGGTTGCCCAACATCCAGAATTCTATCACGATATTTCCGTGTCGTTGCATACAAACACAAGGGGCGGTATAATTTCTAGACAAAGCGCTACAGTGTTGATTGATCACATTCAAAATATTTTGTCATCAAACGAATCAATAGAGGTGAGTGATATGACGTTTCACATTCGGATCACAAATATACCTCGTGGAGCAACACGTGGAAAAATTTTGAACTTGAAAGAAAATAAATATACCAAGCACAGTATTAATCGGATAAAAAATACCGACAACTTGTGTTGCCCGCGTGCTATTATCGTTGCTTTGACCCATCATACATCAACTATTCTAGGAAGAAACTTGGTCCCGAACGAAATAATATGTGTAAGGATGGGGAGAAACATTCAGACAGTACTTGCCAAGGAGCTTTGCGAAAAGTTGGGGTCTTATAACGAAGAAGGTTTCACGTTGGATGACATTCGAAACGTAGAAGAATTACTGGACATTCAAATAAAAGTAATTTGTGCCGAAAATTTCAATACTGTCATTTATGAGGGGAGCGAAAACGAAACTAAAATATATCTGTACAAAGATGGGAATCATTTCGATGCAATTAATAGTATGACAGGTTTCTACGGTTCGTCCTATTATTGTCATCTTTGCGATACGCCCTACAAAAATAAAGGAGCGCATACATGTAAAACAGCCAAAAATAAAATCGTTTGCACTCTCTGCTTTCAAAAACAACATGACAAACGGGAGAAAATGAAAATATATTGCCAAAAATGTAACCGCTATTGTTACAACCAACAGTGTTTGGAAAACCACACCCATGTTTGTGAAACGGCTTATAAATGTGTTGGTTGTAATAAAATTTGCAAACGATCCATAGAGCATACATGCGGGTTTGGGGAATGCAGAAATTGTAAACAAAAATTTGAAAATATCGCTGAACACAAATGTCATATGACACCAAAAAAACAAAAAGGTGGGATCTGTTTGAAAGAGTGTGTTTGTAATGGCCGATCAACAAAGAAATTAAGCGAATGCACGTATACTGAAAAGTACATATTCTTCGACTATGAAGCGAATCAGGAGAGTGGTGTTCATGAAGCGAATTTGGTTGTGGCTAGCTACTCGGATGGAACCAAATACGCCTTCAAAACAAACGCCGAATTTTGTGAATGGTTGATTTCAAAGAAACACAAGGGTTTCACAGCCATAGCACATAATGCCAAAGGATACGATTCTCACTTTATATTGAAATACTGCGTAGAAAACACCCTGAAACCTTACACGATTTATTCGGGTAGCAAATTGATGCTGTTGGAAGTCAATAAAATAATTAAGGTGATTGATAGTTCCAATTTCGTAGCTTCTCCCCTCTCAGCTTTTCCAAAAACGTTTGGTTTAAAAGAAATTAAAAAAGGTTACTTCCCCCACTTTTTCAACACTGCAGAAAATCAAAAGTATGTTGGTCCAATTCCGGATATCGAATACTACAGACCTAACGCGATGAAACCCGAAGAAAGGAAAAAGTTCTTAGAATGGTATGAACAAAACGTGGATGAAAATTACGTTTTCGATTTTCAAAAGGAACTGAAGGAATATTGTGAGTCCGATGTGGACATTTTGAGGAGAGGTTGTTTGGAGTTGAGAAAAGAGTTTTTAGAAATCGCTAATATTGACCCCTTCCAATACATAACGATTGCGAGTGTATGCATGGCTATCTACAGGTCTAAATACTTGAAATACAATACTATCTCCTCGATCAAAGAAGATAGGAAGGAAATGTTTAGCATTGGTTCAATCACGTGGTTAAATACATTTAAAAATGTTCAACATGCTTTGAATGGTGGTGAGATAACCATTTGTGGAGCCAAAGTTGATGGGTTTGATAAGTACACAAACACAGTTTACCAATATCACGGTTGCTTTTGGCACGGTTGTCCCAAGTGTTTCAGCGAAGACACTATTAATAATGTAAAAAGAGAATCAATGGGTGATTTGTACGAGAAAACGAAAGAACGCGATAAACAAATCACCGATGCTGGCTACACTCTAGTTGAAATGTGGGAGTGTGAATGGGTAAAAACCAAAAACTATAAAACTGCTGTGAAAAAGAACAGATCGGTAATTGAACCATTAAAACCGAGAGAGGCTTTTTACGGAGGTAGAACGAACGCAACAAAGTTGAAGGTACAAAATAAAAAACTCAAATACATCGACGTTTGTAGTTTGTATCCCACAGTACAATACTTTGATTTCTATCCAATTGGCCATCCAGAAAAAATTAAAAACCCCACAACCCATGATACGAAGTGGTATGGGTTCGTGAAATGTAAAATAGTGGCTCCGAAGGGTTTATACCATCCCGTGCTACCCATAAAACGCGAAAAATTGTTATTTGTGTTGTGTGAAAAATGTTTGGACGAGAAATCCTACCGCTGCGAACACACTGAAGAGGAAAGAGCTGTGATTGGCACATGGACAACAGACGAAGTGAACAAAGCGATCGAGAAAGGGTACAAAATAATCGACATCTACGAAGTTTGGCATTTCAAAGAAAAGAGTAAAAATCTCTTCAAAGGATACGTCAAGGACTTTATGAAAATCAAGTTAGAAACGAGTCCTTGGGAAGGCGATTTCGCTACTGTGGAAGATTATATCTTAGCTGTAAAACAATGCCTCGATATAGATTTACTACCCGAAAATATAAAACCCAATCCTGGAAAAAGAGCCGTTGCAAAGATATGTTTGAATTCATTGTGGGGAAAGTTTGGACAAAGGTTGAACTTGTCACAAACGGAATACGTCAAAGATGTAAAAAGGTGGTACGAATTACTTTTAGACGATAGATTGGAAATTGGTTCGTGTATATTTCTAAATGATAACATGGTGCAAGTAACCTACAAATATCTAAATCAATACGTGGAAAACAGTTTCTCGACTAACGTTTTCATAGCTGCTTTCACTACATCCAATGCTCGACTGAGACTTTATGACATGTTGGATAGATTAGGGGGCAGAGTAGCTTATTACGATACCGACAGCATAGTCTACATTGACGATGGCACTTGTGATGTGAAAACAGGGTGCATGTTGGGAGAATGGACGGATGAATTGGGGAAAAATATCCACATCACTGAATGGGTTTCAACCGGTCCAAAAAGCTATTCATACCTACTCAACAACGGTAAAGGAGTGACAAAGGTGAAGGGATTCACTCTGAATCACGAAAACTCTCAACTTTTAAATAGAAAAACGATGCAAGAACTCATAGAGAACAATCTGGAACAAAAAATAAACCTAACGTATAATATGATCACCCGCAACAAAAAGAACAAAACTTTGGACAATAAAGTGATACAGAAAGAATTCAAATTTGTATATGATAAAAGGAGAATCGTAAAAACAGGAGTTAATAGCGAAATAATAGACACACTTCCGTGGGGGTATTGAGGGATGAATCTCGAGCTTCTGGAAGTCTCAGAGTTGAGGCATGAAAAACATCCTCATGGCGTTATCGGTAGGTACAACTATTGAATCATAAATAAACGTTAAATGATCGATGAACGAACGTTAAATGATCATTAAATGATCGTTAAAAAAAAAAAAAAAAAACAACCGATGCCATTAACGATGAACGAACGCTAAATGATCGATAAATGAACGCTAAATCATCGATTGACGATAAATATGATCGATGAACGAACGCTAAATGATCGATAAATGAACGCTAAATCATCGATTGACGATAAATATGATCGATGAACGAACGCTAAATGATCGATAAATGAACGCTAAATCATCGATATCATTAACGTTGAAGGAGCGATTTGCGAACTGTGCCGGTGTTCTATGATAAAGAAAGCTCGTCCAATTGACAAGAGTATTTACCGAAATTATTTTTTTTCGTTAGATTAATCGTTACGAAGCCGTAGTTCTTTTTCCAACATTTTTCGCATAACTCGGAGAATTGAGCTAGAGTCATATCGCTTCCTACATAATCGTTGAAGATATTTTTCAGGTAGTGTTTGTTCTGCGGAAAAACGAAAACCATATTTACGTTATTTCGAATCACCTGTCTATCAACCAAGTTGTAGCACTGAGACAGATAAATACACGATATTTTCTTGTGACGGCCTCTCGTAAAATAATTTTTGATTTCTTTCTGATTTTCGAGGAGACAATCATCAAAAACTATCAACGAATTAGGGGCGCACTCATCAACAGAGAGAACATCGTCACATCTATAAAAAAAGAAGCATATTTGGCGGCCGAGTTCACGTTCAACGAGAGCGTAACGTTCTGATAATTTTCTGTACAACGGTTGGTTCAAGGATTTACTGAAAATGTACAAGTTCTCGAACTTCAGCCAGTCCTTATAGATAAAGTTCATTAATAACGTAGTCTTACCGCAGTTGCTCGAACCTATAATAACCCCCCTTATAACATCGGGAAATTTCTTCTCACCATGCTCCAACAAATCTCCTCCACTGTAAGCAGTGACAACGTAGCGCTTCTTTCTCTTGGTAACTGTTTTTTTCTGGCGATCCATTCTTCCTTCTTACATAATGTGTAGATACTTGCATCAAAAAATAGTCTTCATTATCTCCTGTCTGTAAAATGAACCCACGATTTCTTCGCCATCCACTGCTCTCAGTTTGTATGTTATTGGTTGTGTGAAACGAATTTTATCTACTATAAACACTTCTTTCGTCCAATTACTCGAATACTTGTTTCCGAATGTTTTTTTGGCTTGCGTGATTCTCACGCGGTCCCCCACTTTGACATCTGACTTCCTCACACCCCTACGCCCGTTTGGTAGAGGTTTAGGAGCCAATCTCGTCAAGATATATTCTTCGTCTTTTTTAGTTACGTCAGCAGGGCTCATTTGGATCGTTCTATGAACATCGTCTTCGTTATACTCCCTCACCAGTTCCTGCAAAATATCAATCCACCTAAAATTTTGATTAAGGTAAAATCGAAGTTTCATTTTACCGTTCAACGTTCTGTTCCAACGTTCAACCAAGCTAGATTTTTCCATATTCTCGGTGTGATACATTTTGATATTGTATTTTGTCAGTACTGACCTGAAATCCTTGTTCCTGAATTCCAAACCTTTGTCACAGTGTAAAAGATTGGGGGGTGAATGGCCGATTTTTTTTGCTTTTGTCACGATTTTTTCGAAAGCTTTTGCCACAGTTACACCATCCTTCTTTTTCAACGGTTCGCTCCAACCATATTTTGAGAAGGAATCAATAACGTTGAGCATGTATTTGTACCCATCATTTTCATCCGTGTAATTAGACATCACGATCAAATCAGCGGCCCACATGTCGTCGATTCCTAAAGTCACGATTCTACGTTTTTGAAATTTTTCTATCACTGGTTTGTACAGTTCAATAGCTTCGGCTCTCCTACTATCGTAACTTCGAGGAGGCTGAACGTCTTGTGAATCGTCGTTTTTCCAACCACTCCTGAGGAACTTACTTTTTCGTGATTTACAAGTCCCGCATTGAGCCGCAAGTCTCCAGGAACCGTTCTCAGACTGAACCTCAGAAACGTTAATATTTTTGGTTTTTTTCTTGCATTTAAAACAGTAAATGAGTGCTCCGTTTTTAGGAACGGTGGTCATCTTCGTGCAACTTCAAATATACAATCAAGTTTTCGCCCCCAAAGTTGAGTTCTTTTCCTTCTTCGTTTTTCAATTCGAGTATTAGGTTTTGAATGGTTCTAATACTCTTATTTATTGGTACATAATTGATGAGATTCGGTTTCAAGGCTATGTGTGAGCCGAATCGTTGGTAATTGGGGGAAAACACGTACAATAAATCCGTTTCTTGATGAGAGTGGGGCAACCAATCGTGGTTGGTTATTGTCGGTTCCACAAGATTACAGTGAATTTCTATAACAGTGTACGGAATCAACTTGGGTAGGAACTGGGCCAGGTGGATTTGATTGGAAAGAAAATAAACCGATTGCTTTGGTACAAATCCTAAGAAATAACCGATATTCATAGAGTCATCGGTGAAATCGGGGAATAAATTTATATCGACTGGTAGTTTGAATTCAACTTTTTGAGTAAAGGGATCTACACGAATGAAATACAGTCTTTCCTCGTCTTGTTTAATAGCTTGTGGAAAATGAAGTTTCACGTTGTCCATGATAACTTTCTCAATTTGCTCGATAGAATAGTTTCCACTCAAAATGGAACACTTTCGAATATCCCCATATGGTCCTTTTGTTGGGTCCTTCACATGAAGAACAAAGTGTATTGTTTTCGAAATATTTTGTACACAATGCCTTCCGTAAAGTCCAATCAGTCCAATCGAATAATCTTTATTATGATCCAAATGTATCGGATGCTCTAAACGTAATGACATTTTTTCGTCTGCTGAACCAACTATTTTGAACAGTTTCATGGTCCTGCTTCTCTCTCTCTCTTATCTTTTGAAAGACGAATCATATACAATCGTACAAAGAGTTGACATACAAAAAAATGTATATCTTGACATCTTAGCGATTTTAGAGATGTGATCGTTGTCGAAGGTCTAACCGTTTCGGACAGACCTTCAAACTGGCAAAACAATACTATGTCTATATTTTCCATGACTGCTGTATTCGGATCCGGGTTCCGAGACCCAATTAACTGACCAGGTTGGATACAAGCGTTTGCAACTGGTGTAAAATTGTTCGTTTGGTACATACAATGTTTAATAATTTGAATAGTTCGTCATGAGTAATTGTTCGCTCGATACCACCAGTGAATTCGTTGTATTCAATAACATGATCGTCCGAAATGAAGTACAGTTTACCGTTTGTGAACTTGAAAGCCCCTTTGATAGTTTTCGGAAACAAGTTGAATACATTGTACACAAACCCCCTGTATTCTGCCTTAAAGTTGCAATCAGAACCCACACTAATATAAGCATCATTGCTAATGATGAAGGAGCGTCCGGAATTTGTAGTGAAGGCCGCGTTGACTTTCTTCGTTTGGTACCCCAAAAATGTATCCAATCGTTGTTTGCTAATCAAATCGAGGGAGGGAAACCTAATCAAGTACACGTGATCGGAGTTATCAATGAGGACAATGTCTGTGTTGGGTCTTTGGTAAATTGCGCGGACGTAGGTGAAATCGTCAGGGAGAAATTGGAGAAATGAAGTTATCTCTACAGGATTTTCTAAATCATCGTCCGACCGCAAGGAATCTATCAAGCTAATGATCCATGCCTTTTTCTGGTAGAAAATGTACAGATTTTTGTTCACTATCAAGTACGTGTGAATTTTATTTGACATTTCACATAGCGCGAGTTTCTTGCTCGGTTCCCTAGTAGGAATATCAGGGTTGACTGGCGTGGGAGGGGGTTTTTCTTCTCTTTTACCGTACAGATATTGTATTCTCCTGATATCGAAATCTGTTATATCAAAGTCATCGAGGTTGGTTAGAGATGCAGGAATGCTGTAGTAGGGATACATGACTGACTCTCGGTGTTCAGTATCGTGTTCTAACCCTAACGTGTGGCCTATTTCGTGGACGAGAACGGTAAAGAGTGATGACTTTTTCGAAGACGGTACAACCATATCGACCTCCCAATCCTCTGTTTCATCGAGATGAATTTCAACAGAATTAGACTTCACATTTGGGAAGAAAGCGTGAGCTAACACACCCCCCTTCTCGCCATCCAAATCCGTTTGACAATTTCTTTGTTCCCGCACACACAAATGTTTGGCTCCTCCGAACGAGATGGCAATATTGGGATTGATCGATTTACGCACAAACGTTAGATTAGCGTGTTTAGCCCACACGGCAAATGCTTTTTCGACTACTTTTTTCCGCTCTACATAATTATATAAATGCCAGGAAATCGTACTATCTCTCCACTTTTGCTGTAAACTCGCTAATTCGAATTTTTCGGCATTTCCGCAACGAGGTTTTTCCATCAACATTCGCGTTTCTTCATTCAATTTGCCATCAACGGTTAAATTATATGTTTCTTGAAATAATGTATAAGCGTCTCTAACAACATCGCTATCTTCCAAAGAATCATTATTATTTGCCAGATACCCGAACTGTTGTAAATAATGGATAGGATCTGTCGGCTCTTGTGCCTTAGATAAACACAGTATGAACGAAAGGATCGTTATTCGCAACATCTTCGTGTCAATGTTTTGATCAAAGAAACCTTTCTTCTCTCTTATAATAAAGGTATATTAGAACTAAGGATAAAAAAAAAGTGTTTTTATTTTTCGTTAGTTTTTTTGTTAGTTTTAGGATGTTTTTGATTCATTAATTTTCTTTAATAATGTTATTTATAATATCGTATGACAACGTAGTGTGAGATACAATGACAACATACATGATGGTGTCTGCAGGTACATTATGCGCAAAATCCACAGCAACTCGAATGTTAGAGCGTGAGTTGGACATATTATCTGGCTGTTTACTGGTGTCAATTACGTAAACACATTTTTTCTGTATGAAAGTTGTAGGATCGTACAACATATGATCATTATCAGTGTAAACTTTTTTGAAGTCCTTGTACATCTCATACGCAATAACGTGATTTCCCTCCGCTAAATTCAGGTTTTCCAGTTCTTCCGGATAGACACTATCGTTAATATGAACTCGAATGTTTTTGACGTTCGCCGCGTTAAACAAGGACGAATCATTTTGTTGATCTGCTGCTGTTTGAAAAGCAACCATCACGAATGTGGGACTTGCTACGTTTCTAAAAATATTGGTTAAGTCGAAGTTGCATGTACTTCCACTGAGACCAGGCTTCTGAATACACTGCCATCGCCTGAAATGAAAATTCACTGTTTGCAAGTCCGACAAATCTTTCACAAGAGCTATTTTTGCTGTGGGTTTGAACTCGAGCATCGGCACTCTAATTATGAACTCTTCAATAGTCACTTTGCCTTCGGCTGGCAGTGTTGAGTTATCTAACACCTCCAACGATCCATCTTTCTTCAGTGATTTCCATCTGAAAACGCTGTGAGTGTCTTCACACCTGATGAATGAAATGATGAATCCTCCTTTGTAAATAGGTATTTTAACGTCGTCGAAAAACCCTAGGCCTAAATGGGAAAGATTTCCGCACACAAAGAACGTATTTTTATTGTTTTTTGTGATGATGAAACCGTTGTTTTTAAGCGCATTCTCGTCGGAACTCTCGTAGGACACTATGCTTTTCACTGTGCTAGTGATTCCTGGGTATTCTACTTCGTCCAATAAGTAGTTGTGTTTCTTGACTTCAATCTTTGAAAAAAGGTGTGGGACGAAGTTGTCTGTAAGTTTCACATTTTCTGCGTCTTTGTACTCAGTTCCGTCAGCTTTCTTCAACGTGCCAGAAATGAAGAACTGAAATTTGGCCATTGAAAAACCATCGCCATAATCAATGTTGAAATCGGTTTTCTTGTTAGGGGCGTTCAAATTCTGAGTACTGATTGGGTAGAAATTTTTGTACTCTGAACGGTCAATGGATTGCATATATTTTCGAAAAACTTCGGCTGCCATTGTTGTTTATGTTCTCTCTTATCCTTGTTAGAATATATTCTCTCTCTTATATATATATACAACAAAACCAAAAAAAAAAAAACAATAAATTATCTAGCAGCTTAAAACATCCCTAACCAGAAATATTTGTCATTTTCGAGACGCCTCAACACATTTTCTAGAGACTCGTTCTCATTAGAGAGGAAGAATAAAACAACGAGGCACAAATGCCCACATATCGGAGGATCGGTATATTCCTGAATTCTACTCTCATTGTAATATAACCCCTTTCCTCCCAAATATGAAATCAATTCCTGCGGTGGTTTCGCATCTCCGTATGAGTCGAAATAATATTTTTTTCCTGTTTCGTTTACATAATAACAAACCCAGTGTGAACCTCGTGTATTCATGGCTCCGAGGTTGACGACTCCACACTCAACCGTGTTCGGCATTGTTGGCAGTGAATCTCGCATAAACACTCCTCTGAAATTCTCAATTTTGAGTTTCGATAGAGCAACGTGGTTAACGTCGATATTACTTAAGGCATGGAATTTTTTTTCTTTTTTAACGTGGAACATGGTTTTTTTTTGTTAGTTTTTGCAGAGCGTTTTTTAACAACACGACCTCCACTCTTATTTTCCATCACTTTATTATGTCTTACAACCTCTTCCAATTTATTTTTCCTATCCTTATAATCAATGACTGAATTCGCCACTGCAGAGGCACCACCAAGCAGTGAACCGAATGCGGCCAGGCCGGCAAACACGAGTGGTAAAAATCCACCTTTGTAATTGTCTTTCAATTGGTTTGACGATAAACTCAATCTATAACCTTTCCCCAAAGCTCGAGCCTTGGTTATTTCGTTCATTTGTTTTTGGCTCACAGCAACAACGTCTCTTCCACCGGTTCGCCTCAACTGCTCATGAGTCAGTTGAATAGTCACACCATTTCTCTGTTTGAAAGCTGCACGTAATTTGGCTCGTTGCCCATCAGACAACGTTACATTCATAGGTATGGAACTCATTATGAAGATACTCTCTTATATTATAGGCAGAATTTTAGTTTCGGTTCTACTAACCCCATTCCAAAGGTACGTTTTATTTGCATTGCTGCAGCAGTGTTGAATGCCCAAAAACGTTCATTGAGATCAGCATCGGTGGATTTAAGCCGTTCCCACGATTTCTCTTGTAAAACCTTGTCGGCTACGTGTCTATCAGATGTCTTCTGGTGATCCCTGTAGAAAATATCGTGTTCTTTCGCAGCTTCATCGAGTTTATTCACTCCAACGTCTCCTCTTTTTAAACGTTCATCAAGATTGGTACCCGGTCCTAGAAAATTATACCCGGCAGCGTGCATTTCGAAAGGGATGTTCTTAAGTATCTTGTTAAATAATCCCGAACCTATTTTGTCGTCTTTCAAAAACTTGGTCGGCATGGACGAAACGAAACGAATCATGTACTCCATCGCTTTTGGGGTGTCAATTATCTGTTCCAGTTTGTCGTGGAAGAAATTTAGAATAGCTATTTTTTCGTTGTGGAAGTTATTGTTCCCCGCTTTTTCTTGGCTGGAAATGTAACACATTCGCGTGAGTAGTTCGTTTAAATTATCAATGTACTTGTATTCAATAGTGTTATCGTTATACTCCAAGACCCCCGATCCTTTTGACGTTGACCCCACGTCTTTGTTATTCTTACCAGTGTATTCTTTCCATATAGGCTCAACGAGTGACACCCATTTATCTCCTTTGCTGGATTTTGGTTTGCTACTGGAACTATTATTATTCTGATACATAGAGTCCGTGTCGACAAGGATTTTTCTATAGTTTTCTTTGTCTTCTTGTGAGTACCATTCTTCCTCGGGAGCTTTTTTGTACGTTAATAGTCTCCACAACCCCGGAGTCCCCAAGTATCTGTGTTCACCTATAATGAAATCGTCTTTATCGAAACGAACTGTTTGATTGCCAACCATGTACGTTCGTTGAGTGTCGTTGTAATAAAGCCCGAATACAGAATCATTTACTCTCGGCAGATATTTTGTAGCGAGAGGGCCTAACACCATATCTTGAGAGTTTTTCACGTGAGGTGTACCAAATAATTTACTCTCATCGGGAACTCCTGAGGGGGGTGCATCAGAAACCGTTTGCGATTCTGGCTGTACCACTTTCTTAGGCGTACTCTGTCCCTCAACCTCTGAATTAAATAATACTGTTTTTACACTACTGTCAGATTCGTTAACGTAATCATCATTATCATCACCGAATTTTGTATGTGGTAAATAGGTGAGAGCTCTTTGAAATGGAGCTAGCTGAGTTTTTACGCTTTTCTCTAGATTTTCAATAGCGGAAGTTACAGGTGAATAATCGTTACCACCCTCTTTTTCTATTAAACCTTGGATAGCCTTCGTAATGGGCTTATATTCTTTCTCTCTGAGATTTTCGTATTCTCGATTCATTCGCTGCGCTTTTCTAAATTTAGCTTTCAAATCTTCTGCAAGCTTATCGAGCTTGAGAGCTTCCTCACGAGATATTTCTTCTTGTGGCATTGCAATTCGTAATAAGTATCTTATATTACATGTTCGAAAACGGCTGCTCGTCAATGCTGGTTTCCCCTCTCGATGTCTACAAACTGAACTACACTGTCACGATTCCTCGAGGAATTTATGATTATAAATTTAGCCAATAATCCTTGTAATTCTGCTTTGTCGTCTCGTCGATTTGACTTAAATTTCGACAATAAATCTTCAACTTTCCTCAATAAATTACGAGTGTGAGAAATAGTACGCTCGTGCCGCAGAAAATTCGACTTGTCCACATCAATGTCACACACACCGCACCATTTTTTACATGCAAGGTTCTCGTATTCCATTATGATTTTGGGGAAGAACGTATTCTTATAATATAAAGTATTACAACACGTGATTGACTTTTGGTCAAACATTGGTGTTCGGCCCCCGGATTCGAACCAGACAGATCAACGCTCCGACTGAATTGCCCATGGTGGTACACATGAGGTCCACAATGTGTCATGTTTCATTTCATGTACCGTGTCCACGTACAACAAAATTTTAACGTGTACACAAATTTGGAAAATTATTTAAAAATTACTTCACCGACTTTTCTCGAGACTGGCCTGGGAGGATCGACGGTCGGCGGTTTTGGAAAGTGTTCTAAAGTGCCCCACTTACTACTGGTGTGTGTCTTCGACCTTATAGGGGCTTGGGGTGGGTGAGGTCTGTGAAGGTCTCCCAACTCGGGCAAGACATTTTCCAACGATCGGCTTTTAGATATTTTCAACACCCACGGGGTCATAATATGATTATATTATATTATATTATATTTATAAATAAATCATCACTGGACCCATTATTGAAATGGCCTCCCTGTCAGAGTGCTCGTATCAAAGAATAATAAACCCTTGCGTAAAATTTGCCACTTTTTCATACCTGATATGGCATTTTACGTTTCAGTTGAACCTTTTCTTTAAATTTATATTCACTTTATTCAATAAAGAATCCCAACAAAGTTGGGTCGCTGCTTTTATTGGTACCTACCTAAATCACAGTGTTTAAGCAAAGTTGACCACCTACGGGTTCGGCCAAGACAAATTTTGCTATTTGAGTTTCTATATTTTAGAGTAATATTTCCATATATTATTCTATTGCCCATTGTAGAGCAAAATGACGACTTCTAGCCGAAAGCCCATAATAGCGCATTCGGAATCCTCTCCGGACAAAGATAATCCATTTCTGGGAAAACGACCCCAATAAGTTTGAAAAGTGAATATTCAGTACTATTAGTGGTATAGATTTAATATCTATGATTGAGGCTTTGTTTGCCCCCAGTTGAAACTCAATTGGTTACTCGCAAGTTACAAAAGGAAAACATTGCTAATGACGTCACACTTAAGCGGTAGGTAGATATTGAAAAATACTTACCAAGTCGTCCGCCAAAATGAAAATTATATGAGGCCGACCCGGTGATCCCGAAGAAGTCAAAATTGACCCGAAAATTGAAAACAGGAGACACAGTAAAACGCAGCACGAGATCATACTACGACGAAATGAATTGAACCGAAGCCGATTTCCATGAAACTCTCAGTCGTCCCTCCCGTCAACGACTGACGGCTCTCCCGATTAGCGACATTTTGTATTCACGCGGTCATTTTTCCTTCGCCGTTTCGTCACCGACTACCTCAGACCTTGAAGGCCCTCTGAAGACGTTAATGAATTTATATGTCTGTTCAGCATAACATCAACGAGGAAGTCAGCGAGTATTTGTGCAAGTTAACGAGGTTTGGTTAGAACCTCCGAAACAGTTACGACGCCCTCTTAGAGGACATTTGCCGGGAAATGTGATGATGCCATCGGGAATAATAGTTTAAACAACAAATCTAATAAGTTTAAACAACAATGACACATTTGCCCGGATAGGTAGTCACAGTATTTGGATTATGCGTCCAAAATTACTGAGAAAACGACATCTTATTTTACCTCCTGGGATCCTTCAAAAATCCCAATTGTAGCCCCATAAAAGATCCATATATACCTACCGAAGGTGAAATTGGATCGTTCTGTGACTCCCGGAAAATTAATTTTACGTCCAAAAATACTTGAAAAACAACACCTAACCCGACCCCATAGCCGAAACCCTTAAAGCAAACCTCCTGTAGCCCCACAGAGCCCCACGGTTTTGTGCGATCGGGCTGAAAACCTTAAGGGCACAACTAAATAGAAAACCAAGTATTTTGTCGAAATTTCAGATTTTTAAATAAATTCCTACTGCCCACACGGCGTACGGACGTTTCCTTTTGGTGTATTATTATTCGAATACAGTTCTCGTACGGACGTTTCCTTTTGGTATATAATTATTCGAATATGTAATCGCGACGGAGGTCGAAAATTCTGATTGGCCTCATAATTTGACGTTATACCAACATACCTACGTTTCAATTTCTCGAAAAACGAAATGTCCGTCCGCTGTCCAAGCCGTTGTGGGCAGTAGGAATTTTTTTTTAATCTGAAATTTTACCATCAAGTTGTGGCCTCAAGGTTTTTAGCCCAATCGCCCAAACCCGTCGGGCTCTGTGGAGCTAAAAAGGGGCTACAGGAGGTTTTTTTAAGGGTTTCGGCTATGGGATCAAGTTAGGTGTCGTTTTCGAAGTAATTTTGGGCGTAGAATCTATTTTCGAGTGTCCCAGAACGATTCCATTTCACCGTGGGGTTCTATGGGGCTTTCATGGCGCTATAAAAGGATCCCTGGAGAAACCAAATATTGCAATCAAATTATTTGATGTTATTTAATATTTTCCGAGTAATGTTTTACGCCCAATCCATTTTTTCGAGGTGATATTGTTAGCGGCAGTTAGGTGAAAATTTCTTTGCAACTAATGGGTTTGGGGTTTGGAACGTGGGCGGGAAAAATGGGAAAAGGCGCCCAGGCACCTCTAGTGAGACTGCTTCCCCTTTTTTGTGTTTCTAAACAAAAACTGATTTTCCAGCCAAACCAGACCTCGCGTCTCTGCCACCAACAGTTACTAAAGGCTCTTCCCAGCAGCACTCCAACCGGGTGTGGGTACCTTTAAATTCAATGGCTGGGAAACCCACTACCACCGACGGATTGGGGCGAATGATGCTCAATTTTGTGCAAGAGGTTTCTTTCTTTGCTCTTTATCTCAGCAATGATTAGGCCTACAGAAAAAAAAACGTACAGGACCAATTTTGTAGGTATGTAGTCAGCTACAATTTTTATGTATAACATTTTTCAATCCGAACTACAGTTCCCGAGATATACCCGAAAAATTGAAAAAAGTCCACATTTAGAGCTCCCCCCCCCCACACGACCCCCCCCCCCCCCCCTCACCCCAACCACGATTAAAACTATAAAACCTTCACCGGAAATTAGTTCACCCGATTTGTCTAATGTGACTGGGATAAAACCTAGGCGTTGAATCACAACTTCATTTTTCAACGCATTCACAGTGTAAACAGAGGGACATTCACAGCTTCTTATGGGAGCCCTTAACCAGAGCTTAGCCACCTGAACTCCAACCAACTCTTTCAAACAAAAACATGCAGGCAAGGCAAACGGCATCGGCTCATGCTTTAAAAATTGGATTCATTTAGTGAAAAACGTGCTTTTTGGTTTATTATTCTTGGAATAATACACCTATGTTTTCGCGACAGGGGTCGACGACTCCGATCGGGCTCAAAATTTGACATTATCCGTTTCAAGAGGTCTACATTCTAAATCCGAAATGTCCGTCCGCCGTCCGCCGTCCAGGCCGTTTTGGGCAGTAGGAATTTTTTTTAAAATCTGAAATTTCGGCAAAATACTTGGTTTACCATCTAGTTGTGCCCGCAAGGTTTTCAGTCCGATCCCCCAAACCCGTGGGGCGCTATAATGGGGCTACGGGAGGGGTTTTTTGAAGGCTTTTAGCTATGGGATCGAGTTAGGTGTCGTTTTCGAAGTATTTTTGGACGTAGAATCCATTTTTTGGGGTCCCGGAACGATCCGATTTCACTGGGGCGATCTTTAGGGCATTCGTGGGGCTAAAAATGGGATTTTTGAATGATCCCAGGATGTTAAATATTTTTCGAGTAAAAAATACAGCATTTTTGAAAAAGAAACATTTTTGAACAAAAAATCCAAAAAAAATTTTTTGAGATAAAAATCCAAAAAAATTTTTATTTCTTTATTTTTTCATTGACAGAATTAAATTTCTGCACAAGTAACGTATATAAAAGAATAATAAACCCTTGTGTAAAATTTGCAGCGTTTGAATGTAGACCTCTTGAAACGGATAATGTCAAATTTTGAGGCCGATCGGAGTCGTCGACCCCCGTCGCGAAAACATAGGTGTATTATTCCAAGAATAATATACCAAAAAAATTTGAAATTTTTTTTTTCTAAAATCTTTTTATTGACAGAACTAATTGTTGGACAAGTAAACTATATTAAAATTAGAAAAATTAGTAAAATAAACCCTTGTGTAAAATTTGCAGCGTTTTTTCCTCATTTTTAATAATTTTCGGGAAATCAGCTTGTAATCAGCAGTTTTGCTTTTGAACCGGAGTTGGTTGGAAATGATCCAGAACGTCGAATGCATACTATGCAAGTTCAGATTCGAATTCAAAACATATCCATCAGTTGAAAAACCTACTACCTACCTCAATTTTGTTAGGTAAAAACCACCTTTTTGTAAATCCGTCCATTTTGGTAAATCTCGATTTAGAGAAAGCATTCATAAACCGCTGAAGCCTTAAAATACTAGGCGATTGCCAAACTAGGCCATGTTTGATTTTTCAACAAGCCGATGTTTGTCCAGTTCGAGGACTCGGGTCAACACCCCTCAAGGGGAAAATAAACGACTGAGAGGAATTCTTTGAATTTTTTATTGTCAATTTAAATGTGATCAAACTAGAACTTAACGAATTTACCTGAATTTTTGAGTCGTCATTTTTTCCCATTTCTGACTATGTACAACTTTTTTTTTTTTCGTTAACAAAAAACCATTCACCGCACATATTGCAGTCTTGAAAACCGCTAGACAGAATTGTAACTCAAATGAAAATATAAAACAAACGATACAAATTTTGGAAACTCAAGTCAGAATTTTTCGCGAGGAAGCAAAAAAATGCGAAACATCCAAAAACAGATCAAATTCAGTATAAATACACTTTTTCAATTCACAAGAAAATGCATTGTTCTACGTTTATACAATGTTTGAAAATAACGTGATAGTAGGACATGAGTGACAATACTAAATTCGTAAATTATCTAGAATTTCGGTTAGTAAACAATAGTGATGAGTAGATACCGTCGTTCTAGACCCAAAAGAGCTCAAATTGGCGAAAAAACGCATATCAATTTTTCAAATCGTTGAAAATGCGGAAATTGTTTTGCCAACGGAAACGAAGGCTAATAAATTACGTTTTAAGGGGACTCAAGCCCAAAAAATTACCAAAACCGATTTTTTGGTAAAAAACTGTTTTTAAATACTCCTCAATTTTGGAAGAAATGATACATTATAAATATTTGACAACTCATGCGAAGTATTTTTACTCGCATCATGTCATCTAAAAATTTCAGCACGATTGGTTGAGAACTCGGGTACTCATAGAGGTTCCAAACGGAGACCCCTTTTTCATGTGAAAAACAAAGCACGTGTTTTGCGGGCTTGAGTCCCCTCTGCTGGGGACGTGAAATACTGATATGTACAATATGAAACGAAAAAAACAAATTCCGTAGGCGGGCAAAATTGTTGACTAAAGCGAAATTATTTAATACGTGTTATTACTTTTTTTTAAAGGAACTCTTTGATCTTGACTAATCCGAAATTTTCTTCACAAAAAAAAGAGCCGTTTTGACCCAGAATATTCAACATGAGAAAATTGTACAAAGATTCGTCTGCATCTTTTTTCCAAGTGTCACAATACATTATTCGATTTTTTTGGGGCACAAACTTCCCACATAGGGAAATTTATCAACATTATACATATTTTTTAATTAAAAAATTGGGGTATATTACAACGAGATGCCGGATCGGATCTTCTCACAGATATAACGAAGACTCGAAAACAGTCATTTTTTTTTTTTTTTTTTTTTGTAAGTTTCATCTTTTTTCACTTTTTTTAGTATAATACCATTTTTCAATTTTTTTTGTGTTTTGAAGTATAGATAGCTTTCAAACGAAAAAAAAAAACAAACAAAAAAAACAGCGTGGCCACTTCTTGGCTTTCATCCCTGTGAAAAGCGCCTCTCAAAGAGGGTACAAACAAAACGAGTTCACGGAGAATATTACTGGAAATTAATAAGAAGTTTCAAAGTCAAATTCTTCAGTTTTAAAGAACATTGGCTGAGGTTTTTTTTGGTTGAGACGCGTCCGGTCGGAAACCGCTGTCCCGGGGGGATGTAGGGTGAGGCTACTGGCGGAAATTGTTGGGGCCGCCGCGGTCGCCACGGTAGCCGCCGGAACCGCGAGGACGGTTGCCTCCTCGACCGCCGGATGGACCACCTGGGGAACATAATGAGTCACAATGAGAGAACACGGCAGTGGGTGAAATAACTAGGGGTATTTATATTATGATTCATAAATTGAAAGTGAATACTCAAACCGCTGCAAATGGCGAGATTATTCAATGAGGGTAAGTTCGATCTAAACCACTAATTCAGACCGTCTCTGTATGTGTGCGGGTGTGTGTGCATGCATGTCACAAGCCTTCTGCTCCGAAACCGTTAGTGATAAAAATACGGCTATTTTTTTCTACCGACTCGGATTCCCAGACATAACCCACGGGTGATGGTGGGAGGGGGCGGGTTGCTAGAACGATCCGGTTTCACCGTGGGGATCTATGGGGCTTTCATAAGGCTACAAATGGGATCTTTGAAAGATAACAGGAGGGCACAGAAGATGGGGCCGGTGTTGTAGAGGAACACTGGGGAAACGACGACCATTGACGACCAGTGACTGCTGAGAACGCGCAGAGTCACCAGAGCACGACGGCGCCCAGAAGGGTATAAGACGCCGGGCTGAAGGGCGAACGAATGCGGGCGGCCTTGTTCCTCGTTTATGTTTGTTTTTGATTTTACTTGTTACTCGTTTAAATAAATGTTTCGTTTTCGCGGAAAAAAAAAAAAAAAAAAACAGGAGGGCAACTCTTCCTATCCTCGTTGTTTGCAGTCCGATTGAGTTGGCGTTTCCACTGTATCCTACAACCTAGCGATCCAAATTTTAATACTAAACTAGATGCTCCGGCTCGCTTTGCTCGCCTACGCACCCAGACGGCGAGTTTAATTTGAACGATTCCGAGACATAGGGGGCTCGCCCTCTCCAGATCTGTCACGTCTATGCCACATTCGTTGGGCCGTCTGGTGTGTCCACTATGATAACTGTAGTTGATAAAATAGCTGTTGTTTTAATTATCACCTGCTTTCAGTGTGCAATATCCCAACTGTATTAATTAAAAGGTTTTGGATTGTCTCATGAGCAATTTATTCATTTAGAGAAGTAGGTAAACGTTTCATGTTTTCCATTTTCTTTAGATCAGCTTTTATCTAAAACCGAATTATTATCCGTTTTTGATGGAAAGGGATAACACATTTATCCAAAGTTGGTTTAAAAATGCTTTAAATCAGTAGCTCATGAAGTAGGTGAATCAATGAAAAGATCATTAGGTACCCAGAAATTCCTAGTACCTACCTATGGATTATTGGCATCTTACATTTTCGCGGGATAACTGCTTTTGAAGGTCAGTGGGGGCGAAGAGTTTCCCCAAGTGTCCTCCCCTACCGCTCTCTATGATTGTTGAGGTCCTACACCAACAGCGGTTCACTCAAATGAGATCCAGCAGGTCGCAGCAGCGTCAGTCTCGCCCCACAACCGCGGACGCCAGTTGAGGAATCTCCTTTTCTTCCTCCGTGAGGGTCATGACTTGCATTTCGAAGGTTTCTTTCTTCTTTCGGGGCTGTTCCTGGGTTGATTCAGGCAGCACGCGCTCTCTGTTGAGATTTCTTGGTAGCTTCCTGGGAGGGAAGTCGGCTTGCTTCAGATTTGTGGGTTTCCGGTGGCCTGATGATCCTTTCCAGGGAAGTAGTACGCGGTGGAAAACCCGTACAGATGAACTCAAATGGGGTGAGGATGTGAAGACTTACAAGGTGGAATGGCTCTATTCCGGATGACTCGTGTCTTGACTTCACGTGGTCCCGGGGAGTTCTCGAATTTGTTCTGGATTTAAGTTCCAAAGGTAGGAAGTATAATTCGGTTTTCAGGAAACAGGGTGCGTTTCGCTGCGTCGCTGGGGTCTTTCCTGGGTGTGGAAGTGATCCAGTGGCGTTTGTTTCAACGTCGGAAAATTGTTATAACGATTCTACTTAGTACATCAAACGATCGTCAACTTTTTCCGACGGAGTTGCGAAGGTCTATTCTTGTATTTTTTTCAGCGTTCTTGGGTGTAAACTTCCGTGTAGTCAGCCGTAGGGTTTTTTTTTTTTTGTTTTTTTTTTTTTCGTAACCTCGAGTCCACTGATCGAAAATCACTGTGAAATGTCCTACCGACTGCGCCACTTATAATTCTGGTCGAATAAAACAATTCTTTCTAAAAAGCCGTTTTATTCGACCAGAATAATTATTACAAGTTCGATACATATCGTATCGATATTTTCAAAAAGTATCGGGTCGATATTTTCGTAAAGTATCGATAATGATTAATGATCGATGGTTACCACGTAACCAAAGCTTGAAGTGAGGATTTATCAAGTTTAAATTGTTATATGAGTCGAATAAATTTGCTAATTGAAAAAAAATTCATGAAAGTGAGAAGTTTTGAGTTCAGGCGAAGTTTCCTGCAATTCGCCGTAGTGGAAATTTAGCGCTACGAACTCTTTCGGTTTAAAATTAATATCACTGTGCGAATTTAAAAAAAAAAAACATTCAAATATCCTACGTGTAACGTAGGACAGCCTACTATTTAATAAACTTTTTACGATCATCTTATTAACAAGTCAAGATTCACGGCCCAACAATCCGACAAGTTTGTTCACATTGGCGAAGGTTAGGTTAGGTTAGGCACTCAGTGTGGTTAGTGCCTCCCGTTTATTTTATTCCCCTCCTTGTATTTATTCAATGCGGGGACGTTCCTGTTTCTACGGTCCAAAAGTCCAATTTGTTCCCGAAAAAGTTCCCTGTTTAGCAACACTGTAATTTTGAGGCTTTATCTTGAGCGAGGACTATGAATTCCGCCCTTAGCCTTCAATATCAGTTTTAATTGTTGGGTGAAACTTGGCCCTTACTCAACCTGGCAATCAGGGAATTGAAAGTAATTTCTTTATGACGCTGAAATCGTACGTTAAAGAAGTGGTGAAAGTGGCCCTCAGGATTATATTTTCAACTTTAAGAACTGATTCCTAATGCCCATAAAATGTAGCGCAAGTGCATTTCATTTCTCTCTGTGACTAACAAACATCGTTCGCAGAGCAACAAAGTTCTGGTATTCCAAACCATTCTTAAATTGAGGGAAGCGGTTGATTCTTAAAACCGTTCGATTTCCGATTTCGATTCGAAACAGCCAGCACTGCTCTGCAAACTATATTGTTGTTTACCTTCTCTCCTCTCCTGTGGTGGTCTGGGCCTGTCCTGTGGGGGCCGACTACTTCGGTTGTTCTGGTAGCCGTTTTGATAGCCCCCACCACCGTTGTTTTGGTCCTTGTAGTACCCTCCGCTTTCCCGGTCCCTGTCGCCCCGATAACCTCCATCGCCTCGGTATCCTCCTGGTGACAAACAGAATAGGTTAAGTTCTGATGGACAAAGACGCACTGGTGATGAGGCGGAAACATTTACCTCGTCCCCCTTGGCTGTTTCTGGGACCTCCGCCGCCTCGTCCTCCGCCGTAACCTCCTTTGTTACTCCTGTCACCACCTCCACCGCCTCCCCGTCCACGACCTCCTCGCCCTCGATTCGATCCGGCAGTGATGAACCTAACGCACACAATACAATTAAAAAATTGAAACTTTTTTTTTAACTGAAGACTGCGCACTGTTTAGATGTGCGTGTTCATACCCATCGTTAGGCTGTGATTGGTTTTGCGACCACTGTTCCGTCTGGGAGGCCCAGTCGTCGTCACCCCGGCCGCCCATGGGAGGCGCCGGCGTCGATTCGGCCGGCAACGTCGTCCATGCAGTCACCGGCTGATGCGGCTGCTGCGGCGTCACCTGCTCCAGCGAATTGCCGCTCGGCGCGTTCCACGCTTTTTCTTCGTCAGATTGCTGAAAATTCATAACAGAAACACAAATCAACAAACAAACGGAATGAAACCAATTGAGAGGATATTAGCCGGTCGGTTTCTATGTCAGTTAACAATCACATGGCACGGTGCGGACGAATCTCTGGGGCCAACGGGATTTTCAAATGAATTCTGCGATTGAGGGCAAGTGGCTCATATGAGTTTGATTCTAATCAATAGTTGTGATCATACGAACGAGACTCAGGTTATAATCATTGCCACTTTTTGGGGGAAATGAGTTCTTAAAGAGATCCTCCACCAACTTCTCTGTTGCAGCGGCCGGTTCTGGCACGCAGGTCCTACCTGTTATGGTTTAGGGGGTTGTATGTGGATTTAGGTTTAGAGTCTTAACTTTAAAACAGAAGAGTTAGAGTCTTAACTTTAACTTAGACAACAGGTTACTATTTCTGGCGATATAGAAACGGAGGGGTCTGAGAACCATGCGAATTCACCGTGGGACTAAATAGGGACTACATGAATCCTCAATGGTTCATATTATATTATGAATACTTATATTACGGTTATTCATGGTTACAAGTTGATAAAAATCTTGAAAAAGCCCTTCGCATTAATTTTCATTTACCCCTTTGCTATCTATCAGTTGAGGACAACACGAGAAAGGGTGATACGCCCTTTACACTTTTGCGTCAGCCAGATGGTTAATATAGGAATTTTTGAAATTGGGTTCCTGGTCACCGGACCCATTTTGAAAATGCTCTAAATATTTCAGTTAACATAAAAGTACTCGTATGATAACTGGGTGATTTGGGATGGAGTTGAAGGTGGCTCATATGTGCAAATAACCCATTTTGGAAAAATTGGACATTTTTTACTTTGAGTTTCTGCCAGACGGTCCAACCGGATTCAGTTGATAGGGTTCGACGCACGATTTTGTCCTCTTGAAAAAAGAACAGTGCAACCTTTGTTGTCAGGCGCTTCCTTCTGGGTGAAAATGGCCAAATACCAAATGTAAAAGAAAATCGCGGTATTCGGCTATCAAAAGTTGAGCTCTGTTGCTCCCAGAGAGGTTTCTTTCAACGTTAACTGTACAAGAAAAAAATATATGCAAATATGCTCAAAATCCGAGCCCTAATTAAATTTGGGGGAAAAGAAGTCAAGAAAATCAGTCTCAGACACTGTGCCAAAACGTCTATAAATTAACAGTGATTTCATCTGATGAAATAGAAAACAACAGGGCTGATCGTACCTACAATACAGAAGTTCTTTGCTTGGAGAGAGCAAAAAATGCAAAAATCGGGGGACACTGAAGATTTTTTTTTTTTTTACTATGTCACCGCATTGTTTGGCAATTCAGCCACACGCGTTCTTGCAGCCCAATAAAGACTAGAGATGGCGTGGGATGCTGTCAGCGCAGGTGTTGGTTTTGGAAATGTGGCTCATACAGTGTTGACTCTAATCAAATTCTGATCAAACATCAAGTTCATACGAACGAGACTCAGGTTATAATCATTGCCACAGTATGGGTTTTTGGTTGAATACGAGTGGGTTCACATGGCGTCATAAACGGTATGTGTCTGATGAGCGTCTAGAGAGCCAAGCGTGGGGGAAACGTTTACATGGACGCATTACGAATTATCAAAGCAAATTCAATTGTGTTCAGTAACCGGCTTGTTGTGGCTTTGTTCTTGAATTTTGTGTGTCGGGAAAAATTGCTCCATGTAGGTATAAGGTATTTGGGGCTATCTAACTGCTCAATTTTCATCTCAATTTTCCCTCTGCTAAATTTTTAGTAATACATAATTACATTTGTTTGTCTTAGGCACGTAGGTATGTAATGATCAGCTGTGAAATAATATTATGCAGGTATAATTGTTCCCTAGCTCCTTACCAAGAAGTCACACATTGCCTGTTCATTCCTTAAGATAGGATTATGGTTCATTCCTTAATAGTTCTAAGGTTACCGTTAAATGTGGTATTGATGATTAAATGTGGTATTGTGGTAATATTATTACAATATTTTTGGGTAATAAGTTATATGGACTAATTAAAGTTCTAAAGTTCTAAAATTAGATTGAATTTGTAGATTATTTGTCTTAAAGACTGATATAAGACTAGATTAGTTCTAAAATTAGATTGAATTTGTAGATTATTTGTCTTAAAGACTGATATAAGACTAGATTAGTTGTCTAAAAGACTTCTTTTCGTGATATTTATTTTTCTTTAGTTGTTTCCAAGGTTTATACGGTTTTCAATCAACACATTTTGAGTAAATATGGACCTTCAGTTTCTGAAAGTGTTACCTTAAAATTTGAGGCGGATTTTTCAATTAAAAGACTAAATTTGAAATACTACCATAATTTATTTTCACAACCCTGTTCAGGTGAAATTTTTGACTGGTTGAATCTATGAAGGCAAACTTCGGGAACACTTCTGAGAACCCAAAGATGAATAATCGAAAGAAAAAAAATTATAAAGATCGGAGAAAATTTTCTGCACATTTCTGAGAAGGAAAAAGGCGTACAGGCAGAGAATGACCCAGCGAATAGCTAAGACCTGAAACTTATCATAAGAGGTAACTCACCGTTTGGTATGGTAGCTGTCTGTCAATGTGGGGTTGGTGACTCGCAGGCGGCATGTGGGCGATTTGTGGCGCCACCTGGGGCGGGCTTGAGGAGAAACTGGGGTTGTCGAACGTCATCGAAGGTATAGCCGGAGCTTCGGTGTTCTCGGGAGTGTCGATTTCATTTTCCTGGGAGCCCCAAAGAAGAAAAAGAGTAAGAAGAAGAAAAAACCGGAATAATTTAACTAATAATGAAAACCTTAAAGGAGGAAATTCCTTCGGGAATCTCAGCAGGTGAAACCCCATAATAGACATTGTAAGCCATGACGTCACAAACGTGGGGCAAAGTTTGCTGACTTAATCTTACAGTAACCACTTGATGGTTGCAACTGGGGGCGAGCAAAGGGGTCGTATGGGTTATTTGAAGGATCTCATCTTTGAAAATGTCGTCGCTATGATCACAGCAGCAGTTCCTTGGTCTCACCAAATGATGTTAGGAACGCTACATAGGTTTGTTCTTGGACTGTTCTCTACCTAACACTCACGCTCCAGGAACTACATAATCGACCCTCATAACACCTCACGTCACTCCTGGAAGTGGCGGTCGTGGCTAATGAAACTTAGCACTGCGCATGGCGTAGGCACTGATACACGTACACACTCACCCTCCTAGAACAAACCTAATGTCACGCTTACACTTTCGTTCGGTAAAAACTGGAAGAGCCTCATGAAGTTCTCACTTTCGATTCGACAAACTAATTTTGGTTGGTGAATGAATACGGCCAAACCCCTCACTCGCAAGTTGTAACGTCTATTGTAATTCCTTGCATAATCCTTAATAGTTCAGCTTTAATAAAAACATGCACCCCATCTGTGTAAGTAGTACAATTACAACATTTATCATCGAGAGAAAACATTGATTCTCGCTAAGCCAAGTCCCAAAAACTCCCCGGGAGTCCTGCTAAGCTCAGAGCCAGGCAACAGTCAGATTAGAGCTTGTCATTCATTGATTCGAATGAGTGAGAATCCGAAAGTTATCATCATGCAAGTTGCCATCACCAAAGAACCCGAAAAAAAAATCTAAGTCAAAGCAGACAAACGGTCCTGCGTTGACTACCGAACCGCCAAAGATAGTCAGGGAACGAACCTGCATAAAGTCGATCGTTCCGGATTGGAATACTCTCAGATGTGAGGGCGTGAAGTAGGCAGTTTCTATTTGTTGGGGCTGGTTGGCCAAAGGCTGGGCGGGTATGGCCGTCACTATACTCGAGTCCACGTCGGCCGGGTGGACTTGAGACAGCGGTTGTCCAGTGCCTGAAACAATTTATACGCCCGAATCGATGAAATTGGAGTAGTTCAAGAAAGCGACGAGTGAGTGTGAACAGATCGATCAGAATTGGAAGTGTCATTTATTGAAGAAATGAGTGGGAATCCAATAAGCTCATCATGCATGGCACCAATGTTAATGAGAACCAGGAAAGAAGCATAGATACCCCAAAAAACGAGTTAAAAAATGGCTCCATCCCTGTTAGGCGCTCCTGGTAACGTTTCAACTTTTCCAGTGTGTCCTGGTTGGCAACACTGCACATTAGTACCCCCAAGCACCGGCCGTTATTGTACAGAATGCTTACTTGGCTGAAATGTGTGCGAGATCGGTTGAGGAGGAGGTTGCGAGATCTGGTTGGGGATGGGTTCGGGGTCTTCTGGGGCGGTAGGCACTTCGACCGGGAGAGACTGCAACAACAATGGGTGACGGGATGTTGCCACAAAACACAATTAGTAACACAGGATTTCCGTCACTCACCTCAATCACGGGCGTGGGTTCGGGTACAACGGGTTCGGGAACTTCAGGAGCCGGAGCGATAGTGTCGAAATATCCTGACGTGGCGATTTCCAGCAGCTTGCTCTTGAGAGCTGAGTATGTCGATCCGAAAGCCTCTTTGCCTTTACCTTCGATCAAATGGTGCATCGTCTCGGCCGGGGTTTGAAACATGTCCTGAAACAAAGAGTTTTTTTAGCTCTTCCACCTGGCGACTCTGCGTATACCCTGATTCACTCCGGTACTCACCACGAATGCCATGGGTTCTTCTTTTTTTGGTGTCAGCTCCTCGTACAGATCGTCGATAGCCTGAAGTTCCTGGTCTGTCAGTTTGACTTTGGATTTTCCACCAACGAGATCATCCCTTACAATTGGGGTCCCCATGCTTGCCAGTACATCCTAAGCAAAAAGACCACAACAATCACGAAGCACAGCCCACGTTGTCCACACTGTTAAAAAGCTACTCACGTTTATTAAGAGTATTTCCTTAGTCCGTGCCAAATCCTGAGCTGCCTTTTCAGCAGCCTCCTTCCTCGCCTGTTTTTTCTGAGCCTTAGCCGAGTCGTTCGCCAGAACCTGGAGCTGTTTTGAAAGCTCCCTGGCGAACTCCAAGTGGGCCAAGACGTTATCATATTTGGAAACCGCCTCGAGTTGGTCGGCTTTCAATTCCTTTCCGCTCTTTTGGGTTTCGCGGTAGCCATCGAGTTTGGCCTGGAAAGTAGACAGAAGTAGTTGTAAGTAGTTGTAGTATGATTTTGAGAGATGGATGAGCTAAGAGAGGTGGAAGGGCTATTGAGCCGGGGTTTTTTCAGATGGCTCCCACCAGGGGTTACCACTTGGGTCCATCTCCTGCAGAACGAGAAGTGGGCAGAAAGGGAGACTTATCATCATGGGCAGAACCAAATGCTCAACTCAATGTGCGGCACAGAAACTTGCTGATTTGAATTGGTCGCCAATGAGCGAGGCGTGGTCAGAAAGGGGTGGGGAGAGTCACATTCGAAAGAGGGGGCTACCCCACAAACCAGTCGTCAACATGCGTTGCAAAGGAGCAGCGTGCGTTCACCCTCGAGACCTACTTTTCTAATGGTCATACAGTGGTCGCCAACCACGGTTCCCCTCCGAAATCGGTTCAATATTGGCCGACAATTGACTCTTTCGTGGTGGCACTGTTTCTTTCGTGGAAATCCGTCGCTTTCACTGTACCCTGGAACACCTGAAGGGCAAAATCCGCCAATTCATAGCCAACCTTGCCGTCGATATGCTCGAAAGAGTGGAGCGAAACTCCAAAACTAAAGTAGATCAGTGTATTGCTAATGAGGTCCGCCATTTGCCCGATGTAATCTTCAAAACAACGAAAAACAAACTTTAAAATACGACGTATTAGGTATACGTCGTATACCTAATATAGGATTTAAAAAAAAATCAATAAGTGAAAGAGGTTTTCTTTAATGACTTTTCACTTTCTGCCACACCCAGTATTATGGGGGAGGATGCGTGAGAGCATGGCTAATGGGAGCTGTTGCTCAATCGCAGCAATTGCGCGGTATCAAGACCAGCTGGAGAAATACCTGCTTCCCCTCACGCCAGGCCAGTCATTAGAGCTCCAAAAAGGGGTGTTGAATGCAAAAGGTGGTGCCTATTTTTTTATCTTGTATATCTAGGTGCAAGTAAGTAGATATAAAAAATGGTAGCACCAAATATGTCGGGAGAACTTTGGCGGGTAAAAAACCTCGAAATTTTGGCTGTTTTTTTTTTTTTTTTTTTTTTTCACTCACAACTCCTATACCGTGCGTTGTAGCGAAAAATAGGCTATATAACTAATTAGAGGCCATTAAATCTGCATCGAATGAGTACCCCAATTTAATTATTCGATGAAGGGGTATAGGAAACAAGGCATCAATTGAATTGAATAGATGAGCTCAACCTTTCTGTTACTACGAAATACTAGATGCTCCGGCTCGCTTTGCTCGCCTACGCACCCAGCTGGGGGGCTCCGCCCCCCAGACCCCCCGTGGGCCTCGCTACGCGAGGCCGGTGCCTCGCTTCGCGAGGCCGATCGCTTAAGCAGAATTGTGGGTGAATTGCCGCTTGTGGGAGTATTGCCGCCTGTGAGTGTATATTGCCGCCTGTGGGTGAATTGCCGCCCCCCAGACCCTCCCTAGTGGGTGTATTGCCGCTTGTGGATGTATTGCCCACTGTGGTTGTATATTGCCGCCTGTGATTTGGGTGAATCATGGTATGAAAATGATTAGCCGAGCGAAGTAAGGCCCCCTTGTCAAAGTGCTAGTCTATTAGCTGAGCGAAGTAAGTCAAAGTGCTAGTGAAATCAATTTTCAAAAGTCTACTCTCTACCGCCCGAGCGAGGAACCGCCCCCCCCCCCCCCCTCCTTGCCATAGTGCTAGTGAAATCAAATCAAATTTGAAAACTCATAGGGAAAAAACCCATGGGGCGATATGGGGCTAAAAAGGCCGAGAAGATGATCAGCTGAGCGAAATAAGACGCCCCTCCTGTCAAAGTGCTAGTGAACTCAATTTTGAAAACTCCACCATCATAATAATAGAATAGAACTACCTATGTGGGTGGCTGAGCAAAGCGAGCTCCCTCTGGCCGATAACATGATCGGCAGAGCGAAGTAAGCCCCCCTCCCTCCCCTGTCAAAGTGCTAGTGAAATCAAATCAAAACTCACAGTAAAAAACCTGGTGGGGCGCTATGGGACTAAAATGCCGAGGGGGTAGAGTTAAGTGTCAATTTTGAAAACTCCACCATCATAATAATAGAATAGAACTACCTATGTGGGTGGCTGAGCAAAGCGAGCTCCCTCTGGCCGATAACATGATCGGCAGAGCGAAGTAAGCCCCCCTCCCTCCCCTGTCAAAGTGCTAGTGAAATCAAATCAAAACTCACAGTAAAAAACCCGGTGGGGCGCTATGGGACTAAAATGCCTAGGGGGTAGAGTTAAGTGTCGTTTTCCAAGTATTTTTGGGGAAGACCTATGGAGCTTTCATGGGGCTATACGAAATTAGACCCCCTGTCAACGTGCTAGTGAAATCAAATTTCCACCATCAATAATAATAGAACTACCTATGTGGGTGGCCGAGCAAAGCGAGTCCCCTGGCCGTTAAAATGATCGGCTGAGTGAAGTATGCCCCCCCCCCCTCCCAACCTATCATAGTGCTAGTGAAATCAAATCAAAGTTGAAAACTCACAGGAAAAATATGGGGCTAAAATGGCGAGGGGGTAGAGTTAAGTGTCGTTGGAAGGGAGGGGGTTGAAGGAGGGGAAAATGGAAAAAATCCTTGAGGGCGCTCAACCTATCTCAGAACGTAGAGCATTTTTGAATTTCTAGAGATTTTCAAGAATATTATATATATTAGTGATATAGATTATTTATAAGGGTCTTGCGTGATCGCTCGTACATAAGTAAGGACCCCCTGTCAAAGTGCTAGTGAAATCAAATTTGAAAACTCCACCATCAATAATAGGAGAACTACCTATGTCGGTGGCCGAGCAAAGCAAGACCCCTCTGGCTAATAAAATAATCGCCCGAGCGAAGTATGCCCCCCCTCCCACCCTGTCATAGTGCTAGTGAAATCAAATCATAGTTGAAAACTCACAGGAAAAATATGGGGCTAAAATGGCGAGGGGGTAGAGTTAAGTGTCGTTTTCCAAGTATTTTTGGGGAAAGTAAGGCCCCCTGTCATAGTGCTAGTGAAATCAAATTTGCAAAGCCTTCCCTTGATAATAATAGAACTACCTATGTCGGTGGCCGAGCATTGCGAGTCCCCTGGCCGTTAAAATGATCGGCCGAGTGAAGTATGCCCCACCTCCCACCCTGTCATAGTGCTAGTGAAATCAAATCATAGTTGAAAACTCACAGGAAAAATATGGGGCTAAAATATGTAATTTATTACATATAAATATGTAGGTAGGTAGGACAATTGAATCCCCTGGCCGGTATAATGAAAACAAAGAAAAAATATGGGGCTAAAATGGCGAGGGGGTAGAGTTAGTGTCGTTTTCCAAGTATTTTTGGACGTAGAATCCCCTGGCGGATAAAATGATTCCCTGAAAATTTCATCAAAATCGAATCAATAGTGGCTTAAATCCCCACTCCTTTTCTTTAGTTGAAGGAGGGGAAAACGGAAAAAATCCTTGAGGGCGCTCAACGTATCTCAGAATTAAGATCATTTTTTTTTATTTTATTTTTATTTTAATTTTTTTTTTTTTCAAATTAAATTAAATTTTTCGATAATCGATTCAGTTTAAATCGATTCTACTTTTCTCGATAATCGATTCAATTTAAATCGATTCATTTAATTTACGTCCGTCCGGGAGAGATCACGTAGACCTTGCTTGCGCCCCTTAAAGGCTGATGTCCCACCCGCTCAGAGTGAAGAGTGAGGGCGGGGGGATAGAGGGTGTTGAGAGGATGGGAGTGAAGCCGAGCCAGAATTCACCCGACGCGATGGGTCGGTGGCGACGGCCCAGTTTTTTCAAAACTCAACTCTCGCTCAAAATTCACTCGATTTCGAAATGAATTTGGTCGATATCAAGTATTAAAATTCGGATCTCTAGGTAGGCGTAGGACGAAACGCGAGAAAAATCCGTCTATTAACGACGGAATAAATCGAAAAAATTAATTCAGCGAATTCGCGCGCGCCAAAAAATTCGCGCAATTCGCTTATCGGACGTAAAATTGGTCGAGGAATCCGAATCCGGTGAAAAAAATAGGGGTTCCCATTTGAAATAAGAAAGTTGATGTCAATTGCGCGGATTTGCGCGCATTTTTGGGGGTGCTCAACCCCCCTACAAAGACTTAAACGGTCGCCCGAGACGATAGGAAAAATCGGCGTATTTTTACGACTTACCGTTTAGTCAGAGTAGGCGATTGACATACAGACACACACACCCACAGACAGAGACGATGAGAATTAGTGGTATAGAATTTGAAATTTGAAAACTCCACCATCAATAATAGGAGAACTACCTATGTCGGTGGCCGAGCAAAGCAAGACCCCTCTGGCTAATAAAATAATCGCCCGAGCGAAGTATGCCCCCCCTCCCACCCTGTCATAGTGCTAGTGAAATCAAATCATAGTTGAAAACTCACAGGAAAAATATGGGGCTAAAATGGCGAGGGGGTAGAGTTAAGTGTCGTTTTCCAAGTATTTTTGGGGAAAGTAAGGCCCCCTGTCATAGTGCTAGTGAAATCAAATTTGCAAAGCCTTCCCTTGATAATAATAGAACTACCTATGTCGGTGGCCGAGCATTGCGAGTCCCCTGGCCGTTAAAATGATCGGCCGAGTGAAGTATGCCCCACCTCCCACCCTGTCATAGTGCTAGTGAAATCAAATCATAGTTGAAAACTCACAGGAAAAATATGGGGCTAAAATATGTAATTTATTACATATAAATATGTAGGTAGGTAGGACAATTGAATCCCCTGGCCGGTATAATGAAAACAAAGAAAAAATATGGGGCTAAAATGGCGAGGGGGTAGAGTTAGTGTCGTTTTCCAAGTATTTTTGGACGTAGAATCCCCTGGCGGATAAAATGATTCCCTGAAAATTTCATCAAAATCGAATCAATAGTGGCTTAAATCCCCACTCCTTTTCTTTAGTTGAAGGAGGGGAAAACGGAAAAAATCCTTGAGGGCGCTCAACGTATCTCAGAATTAAGATCATTTTTTTTTATTTTATTTTTATTTTAATTTTTTTTTTTTCAAATTAAATTAAATTTTTCGATAATCGATTCAGTTTAAATCGATTCTACTTTTCTCGATAATCGATTCAATTTAAATCGATTCATTTAATTTACGTCCGTCCGGGAGAGATCACGTAGACCTTGCTTGCGCCCCTTAAAGGCTGATGTCCCACCCGCTCAGAGTGAAGAGTGAGGGCGGGGGGATAGAGGGTGTTGAGAGGATGGGAGTGAAGCCGAGCCAGAATTCACCCGACGCGATGGGTCGGTGGCGACGGCCCAGTTTTTTCAAAACTCAACTCTCGCTCAAAATTCACTCGATTTCGAAATGAATTTGGTCGATATCAAGTATTAAAATTCGGATCTCTAGGTAGGCGTAGGACGAAACGCGAGAAAAATCCGTCTATTAACGACGGAATAAATCGAAAAAATTAATTCAGCGAATTCGCGCGCGCCAAAAAATTCGCGCAATTCGCTTATCGGACGTAAAATTGGTCGAGGAATCCGAATCCGGTGAAAAAAATAGGGGTTCCCATTTGAAATAAGAAAGTTGATGTCAATTGCGCGGATTTGCGCGCATTTTTGGGGGTGCTCAACCCCCCTACAAAGACTTAAACGGTCGCCCGAGACGATAGGAAAAATCGGCGTATTTTTACGACTTACCGTTTAGTCAGAGTAGGCGATTGACATACAGACACACACACCCACAGACAGAGACGATGAGAATTAGTGGTATAGATAGACTAGATGCTCCGGCTCGCTTTGCTCGCCTACGCACCCAGCTGGGGGGCTCCGCCCCCCAGACCCCCCGTGGGCCTCGCTACGCGAGGCCGGCGCCTCGCTTCGCGAGGCCGATCGCTTAAGCAGACATGTGGGTGAATTGCCGCTTGTGGGTGTATTGCCACCTGTGGGTGTATTGCCGCCTGTGAGTGTATATTGCCGCCTGTGGGTGAATTGCCGCCCCCCAGACCCCCCCCTAGTGGGTGTATTGCCGCTTGTGGATGTATTGCCCACTGTGGTTGTATATTGCCGCCTGTGATTTGGGTGAATCATGGTACGAAAATGATTAGCCGAGCGAAGTAAGGCCCCCTTGTCAAAGTGCTAGTCTATTAGCTGAGCGAAGTAAGTCAAAGTGCTTGTGAAATCAATTTTCAAAAGTCTACCCTCTACCGCCCGAGCGAGGAACCCCCCCCCCCCCCCCTCCCTGCCATAGTGCTAGTGAAATCAAATCAAATTTGAAAACTCATAGGGAAAAAACCCATGGGGCGATATGGGGCTAAAAAGGCCGAGAAGATGATCAGCTGAGCGAAATAAGACGCCCCTCCTGTCAAAGTGCTAGTGAACTCAATTTTGAAAACTCCACCATCATAATAATAGAATAGAACTACCTAAGTGGGTGGCTGAGCAAAGCCAGCCCCCTCTGATCGGCAGAGCGAAGTAAGCCCCCCCCTCCCCTGTCAAAGTGCTAGTGAAATCAAATCAAAACTCACAGTAAAAAACCCGGTGGGGCGCTATGGGACTAAAATGCCGAGGGGGTAGAGTTAAGTGTCGTTTTCCAAGTATTTTTGGGGACGACCTATGGAGCTTTCATGGGGCTATACGAAATTAGACCCCCTGTCAACATGCAAGTGAAATCAAATTTCCACCATCAATAATAATAGAACTACCTATGTGGGTGGCCGAGCAAAGCGAGTCCCCTGGCCGTTAAAATGATCGGCCGAGTGAAGTATGCCCCCCCCCCCCCTCCCAACCTGTCATAGTGCTAGTGAAATCAAATCAAAGTTGAAAACTCACAGGAAAAATATGGGGCTAAAATGGCGAGGGGGTAGAGTTAAGTGTCGTTTTCCAAGTATTTTTGGGGAAAGGGGAAGTATTTTTGGGGAAATTAAGGCCCCCCTATCAAGTGCTAGTGAAATCAAATTTGAAAAGCCTTCCCTTGATAATAATAGAACTACATATGTTGGTGGCCGAGCAAAGCGAGTCCCCTGGCCGTTAAAATGATCGGCCGAGTAAAGTATGTCCCCCCTCCCGCCATGTCATAGTGCTAGTGAAATCAAATCAAAGGTGAAAATTCACAGGAAAAATATGGGGCTAAAATGGCGAGGGGGTAGAGTTAAGTGTCGTTGGAAGGGAGGGGGTTGAAGGAGGGGAAAACGGAAAAAATCCTTGAGGGCGCTCAACCTATCTCAGAACGTAGAGCATTTTTGAATTTCTTGAGATTTTCAAGAATATTATATATATTAGTGATATAGATTATTTATAAGGGTCTTGCGTGATCGCTCGTACATATAGATCCTTGTTTGGGGGGGGGGGGGGGGGGGGGGGGGAAGGGAAGTAAGGACCCCCTGTCAAAGTGCTAGTGAAATCGAATTTGAATACTCCACCATCAATAATAGGAGAACTACCTATGTTGGTGGCCGAGCAAAGCAAGACCCCTCTGGCTAATAAAATAATCGCCCGAGCGAAGCAAGACCCCCCCTGTCATTTGAAAAGTTTGAAAAAAGCCTCCCCTGGCTGGTAAATTGATCGGCCGAGCGAGAAACCCCCCCCCCCCCCCCCCCCCTTGGCAACGTGTCAAATTTGACAACTCACAGGAAAAAAACCCTGGGGTGCCATCAATAGTTAGGTAGTTGCTCGCCTACGCACCCAGCTGAGTAACCCTAGTGGGGTGCATAGCATCGATGGACACGTTCATAACCCTGCATCAAGGTCAACTGCTCCTTCAACATCACAGGAAAAATGTGGGGCTAAAATGGCGAGGGGGTAGAGTTAAGTGTCGTTTTCCAAGTATTTTTGGGGAAAGTAAGGCTCCCTGTCATAGTGCTAGTGAAATCAAATTTGCAAAGCCTTCCCTTGATAATAATAGAACTACCTATGTCGGTGGCCGAGCATTGCGAGTCCCCTGGCCGTTAAAATGATCGGCCGAGTGAAGTATGCCCCCCCCTCCCACCCTGCCATAGTGCTAGTGAAATCAAATCATAGTTGAAAACTCACAGGAAAAATATGGGGCTAAAATGGCGAGGGGGTAGAGTTAGTGTCGTTTTCCAAGTATTTTTGGACGTAGAAGCCCCTGGCGGATAAAATGATTCCCTGAAAATTTCATCAAAATCGAATCAATAGTGGCTGATAAAAAGTATGCCCCCCCTCCCACCCTGTCATAGTGCTAGTGAAATCAAATCATAGTTGAAAACTCACAGGAAAAATATGGGGCTAAAATGGCGAGGGGGTAAAGTTAAGTGTCGACATACAGACACACCCACAGACAGAGACGATGAGAATTAGTGGTATAGATTACCGCGTCTTAATTGAAACCAAAACCGTAACTAAGAATTCGTAACTTGACACACTAGGGGCCGGTTTTTGAAACCATAGTCAAATCACCGTAAACGAGTGGTTTGGTGACCACCGTCAAACGCGATTTTACAGCCGCTATTTTGTCGGCGTTTTTAGAACCATAGTCAGCGTTCCGACAGCTGACCACGCCGTAAAATTTTGGCGCCTTGAATATTTTCCCTAGGTGAACTTTTTTCGTCATTGCGGGTTTTGACAACTCATTTGTGAGGAAGGAGTTCACATTTCCCGCTTCTTCTGCCTTCAACATGTCATTATTTCGGGCGTTATTTGAGCGAAAAAAGTAAACAATTATCTCCATCTCTTTCTACCACTCCCCACACTC
The DNA here is from genome assembly GCA_955831195.1 of Pilophorus perplexus. NCBI lineage: Eukaryota > Metazoa > Arthropoda > Insecta > Hemiptera > Miridae > Pilophorus > Pilophorus perplexus. The sequence continues at coordinate 16,360,222 of OY037008.1, forward strand.
CGCGGCGCGGAGTCCGCGGAGTCCAGGGCGCGCCGTCTCGTTAGTCAGTTGTTCCTCGTCAACCAATGAAAGCGGTGGTCACGGCTCCGTAAAAATTTGACCCCAGGGTCCTGCTGTGGTTACCGTTTCGTAAAAATAGCGGCCCGTAAAACGGTAACTAAGGTTCAAAAAACGCTTTTTCCGTTTTACGGCCGTCAGAGTCGTCTTTTACGGCCGTCAGAGTCGTCTTTTACGGCCGTCAGAGTTAACTATGGTTTCAAAAACCGGCCCTAGGTAGGTATCTAACGACCAAACGGATCGGACGTATCGTCGACGACGGAGGTGATTTTGATAGCCTATAACCACCTCCAAAACTAGCTGATCAAAATTAGACCACCCTCATGAAAATCTGTTCAGCCGCTCGGGCGTGATGCTGTGATACCAAAAACACATACAAACACAAAAAAACTTCTAAGAGATGAGCGCACCTTTTCATTTTTTGGAAAAGTTGCGCTAAAAAAGGCGGTCAAAAAACGTCGAATTTTTTCCAACTTCGTCCTAAATTGGGATATAGTGGCTTTTACTCGTCTGCAGCTCGGAAACAAGTATTCCTACAGAAAAACTCAGGTAATAAAAGTTGTGCATTGGCTCCATCTCAAATCTAAACGTCCACGGGTGTACCGCAGAACTAGATGCTGCGCAACTTTCATTCCCTGAGTTTTTCTGCAGGAATACAGGTTTCCGAGCTGCAGACGAGTAAAAACCACTATATCCCAGTTTCGGACGAAGTTGGGAAAAATCGTCGTTTTTTTACCGTTTTTTTCTTCCATATACCCCTTCATCGAATAATTAAGTTGGGGGTACTCATTCGATGCAGAATTTAATAGCCTCTAATTAGTTACTTATATAGCACATTTTGGTTTATTATTCTTGGAATAATACACCTATGTTTTCGCGACGGAGGTCGACGACTCCGATCGGCCTCAAAATTTGACATTATCCGTTTCAAAAGGTCTACATTCTAAATCCGAAATGTCCGTCCGCCGTCCAGGCCGTTTTGGGCAGTAGGAATTTTTTTTTAAAAATCTGAAATTTTGACAAAATACTTGGTTTACCATCTAGTTGTGCCCGCAAGGTTTTCAGTCCGATCGCCCAAACCCGTGGGGCGCTATGGGCCTATAATGGGGCTACGGGAGGGGTTTTTTGAAGGCTTTTAGCTATGGGATCGAGTTAGGTGTCGTTTTCGAAGTATTTTTGGACGTAGAATCCATTTTTGGGGGTCCCGGAACGATCCGATTTCACTGGGGCGATCTTTAGGGCTTTCATGGGGCTAAAAATGGGATTTTTGAAGGATCCCAGGATGTTAAATATTTTTCGAGTAAAAAATACAGCATTTTTGAACAAAAAAAATCCAAAAAAAATTTTTTTTGAGATAAAAATCCAAAAAAAAATTTTTTTTTGAATTTTTTCATTGACAGAATTAAATTTCTGCACAAGTAACGTATATCAAAGAATAATAAACCATTGTGTACAATTTGCAGCGTTTTTCGCTAGGACGCACGGTATAGGAGTTGTGAGCGAAAAACCAATATATATGTTTTTTATTTTTTAGCTTGTAAGTATATATATACAAGATTAAAATAAATAAATAAAAAATTAGGCACCAACTTTTGCATTTAGTAATCCCCTAATGAACATCGGGAAAAGACACCCCTCAAACCTAGCAAAGACCAGCCGGCGTCAGCTTGTTTATACTACCTTCATAACGCTGCCCCTTTCCATCGCAGGTCGACACCCAGAGAGTGACAGGGCAAGAGGTATTGAAGGACGGACACTCCCCTGAATGGAAATGCCACCCTGGGAGCCTAGCATCCACGTTAAGGCAGTTCATACCGGCAACAACCCTATTTTCATGGCAGATGGACCCCCACGAATTGACGAGACGAAAGGTACTGAAGGAAGAACACTCCTCCAAAGAGCCATGCCTTCAAGTTAAGGCTGTTCATACTGGCTTAACATAAACGCTGCCTCTTTTTATGACAGGGCGACCAACAAGGACTGACGAGACAAAAGGAAGTACACTCCACTGTGGCTGCAATGCTTCTAAGTTAAGGCAGCTAATATGTACTGGCTTAACAAAGAACCTGCTCATTTTCATGGCTGATTGTCCCACGTGAACCGACGAGACAGAATCTTCTGAAGGAAGGTGACTCCTCCACCATGCCTCCAAGTTGGAGGCTCCAACTTGAGGCTGTTCATACAGACTTACCTATCAAAAACCCTGCTCACTTTTATGGCAGACCCCCAGGGACTGAAGAGACAGAAGATACAAAAGGACGGACACTCCCTGAATGGATGCCTGGAGGGCAGCGTCTCCAAGGCTAATCATCCCACCTTGAAAACAACGCTGCCTTTTTTCATGGCAAGTCGACACCCAGGGACAGACGGGGCAAGAGGTATTGAAGGACGGACACTCCCCTGAATGGAAATGCCCCTCTGGGAGCCTAGCATCCTAGTTAAGGCTGTTCATACCAGAATCATAAAAACGCTGTCGACATTCATGGACCACCAAAAGGTACCTAAACGAAGGACACTCCACTAAACGGAAATATCACGCTGGGAGGCTTGCATGCAGGTTAAGGCTGTTCATGACGCCTTCGTAACAACGTGCACAGAGCAAGTTAGTCAAAATCCAGTAGATATTGTAGGGTTATAAAATTGTTACTGCAAAGTCAAGCATCATAATATGATCGCAATGTTTACAACTGAAGGGTCTGCTGACGAGGAGCATCGCACGAAAATCAGGGTAAATAAACTCCGTCTCGTATTAGTCGACCTACGTCTCATTTAGCTCGAGATCTCCCAGACAGAAACAATTCGGTCGTCTGGCGGCGTCCGGCGACTAAAATTTAATCGGCCGTCGCCATAAAGCTGACTCAACCTGTTTAGTCATCAAGCGAAATGAAATGAGACAGAGGTCTCATCGGAGGAGGGACGGAGCGATAACAATAAAAACGTGATCGAATATTCACCTCGGAAGCCATCTTAGGCCCCTCATGACCTCGGAAATGCCGTTGGAAGAGCCTCGAACGACAGGAATGTTGCAATAGAAGAAAAAATCGGGATAGATTATGAAAATGCGAGGAAATTGAGTGAAGGTGGTTTTGAGTGGTTTCAACGTGGACTGGTAGGATTTGTGTAAGGATGAGAGTTGTGGGAAAGGTTTTGTCTTGCAGAGTGGTACCCATGCATGAGTTGGTTTAATTTCAACAAAACAAACAAGATTTTGAATAAATAATAAATCAATAAGAAAAGTTAGGTAATCAACAAAGGAGCAAAATCGGTGCTTCAGGGGGGTCAACAAGCCCAACGGGTAAGTACGTGAGGCACTTCTACCGCACCCCATGTGCAAATTTGGACGTCTCACTACCAAAACCCCCTTAAATTGATCAGTTCCCGGACGAATTTCACCATCAAAACAGAAAAAACCCGTCGAGAGCTTAGCACATGGGCAACATGGCGACGGCTTGGGGGACGGCCCGGCATCGCGAAGCACCCGGTGCCCCGAACAACGTGACGACAAAAAAATTAAAGTTTCCCCACTTACTTTTCGCTTCTCCAAATTGCGGATTTTGTGATCGATGATGATGATCCCCTGTCTGAGAGGTTCGTTGGCGTCGATCGACGCTTGTTTCTCCAACCTTGCTACGGATGCAGTAGGCATTCTTCACAGGGATAAAGAAACAGAGCACCACTTTCGATATTTTTCCTTCGGTTTTGGACAAATCCATCCGGTCACGGCCACCAGGCTGGCCAACATGACAAAACGCGGGATCGATCTCCAGCGCTCGCCGCGGGAACGATCGATAACGTTTTTAGGTGACATCCTTTTTGACATGGCCGCTGTTCTATTTCTAATAGGTAATTATTATTAGAAAAATAAATTATTTATTTCGAATAGGTAAATTTCAATTTTAAAAAGTGCATAACGCATTTAATTTTGGTCTATTCGAAAAAAAAAAACGCTGCAAATTTTACACAAGGGTTTTTTAGCGCAACCTTTTTCCAAAAAATGGAAAGGTGCGCTCACCTCCTCGACATGTATGTTTTTTTTTGTTTGTTTGTTTGTGTACAGAGCATCACGCCCGAGCGGCTCAACAGATTTTCATGAGGGTGGTCTCATTGTGATCAGCGAGTTCGTGGGGTGGTTATAGGCTACCTTGATTTTTCCTCCCTCATCCCTTTCATCGGTTTTCGGGAGGTACTTCACGACGAAAGTTGTTTATCTCTGATGTGTAACTAAGGAAGCCTCAATAGGGGGACGAAAGTTTTTGTCCGATTTCGTTGGTACAAGGGTCTATGGAATGAGCTTTTTAGGCTGATTCCAACGACTCCAAAACGATTTTTGCAGCCTGAGCCGTTCGTTACCTCTGATCGGCATAAGGTTTTCTTAAGCATCGGTCGTTAGGGTGCAGTTGTTAACGTAATGAGCATCACGTGGATATTTTTGATGTGCTGTGTGGCATAGTTTGGTCGCTAGATACCTACTGTTTCTTAGTTTCTCTCGTAATAACAAAAAGGTTGCGCTCATCTATTCAATTCAATTGATGGCTTGTTATTCTTTGGTTACTATCATAATTATGTATAGTTGTATAATATACAACTATACATAATCATATTATATATAATTGTTATATATATTATTCAAATGTAATAATTATAAATAAGATTATAATAATTATATTATATAATAATTATATATAAATTATTGTAGTATATTATTATTATTATATATATAATAATTCTATATAAATTATTTATAGTGCAAAAATTAATTCTGTGTCAATAACAAATATTTTTGAAAAAAAAGTGGGACCTCAAAAAAAGGATTATGCGCCCAAAATTACTCGGAAAATATTTGACTTCCTGGGAGCCCATTGGAAGCCCCAAGAGAGCCCAATAGGTAGAACCCCACGGTGATATCGAATCGCTCTGGTTCCCCCTAAAATGGATTTTACGTCCAAAAATACTTCGAAACGATACCTAACCCTCCATAAAAAAAAAAAAAAAAAACTCCTGTACCCCCTTTTTAGCCCCACGGATTTGGTCGATCGGGCTGAAAACCTTGCGGGCACAACTAGATGGTAAACCAAGTAGGTATTTTGTCAAGATTTCAGATTAAAAAAAAATTCCTACTGCCCAAAACGGCTCGGACGGCGGACGGACATTTCGTTTCAGGATTCCAGACATCCTGAAATGGATGTCTAATTTTGAGATCGATCTGAATTTTCGACCCCCGTCGCCATTCATAGGTGCCGAGATTAATAAACTAGAACACATTAATATTAGAGAGCTCAGTTTTGTAACCACGGTATTGTCGGACGGGTCTTATATCCACAAAAAACGGCTAAACTCAAAAAGGGCGTTTGTCGCCTACAATTACATTGTAGCAAAATTAAAGTAGACATGTCCTACCGGACGCTAAAATGGCCAGTATCTGAGAGCCACCCACCCCTAGAATAAAATTTCTTCTTGGCGACAATGAAATAATACTGGCTACTAGCGGCCCGCTACTGGCTACGTCACCCAACGTTTTTCGTCATCTATTCGCCAAAACGAATTTTTGCTAGTTTTCGAATTTGTTTGAACCTTTTTAAGGGAACTTTCGAAGCTCAGATAAGCCAAATGGAGCAACATTTTGGTACCTAAGTAGTTTTAGACTTTTCTCGTCATCTGTCGTCACGGCTACCTCGAGGTAGCCGTGACGACAGATCTGCCGAGCGAATTTTATATCGAACACATATTTCACATACCTAATACATCTTGGGTTTTGCCACGTATAAATAATATAGGTATGTCAGGTACCTATCACCTGCCACACAAGTTAGTATAAATCTGAGCTCTCCCCTTTGTGTGTTTTGTGTATGACGGTCTCCCCAACGACCCCTTACCACGGTAGGTATAAGACATACTGCGGTAAGGGGACGGTTAAAGGGGTCGTTATACTTAGTATAGGTTTGTTCCAGGTCGGTCGGATGGCGTCTGTCGACAGCAGTCCCAATGCCTTCTGAATCGCTGTTGAGTTCTGTCGAACAACCCACCTGCTGACCTGGAACGCGAACTGTCGACAAAATTTGTTGAACCAAGTCACGTGAATCACCGTGAAGTAATGCTACAACAATTTAATTACTTCACGGTGATTCACGCGACAGTAAAGTTAATATGGAAAAATCCAAGTGATAAACTCGGATACTTTTTGGTTTATTGTGTTCAGAATAAACAACCTCTTTCGAGAGAGGAGTATCATAAGGACGGGAATGAGTCGTATAAAGTGTTTGAGGGTATCTACGAGGACTTCGGGAGGACGCGAGTACAACTTGACACGCCGAGCACCAAAATAAAAGGTTTGTTCCAGGTCTGACTGCGTCTGTCGACAGAACCCGACCGCACATACTCCAGCTATCGGTTTCCGCCCAACTTACGATCGACCTGGAACAGCAGTTTCTAAACTGCGCATGTCTCCGGCGATCTGTTAACATTCCGTCAAACCTGGAACAAACCTAAAGTGAGAGGGTTATGAGAGAGGTTTCAACTGGGCTTCTGAGTACGCCAACAATATAGGTACCTGCGCCTGATTTGGATCGTGGTTAAACAACCAAACTGACCATCTCCAAGTGTGCAACATGGCACAACATCAAGAGGAACTTTTCGGGAACTATATTGCAATAAATCATCCTAGAAACGATGAAAAACTGTGCATTGTTACTAAACATGTATTTAATTATTCGTTTGCGCGAACAAAAAAAAAAAAAAAAAAAAAAAAAACTGCCAGATAAATTATTACCACTTACGCATGGCATGGACATGTCTCTAGTATTCTTGTAAACATTGCATTTTTATAGTAGAAATTTTCGTTCTCACGTACCCCAGCCAATAGACATATCGAAGTCAACAATAAAATTTATAGGATTTAATCCTACCTCCATCTCATCTGAACACGAGCTCACCATGGCGGTAGCGGGAGTAGGGCAATGTTTATATCCAGAAGTTGTGCGACGTTTTCAATAGCGACGAAACTACTCGGGTAATTTTCCGTTATACCCCCCCCCCCCCCCCCCCCATTCGATTTTGGTTGGCTTTGGGTGCCTTAAAGCCATCGGGAGGGGCTCGAAATCGAGTACGGGTGGGTGGGGGTGTTATAACTGAAAAGAGCTCGAATTTGGGTGCCTTAAAGCCATCGGGAGGGGTGTTTATGAACACGAAATCGAGTGGGGGGGGGGGGGGGGGGTATAACGGAAAGGTACCACTACTCGTCCAATCAGGAAACGGATATCACCACCCGATCTTTTGAATCTAGAACCATACGGTATGGTCCATACCTAACAGTTACTCAAAACAGCCTAAGATAAGTTGTGCCATGGTGCTCTGACAACGATGACATGTAGGTGACCTAACAAAGAGTTCCTCACTCGTTCACGCTTGAAAGCTCTCGCTGCTCATCATTCTTGTCTCGGGAAAAAAATTGAACAAATCAACATTTTGTACTTAATTCTTTTTTTTTTTTTAATTAATAAATTCACAAAATTGAGACAAACTTACTCCGGCCATGCCAATCTACATTTCACAATCGAAAAAAGAAAATACCTAATAAACCTGTCTTAGCAGACCTACAAGTGTGGACAAAAAACTTTCTTTTCGACTTTCATGAAATTCGTACCTAATCAATTACATACACTGTTGAACACATGTACATGTACAATGTTGAATAGATGTACCTTTGGGTGCCCTGTAGATTTACAGGGGTCCTCTCTTTAGGAACAGACTGAGGGTCTGGTACAAAATAAAATCTAAATCAAAACTATAAACAAAGAAGACTTTTTTTAACGAAAGAAATCAGGAATACAAGTGTTCTTATTCTAATGTTTTACAGATGGTTCGAAAGAACACCAAGAATGGGAGCGAGGTTTACTCCGATTTCTGCAATGAAGAAAAAAGTGATGTAGTGTGTGTATCAGAATGTTTGTTTTAAAACAGAAATTTAACTCACTTCAGCATTCTGCTGTTCAGCTTTCCAAGCGTCAAGAATTTCGGAGCAGTTGGTGAGGTTTCTTGCCGGCTCCCAAGTGTCTGAAGTAGGTGTGTAACCCTTCCATCTAACGAATCACGGATAACATCAGTGAGTTGCGGTTATGAAGATACTATGTTACAAGTAAGTTAAGGAGAGGGCGCCACAGACGAACTATGATTACCCTTATCCGTCATAGTCATAGTATTGAAATGATGCCAACCTGATTTTGTATTCAATTTTTCCTTTGCGTTTCCTTGTGCCGATAATAGAGTCAACCTGCGCAAGTAAACATTGTTAATTCCAAGCTGAACAGAGTGAACTTAAAACTGGTTGGAATGGTTAGGGATCCAGCGTAGAGGAGTAATTTAGAGGTCTTCATGGTCTGGTAATGTTAACATCGAATCATAGCGAGTAGAATAAGAAGTGATGACACACCTCACCCCCTGCCATCGATGTGGCAAGACAGGATAACACCAGCGCTAGTATCGCTGCCTGCTGGACAAGTGGGCTACAGTATACCAGGACGAGCTCTATGCCGTAAAAGCATGCATGGCAGTGAGAGGAGAGCCCTCTCACTCAAGAGAAGGCGAATCCACATATTCTCAGATAGCCAAGGTGCTTTGAAATCAATAGCAGGAATATCTACCAACTCAAAACTGGTACTTGACTGCTGAGACTCCATCAGGCGTGTTAGGGCTAGCCCCCCATTTTTGACAAAATACTCGATTTACCATCCAGTTCTACCCGCAAGCTTTTCAGGCCGATCGCCCAAGCCCATGGGGCTCTGTGGGTATACAAAATGGCTACAAGAGGTTTTTTTTAAGGATTAAATTTTTTTTAACATGGATATGTTTTTGGGCTGGGGGTCATTCTAAAATTTGCGTAACGACAACAAACGACATCAAAATTTGTTACGCAACATAATCGCGAAAACTATAATCACATGATTGGTCTGTATAGGAAGTTTGGCGGTTGGTTACTAGAAACTGTTTCTACTCGACAAGTACGACACCAAAATTTGTGACGACGAGTTTACAGTAAACATATCCATGATTCAATGTTTTTCCGTGAAGCGGAGAATTTCCAGGGTTTTAACATGGGTATGTTTTTGGGCTGGGGGTCATTCTAAAATTTGCGTAACGACACCAAAGTTTGTTACGCAACATAATCGCGAAAATTATAATCACATGATTGGTCTGTAAGGAAGTATGGCGGTTGGTTACTAGAAACTGTTTCTACTCGACAAGTAGACACCAAAATTTGTGACGACGAGTTTACAGAAAACATATCCATGATTCTATGTTTTTCCGTGAAGCGGAGAATTTCCAGGGTTTTTTTAAAGAAATTTTCGGCTATGGGGTTGAGTGAGGAGTCTTTTTCGAAGTATTTTTGCACATAGAATCCATTTTTGTGGGTCCCAGAACGATCAGATTCCACTTTGGAGATCTATGGGGCTTTCATGAGGCTACAAATGGGTTTTTGAAGGATCACAGGAGGTCAAATATTTTCCAAGTAAAAAAAAAAATTTGAAATTTTTTTTCAATACCCTCAATAATACCTACACTCTTATACATTGTACCTACATGTACAATTTGCAGCGTTTTAATTTTCATTTAACTACCCTAGCTGGCAGCATGCCTACCTGCAATACTTATTAGCCCCCCCCCCCCCCCCACCCAATAAAGGAATACCTGCGTACGCCCTTGCGAGATTATTAGATGGGTCCCAGGTCACGCGGTATTCCACGGAAGGAGAAAGCAGACGCCCTGACCAGAAAGGGATCCAGCAAGGGCCTTATAGGATCACGGGGGTGCTTTTCCGCTAGGTTGTTGGCCAGTAGCAGAGATCACAGCACAGCCGCAAATGAGAAAGAACCGCTTATCAGCAGCATGGATATGCCATGTTGGCTGGGCTAGACCGTAAAAGAGTGAATATACTAATATATACGGCAGACACAACTGAGATTCATAGTGGGTATGTATACAGGACACGGGAGCTTCAGGAAGCATTTAAATGGGATAGAGGTAATAAATGATGAACCCGCCTGTAGGATCAGCGAAGATGAGGAGGAGAAAGCAGATCACCTCATCTTAGAATGTGACGCCCAACAGGACCTGGTTGGAGGACTATTGAACATCTTCAAGGGCACAGAACTCCTACCACAGTAACTCCGAGAGGCAGCACAGCAGGTCTACAGGCCTCGGTGCAGGAAGTGGGGCGCCCTTCAGGATCCATACCCTCTCTGGTAATCTAAACTAATCTAATCTTAGCTCTGAATGTTCAGTCTTGTTGTCTGATTTAATTAAATTAAATCACTAATAATTAGTGATAATAAGTCATTAGTAATGCCATCTTGTTGTATGCGGGATGTTAGGCGGCGGGCTACGATAAAAACGGAGAAAATGAGCATTTTCTTCAAGCCTCCGTAACATAATGACATTATGGCACATTGTGCCAGCATGGAGGAATGGAGAATGCACGCTATCAACTACCCACCGAGTTTGTTTGAGGCATTTTCAAGATGTTTTTACCATTCAAGGGGAGAAGAATACTATGATACGCCCGAAATGGTCGCTCAAACCCGACTCAGTTCTAGAAATATTCCAAACTCTACAGAGTTATCTCTCAAAAACGGTAAGGACTCTCGATGCTCATCAAAGGAAAATGCTGCTTTAGATGAAGTACGAATGCATGCTACTGCGCAAAAATTATTTTCATTATTATTATTTTTTTTTTTTAATGAAATAAAAAATCTCAAAAGCAGTTGTTTGTGTGCAAGCAGCGGTTTATAAAATATCAGAGCAAAGTTTCTGAGCTTTAAAAGAAGCTGGAGGAAGCATTGCAAGCACCACTGATCCCAGACGTTACGACGTTTTTTACGTGCCCGTGAAGAGTCTTCTGCGGTCACTCCAGGATCAATGTCACACCAGGATTAGATTCTCCTGCTGATTCAATGGTCAACCGAATGCGAAAGCTTGACGAGTGCAGGCAGCTCGCGTTCTTGGGAACTCAATGATACGGTTCAGGACATATTATATGAGGCATTACTGGATGAAGGCCGCTGGCAAAGTAAGTGTATTCCTTGCTCCCTGAATGCTGACCGACAATCATTTCTGTAGAGAAAGCCAATGACGACTTTGAGGCCTCTTCTCTGGCAAGCAAACACCATCTTCGCCTATTGAGCATGTCCCGAAGCGAGGATCGAATGAGTCGCCCGACTCTGAATTGTCGCATGGAAAGCTGCGAGGACTGTACTCAGGTTGAGTTGCTAAGTCGGTCGTCCAAGTAAAAAGGCGTTGCTGTTGTGAACCGCCGCCAACTGCTGGCAATGGGGCTTCCAATTAAGCCTGGGGCCCACGAAGACACCATGAAATTGTGCTCACAGGGTTGGATTCCAGGCTGTTCAGTGAACGTAAACCAAAGAAAATCTCCACAGTCTTGAAATCATTGACCGCTAGTCCGTTCCGCGTGAACCACTCTGTCGCGCGTGCTATTGAGGACGGTACATTCTCCTTCAACCCCCAGTCATCCCCCAGTGACAGCACGGTTGAAACGTCAACAAAGGGGAAAACTCGGTTCACCATGTCTTGAGGGAAAACCACGCCCAACTAAAAATTCACGACCGCTTTATTAAAGCCGCTCAAACAACGAATTCTTGATTGTGTGAAGACGCAATGGGCCTTTATCATGGAAGTTTTTCAATTTTTTTTTTTTCGAAAGTACATCCTACGAGAATAACAAAAACGACAGTCAGCCATCTGGAATCGCTTCCAAAAAAATATTATAATTTAGAGAAAGTGGTGACGTTTGAAAATACGCGGGAGTAGAATCGATCAGCTGGGTCAGTGACGTCGTTTGGTAACGAAGGTGCTACCAACCTCGGCGGGCTGCCGATTGTGTTACCAGTGTTGCCATCTGACAGCTCATCTCAACGAACGCTAAAGAATCACCGTCAATCTGATGTAATATGACATTTAACTATAAGTATAATATATTCTGAATTATTTATTCACTATATCAAATTATCAACCTTCGTAAATTCCTTCTACAAGCTGCAGACACTAGCGCTCCAGGTGAGAGCTTTGCCTTATTTGTGACGTAGATTGGTCAAGTCAGCCTCACGGTCAGACCCGCGAAAATTCGAACTGCACAACTCGTTTTTTGCTCTTCTCTCCTCCAAAAATTTAAAAAAAAAAAATGATTTCAGTGTTTCTATAACATATGCTTCGGTCCTACAATATAACGGTAGGGTTAAATTTAAAATCGGAAGTTTATGATAAAGGCCGATTACTTCAAAAAGTTTGAGACATGGTAAAATAATATTTTACCATTTTAGCTGATTAAGCTTTACCTACTGACTCAAAATTGCGTTATGATCCATCACAGAAGTTGAGCTTCTAGCGATGGTGGCACCAAAACAGCCGGAGTGTCTTCACGACAAGACGTCGTCTTCCTTTTACCCACTATGGTCGAATCGTCGAAAGTCGAGATGCACATGCGCTCCGTCACTTTCCGCGATTCAAATTATCATGGAATTATTAAAAGCATCGATCTTCCAAAAGAACATTAAAAGCAGCGCTGCAATCGCAGTGGCAGTTTTCAAAAGCAGCATTAACCGTTCTTTTGTGTTCCTTTTGGTTTATTATTCGAAGAATAATACACCTATGCTTTCGCGACGGAGGTCGACGACTCAGATTGGCCTCAAAATTTGACATTATCCGTTTCAAGAGGTCAAGATTCCAAAACCCAAATGTCCGTCCGCCGTACGCCGTCCGGGCCGTTTTGGGCAGTAGGAATTTTTAAAGTGAAACTTTTATTACATCGTCTCAGCGCACACTACTGACAGGGCGCAGCATTACATCACATCACTTCACATCACACGTAAAGCGACCATGATTACTCCACGCTACCCCACCTCAACGGTAGAGCCTAGAGAGACGGCGTTTTTTCCGTCGGGTTCCGCGTTGGTGCGGATGTGTCGTAGGCCATATTAGATTCGTCGAAATTCGCCAAATTCGAAAATTCGTCGAAAAAATTCGTCTTTCTTGCGCGATGTACCACGTTTTTTCACTTTCCACTCGCGCCAAAGGCCGTTTAGGGGGTCGAAAAAATTACGAAAAAATACGAGCCGTATAGATCAGACCTGGAGGAAGACGTCGGTCAAATCGAAAATCGGAATTTCGCCCGGGAAATTCGTCGAAATCCCCGTCGAAATAATCGTTTTTCTCGCGTTTGTCCCACGTTTTTTCGGGTTCAAAAATACCCAGTAAGGAGTCGTTTTTTGGGTATGGTATCCGCAAGCCAAATGGGCTTCAATCTATGGCGAATCACATTCCGAAGTCGGATTTCAAAAAAACCGAGGGGGAGGGGGCGAGTTCACGGTGAGAAGCGAGTTCATCGTTTTAATTCGCGCGGGGTGAGGCTTGAGTTGCGTGGCTGCCGAACGTCAGTGAGCTATTTATTGAGACTCTAACAAATTGTACCTCCTCCCCCCCCCCCCCTCCTTACAACCATCCAGGACCCCTTAATATTACATTATATATTATACAGGCCAAACCCGATCATCAGGTCAAACTAGTTTGGCCTAGGCCGAACTAGAACCTCCTTACACTTTCGGGCCAAACTAATTTGGCCTCGTCCAAACTAGTAACTAGTAACTGTTTATCCTGACGTGTTTAGGGAAAACTAGTTAGGCCTAGGACAAACTAGCGTGGCCGGTTGCGTTTTAGGACGAACTGTTATTAAAGTGTAAGTTCACGTTATCACGTAAGGAGATGCGAACGATTGAGTTTTGAGTGTCAGAGATAGTTCATGGAAAGCCAAGGCAAATTCGGAGTCAAGGCTCTGTTGAACGAGTAAATCAAGACGTAGAAAACATGCTGGCTGTGTGGATGAAGGATAAAGGTCGATCCACACATTTCAGAGTTTCAGTGCATTCTTATTGGCCATCAGTGCTCCGTCACGGAGCCTCCGTGCGGCATGTAACGCTGGTGTGTGGATAATTCATCCATACCATAATCATTGATACCATTGAAGGGCACGGAGCACTGATGTCCACGGATTCAATGATATCACTGAAATGAGTGGATCGACCTTAACTCATGTTCAAAATGGGCTGAAGGTCTCAGATATGTCCAGTTTATGAAAAACCGTTCGTATCATTGAGAGATTAAGCAGTCACCATACAAAGCAATGTTTGGGATCGAACCAAGAGTTAAAGATAATAGCGATAATAACGATAGCGAGCGAAGCGAGCCGGAGAGACTAGTGTGAAAAAAAGTTTCACTTTTACCGTGGTTTCATAAAACCACACAACCAGTTGTTGTTTTTTTTTTTTTTAATCTGAAATTTTGACAAAATATGTACTCGGTTTACCATCTAGTTGAGCCCGCAAGGTTTTAGCCCGATCGCCCAAACCCGTGGGGCGTTATGGGGAAAAAATGGGGCTACGGGAGGGGTTTTTGAAGGCTTTTGGCTATCTGATCGAGTTAGGTGTCGTTTTCGAAGTATTTTTGGGCGTGGAATCCATTTTTTGGGGCCCCGGATCGATCCGATTTCACTGTTGCGATCTATAGGACTTTCGTGGGGCTACAAATGGGATTTTTGAAGGATCCCTGGAGGTCAAATATTTTTCAAGTAAAAACGAACAATTTTTGAAAAAAAAAATTTTTTTTTCCAAATTTTTTTTCATTGACAGAATTAAATTATTGCACAAGTAACCTGTATCAAAGAATAATAAACCCTAGTGTAAAATTCGTAGCGTTTTACCATAATATGGATCCTTGCAAAGGGCGCTAAGTGCGATAAATGCACACAATTTTCAACAATTTGGCAGTAATAATGGGAGGAGCGTGGGGGAACTCTTTCGACTGATTGAACTCAGGGCAGGACACGTCTCTGAATTTCGCCCATTTAAAATCACAGAAATTTTCGATTCAAAAATGATATCCTGCACAAAACCTACCTCAAACTGCGCGGGCTCTTTCCGGGGAGTGGCTGGTTTTTTGGCACCCTTTTTCAGAGAAACTTTCTTTTTGGACACCAAGAGGGCTTTCACCTCTTTTTCAGCCTGAAAATATAATCTTTTGCTCGATTATTTGGCCACATTGCGGAACACTCCGACCAACGTTGTTGCATACCTTGCTGGCTGTGGCCCGTTTGGGACGTCCTTTGGATACCCCATTTTCTTCTACGACCTGAAAAATGCATAAATGAATAAAAATAAATAAACAAGCGTTGATGAAGCTGCGTTTACTTCGAAATGTTCAGTTGCTGGAGTATGAAAACGTACCTTCTTCCTCTTGGCGGGTGTTTCGTCTTTGGACGCGGCGGCCCTTTTGGTACCTTTCTTGGGGGCGTCGTCTGTTGTTGAGTCGGGGGGGTTGGCGTCGACATCCTAGAAAGATGTGGCAAGTGATGACGCACAATGTGAAAATTTATCGTAACGCTTAACAACAAATGAGAGCACGAACATTTTTTGAAGGAGCTTCCTCTTTGGAGGCTTCAGCGGTTTCTTCGTTTTTGGGGTCTTGTTTCTTGCCCTTCCTAGCCATGATGCTGCAACCAATAGAGAAATTGAAATGAGCAGAACCGCTAAGTGACTTTAATAATATTAATGTCACTATATTATAGTGGATGGTGAGGGTGGTTACAATAGGTTTGTTCCAGGAGGGACAGCTGTTAACCAGAGCAGTCAACTGCTGTTCCGGGACGCCCAAGTCTATTAATAGAGGACGGATTATGTTATCTTTTATTGACTTTCACTCCCTAACAACACAAAGTCGTAGAAGAACCTAAAAAGATTTAAATGGCGTCAAGAGTACCAGCAACAGGGCCTTGGACCGAATGGGCCACGGAACTAGGTCAGAGAAATGGGAAAATTCGGCCGAACATAGTTGAACTAGTAATGAACAAAGTACTCAGTACAGTTAGCACTGAGAAATTAGGTGTCTGAGCAGAGGAAATCACTAGTGAATATTTGGCGTTTTGAATTTTCCCGCGGTGGCACTATAACTAATCCGCCAGAGTGCGCTAGCATAAGAAGGGACCGACGGGAATCTGCCAGAGGTGACGGCGGAAATGGCGGCCGTGAGCAGCCAATGAGAGAGTGGCGCCACTTTTCCCTCCAGATTCAAAGTTGAAATTTTCGACAGTGCCCTGGAAATTTGTATTACACCGTAGGAGCCCAAAACTCACTGCTATGCCTTCAAATTATGAAGTTCTTTCAGAAAAAAAGTATTATTCGACAGTCGGTTCCGGGGCCCATTGACAGTCCAGCAATCCTGGCAGTCGGCTGTCCACAGTTCCCAAGCGTCTTTTTCAACTATCGCTTAACAAGCGCATGGATTTTTATTATTAACAAGCGCATTATTATTAACAAGCGCATGGATTTTTATTATTATGGATTTATAGGAGGTGTCTAGCTCATCTTACTTGTAGTGTTGGATGTCAGATTTTTGAAGGCTTGAAAAATAATAACTTGCCCTCATGTACACGTGTTACCGTATTTTTATAGGCATCAATGAGCTATATAAGGACGGTTGAAAATAGCAGTTTTTCAGTCGAATCCCATTCTGTAGAGTGAAATACTTGTTTTTGTACCGTCTGCACAATTTTTAATTCTCTACGGAAATCAGGAGAGAGTATGAAAATAATCAGCGTTTGAACTTTTGGTGGTAAGAATGACCTTCCGAAAGTAGTACAACACAACGCCACCATGGATGTACAGATTTCATGTCCGCGAAGGTTGGCATCTTGAGGTTGGAATCTGGATTCTACGGATCTTTATATTCTGTAAGGATATTCTACGGATATCTGAAGAACTGTAGTCAGGTCTACTTTCGGGTTCCGGACCTCAAGGACCTCAGGTTATTCCTTTCGGTTTTAAACCTTCAAACTTCTTTAAGGTCCTGAAGGTTAAATCGGGACTTTTTTGCGGTATCAGGGCGTTATTAGTCATTTCATGGACCTAGCTTTCAATTACAATAAACAGAAAAAAAGCTTATATAGCTCATTAAGTCATTTTCGGCGGTAAGTTCTCCCTTATCGCTGAAGGATGTCCACAGTCATTGTTCATGGTACTCCCCTTGTATGTTACCTACCGGGAGCTCGATATCTACCCGTC
Organism: Pilophorus perplexus; assembly: GCA_955831195.1. NCBI lineage: Eukaryota > Metazoa > Arthropoda > Insecta > Hemiptera > Miridae > Pilophorus > Pilophorus perplexus. The sequence goes on from OY037008.1 coordinate 16,377,393, forward strand.
GAGGCCGATACCTACCAGGTGCATTCATTTCATGAACCCAAATACTGGAGCACATACAGAGGCAATAGAATGCCAATGGAGAGTGGTCAAATTTTGCTTTGTACGGTATTAAGCAGCATGGTGCATGCAATCTTTTGGAACGAAAACCCATCAAGAATGGTGGTGATCACTTCATCCAGACGACCCTTTCGACGGTTTTTTAGACGATATGAAAACCACCACCCTTATGAAGTGAGAACGAGAGGACCCACTTCTACTCGAAAAGAATAAATTACTTTTACGCTTTGGAGACCTACTCATGAGACCTGTCTCATCGATTCGGTAGGTAACATACTAGGGGGATCGGAAGGGCGGTAGGTAACATACAAGGGGAGTAACTTGTTCATTGCAATCAGTTTTCAGTTGCAGTTTTTCCGAAAAACCAGGGGGCGTATTTTTATTCTTCCCCATGTACCTCAACAATCAATACTTCGGGTTTATAGGTAATTATTTTCCTCCTAGTCGTTTGCACGTTTCCATAGACTTGTGATTGGGCCTCCTAGCTTGTGCAGGTTAGCTACAATGAAAATTTGAAGTGAGATTCCCATGTGTGTTACCGCTCATGTGTGTTACTTCAGCAATGGTAACACAAATGAGAATTGGTAGCACACATGAGATTCTCATTGAAATTTTTGGGAAGTGTATTCTTAAAATAACTAAGTAGCTCTGAAATCACTACCCAGGGATCATTGGACTGGGTTGAGATCCTCGCGCACCAGGGCAGCAGACCTCCTACAGCAGTAGCCTCTGAGAAGAAGCACAATAGGTCGACAGGCCTAGGTGAGGGTGGAAGGAAGCCCTTCAGGAACCATCCATCTATAGCTTATAAGCTATTGATTGATGGTTCCAGAGGTTGAGTCAATTTTTTCATGCAATATTCAATTCTACGGAGTTGTGGGTTAATTTTTGTTGATGCATTTTGACAAAATGCAATGCTTTGTAATTCATTTTCATGAGCTTAACATGATTTATGTTTAATTTTGAATATACCTATTTATTATTTGCGAAGGTAAATACAAACCGTTTTCTCATCGTTTCAGTAAGTAAAATTGAGCATTGAGCATGCAGTAAGTAAAATTGAGATTCCCTTTGAGCATGCATCCTTGACACTGCATGTTACAGTGTACATTTCACAAAAAATGATGTGGAGAATCAGATACTAAAGATTTGGTACTACCTGACCTCGATAATGGTAAAGGTGGTGGCTATTGAACAGTAGTAAACGGTTCTGGTACTTTTCCGTTATACCCCCCCCCCCCCCCATTGACCACGGGGGCTGCGCGCTTGCTTGGGTCGAATGTCTTCCGGATGAACTTGTTGGTTTACTAATCTCTTCACAAAGGTCAGGAGATAAGGGACGGAAATAATAATTACAATTTGTTTCAACAAATCCTCACCGACATCGGCAACTTCTGAAAACACGGTAACTGTTCTTTCCCTTCTTTTTTAAAAATAATATAATTTCTTCTCACAGTTTGAAACTGTTACGAATTGTACGTAAATATCAAATCTAAGTAAGAGGGAATGCCTAGAAACATCGGGCGGGTGTGAAACAGTCACGAAGTCATGGGGGGTATAACGGAAAAGTACCGGTTTTTTACAATTCAGATGGTGTAGTTCAATATAATCATGAACTGGGCAACACAATTTTTAGTTGGTAACACACATGAGATTCATAGTAAACAAGCCATCAATTGAATTGAATAGATGAGCGCAACCTTTCTGTTATTACGATATATTTAAAGAGCGAGAGAAACTAAGAAACAGCAGGTATCTAGCGACCAAACTATGCCACACAACACATCATCCACGTGATGCTCATTACGTAAACAACTGCACCCTAACGACCGATGCGTAATAAAACCTTATGCCGATCAGAGGTAACGAACGGCTCAGGCTGCAAAAATCGTTTTGGAGTCGTTGGAATCAGCCTGAAAAGCTCATTCCATAGACCCTTGTACCAACGAAATCGGACAAAAACTTTCGTCCCCCTTTTGAGGCCTCCTTAGTTACACATCAGAGATAAACAACTTTCGTCGTGAAGGACCTCCCGAAAACCGATGAAGAGGATGGGGGAGGAAAAATCAAGGTAGCCTATAACCACCCCCCGAACTTGCTGATCACAATGAGACCACCCTCATGAAAATCTGTTGAGCCGCTCGGGCGTGATGCTCTGTACACAAACAAAAAAAAAAAAAACATGTCGAAGAGGTGAGCGCACCTTTCCATTTTTTGGAAAAAGGTTGCGCTAAAAAACATACATGTCGAAGAGGTGAGCGCACCTTTCCATTTTTTGGAAAAAGGTTGCGCTAAAAATTCATGGATTTTTTAGGCTCTTTATAAGTGAGCTCTAGTAAAATGGCTTATTAGTTACCGAGTTCTTCGAAAGTAATTTTGACCAACTCAACTGTTGGGGAGGCTTCAGCTAATTTTTCAGTTATGGTAACACACGTGAGGTTTAGGTCACGTTATTTTTCAAACAGTACTGATTTTAGAATACCAAATTGAGCAGTGCTCTTGGGAGTTGAGTGGAGCAGGAAAAAATTGTGAAAGGCTTGAAATACGAGTTTGGAAATTTGATAAATTGACTGGGAGGGCCGAATGTACATCCCAGATGAGAATGACCCATATAAAATAACGTTCTTCAGTCTTCGCGTCATAAACTGCAATAATAATAGTATATTAATAATAATATACTAATAATAATAGTATATTATTTGTAAGAGCGGAAAAAAATTATATTGTTTAAAATATTATGGGTGGACTAAAATAAATGCTAACAGAACTATTATTAGGAAGTAAAATAAATCGTCGCTCATGATTGATGTGCTAATTTGAAATTATGGCCTTCACGTCTAAGGGGGATGTATTACACAGTCTCAGAGTATCGATTTTGAATCAGATGCAGTCATGGGAAAATTCCTGGGAAGTTATTTTTGGGGATTATTTCCGGGAAGTGTCCCCGCTAGGGAATTTATTTTTTCCTCATTAAAAATATTTTATACTATTCCACTATCGTTTAAGGGCAGTTGCTACACCACACATTTTTTCCGATTTTTGTTTTCCTTATTTAAAAAAACATTATTATATTGAACTGCAATAATTGCAATAATTATTATAATAATTAAAAAATAGCTCAGGAGGCGCCGGCATCATACTATACCAGACAAGGTAACATGCAATGTAGCACAGGTCCACCGTAACTGACTTTACAGTACAGGCGAAAAACGTTTTTCTTGAGTTCTATCAGCAATATTCGAATAATGGAAATTTCAAGTTTAAGTTTGGACTTGTGATGTTTTGCTTGAACGAAATGGACCTGTGATTGGACTTGTGAGATTTGGCCTGAACAATATGACTCTTGCCCTGCACCCCGCCTTGGACCTGTGCGATTTTGCTCGGAACTGCCTACATTGCCATTGGTTTATACGGGAACTTATGTTTTGCTCGATTCTGACTATTCCAAGCTATTTAAATGACGGAACAGACCCAGAAACAAACCTTAACTCAATTTTCTCTATTTTGTGACTTGTGCGAATTTGCATGTTACCTCCTCTGTTCTTGGTGTGTGTCACACTCACACACTGTGTGAGGCGATGTGAGGAGCTTGCGCTTGCTCACATTTCGGACGGTGAGCATGACATGACGGTAACACACACTCACATTGTGAGTGTGTGTTACCCCCTCTACAACTCACTTGATAACCTTGTGTAATCTGGCCAGATCTCTTAACCTGACTACAGAATCTGCAGACAACCAACACTCAAGTAAACAAATATCTGATATTTGTTTACTTGTGTGTTGGTTGTCGCTGTTTTGTTTACCTTGGTGCAGTGGCCGAAAGTGTTTTGGACCTCACTCGTTAACGCGTAAGTATGCCTACATCCGTGAAAAATCCGTTCAGCAGAGTGAGCGCGTCAGCATCCGCACGCCCACACTTGCATCCCCTCACCCTCACACTCACACTCAACTTAAACTCTCGCTCCAGGAACAAACCTACTCTGGCTCTCCTTCTTTCTCCCTCTAATCAATGGAAAAACAAAACAAGCTCAGATCGTTAGGTACATTTCAGTTTTTTGGCTCTCCTGAAAAGTTGAATTTTTCGACGCCGTTGAATTTTTGACCCATTTTTCAATAACCGGTTCCGAAATCCATTCTGACGAGTGGGCAGCCAACAGGTGCTTGGCATCGCAAGGCTTCGTCCATGAAACGATGAACCACCAAGAAGCACACGTTGACATCAGCCTGTAGAGCGATCATGGTTCGATGAAAAATAAAACGCTGCAAATTTTACACAAGGGGTTATTATTCTTTGATATACGTTACTTGTGCAGAAATTTAATTCTGTCAATGAAAAATTTTTTTTTTGGATTTTTATCTAAAAAAATAATTTTTTTTTGGATTTTTTGTTCAAAAATGTGTTTTTTCAAAAACTCTGTATTTTTGACTCGAAAAATATTTAACATCCTGGGATCCTTCAAAAATCCCATTTTTAGCCCCACGAATGCCCTAAACATCGCCCCAGTGAAATCGGATCGTTCCGGGACCCCATAAAATGGATTCTACGTCCAAAAAAACTTCGAAAACGACACCTAACTCGATCCCATAGCTAGAAGCCTTCAATAAACCCCTCCCGTAGCCCCATTATAGCCCCATAGCGCCCCACGGGTTTGGGCGATCGGACTGAAAACCTTGCGGGCACAACTAGATGGTAAACCAAGTATTTTGCCGAAATTTCAGATTTTTAAAAAAATTCCTACTGCCCAAAACGGCCTGGACGGCGGACGGTGTACGGCGTACGGACATTTCGGATTTAGCATGTAGACCTCTTGAAACGTATAATGTCAAATTTTGAGCCCGATCGGAGTCGTCGACCCCCGTCGCGAAAACATAGGTGTATTATTCCAAGAATAATAAACCAAAATTTAGAAGAAAAACGCTGCAAATTTTACACAAGGGTTTATTATTCTTTGATATAGGTTACTTGTGCAGAAATTAAATTCTGCCAATGAAAAAACGCTGCAAATTTTACACAAGGGTTTATTATTCTTTGATATACGTTACTTGTGCAGAAATTTAATTCTGTAAATGAAAAAATTTAAAAAAATTTTTTTTTGGATTTTTATCTCAAAATTTTTTTTTTTTTTTGGATTTTTTTGTTCAAAAATGTGTTTTTTCAAAAACTCTGTATTTTTTACTCGAAAAATATTTAACATCCTGGGATCCTTCAAAAATCCCATTTTTAGCCCCACGAATGCCCTAAACATCGCCCCAGTGAAATCGGATCGTTCCGGGACCTCAAAAAATGGATTCTACGTCCAAAAATACTTCGAAAACGACACCTAACTCGATCCCATAGCTAAAAGCCTCCAATAAACCCCTCCCGTAGCCCCATTATAGCCCCATAGCGCCCCACGGGTTTGGGCGATCGGACTGAAAACCTTGCGGGCACAACTAGATGGTAAACCAAGTATTTTGCCGAAATTTCAGATTTTTAAAAAAAATCCTACTGCCCAAAACGGCCTGGACGGCGGACGGCGTACGGCGGATGGACATTTCGGATTTAGAATGTAGACCTCTTGAAACGGATAATGTCAAATTTTGAGCCCGATCGGAGTCGTCGACCCCCGTCGCGAAAACATAGGTGTATTATTCCAAGAATAATAAACCAAAATGCGAGGGGTCACAATACACCATTAAATTTCAATCCCACCTGGACGACTCCTAGAGGCTGTACAGACTCGACCTGTTTCTAGTTTTGGTTTATTATTCTTGGAATAATACACTTATGTTTTCGCGACGGGGGTCGACGACTCCGATCGGGCTCAAAATTTGACATTATCCGTTTCAAGTGGTCTACATTCTAAATCCGAAATGTCCGTCCGCCGTACGCCGTACGCCGTACGCCGCCCGCCGTCCAGGCCGTTTTGGGCAGTAGGAATTTTTTTTAAAATCTGAAATTTCGACAAAATACTTGGTTTACCATCTAGTTGTGCCCGCAAGGTTTTCAGTCCGATCGCCCAAACCCGTGGGGCGCTCTGGGGCTATAATGGGGCTACGGGAGGGTTTTTTTGAAGGCTTTTAGCTATGGGATCGAGTTAGGTGTCGTTTTCGAAGTATTTTTGGAGGTAGAATCCATTTTTTGGGGTCCCGGAACGATCCGATTTCACTGTGCCGATCTATAGGGCTCTCATCGGGCTAAAAATGGGATTTTTGAAGGATCCCAGGATGTTAAATATTTTTCGAGTAAAAAATACGGAATTTTTGAAAAAAAAACACATTTTTGAACAAAAAATAAAAAAAAAAATTTTTTTTGAGACAAAAAAAAAACCAAAAAAAAAATGTTTTTTAAATTTTTTCATTGACAGAATTAAATTTCTGCACAAGTAACGTATATCAAAGAATAATAAACCCTTGTGTAAAATTTGCAGCGTTTTTCTGCTTGAAATGAGGAGAGCGTATCTTACATAATACGCAATTTTCATTTTTCAACATGTCAAAGTGGTAGAGCGCACACTGAAACAGATTGAAATAGCCCGTTATCGGTAGAGCCCACACTGAACCAGATTGAAATAGCCCGTTATCGGTAGAGCGCACACTGAACCAGATTGGAGACTAGTAGAGCACATTGAACTGCTCGGGACTGGTTTCTCCGAACGAACCTATAAGGTAATGGTGAATAATGTAATAATATTATTACTAAATTATTATTAAATCGTTTACCTCTCAGATTATCTCTTATATCGAGAAAATAGCAGTTGCGAGGGTGATAACAATTTGTTAGGGATAGAAAATGCACTATTAAATGAAAAATTGTCATTTAATAGTGCATTTAATGCACTCGCCGAGAGAATGGGCAGTGCTGACAACCACCTCAGGCTGAAAAAAAGGTGCCCCCCTCAAGGAAGGTGCCATCTTTTCACAGCATGAGGAAGCTTGGCTTGGGGGAACCATTGCATCCACACCCAAACCCGCCGTAGAATGGAGAAAAGAACGTTTCCCGATGGAAACCAGTTCCGTTTCGAGATGAGCAAGCCTCAACAGGGATTTAACGTGTGTTAAGAGCGGATAAGGGCGATGCAGAAAACAAACGGTCAGGAAAAAGGCAGGCCGACCCAAAACCCAAAAAGATGGAAGACGTACAACTGAACGCTGAAAGTAAAAGTTGATACGGTGAACGTGCACCGGGGGGATACATCCGGCTGAAATTGGCGATTTTCGACAATGGGCCGTCAAATAAAACACAAAACTCCGAGTAAATACTCACCGTAGTTCGTGAAGTAGATGTGAAGACTCCCGGCTTGAGGTGATATGGAGCGAAGATCGGGGCACAAACAAGCTGTCTGGTCAAACGTTACCAACCATTTGACTCACCGCACTTCCCAATGATACAACCGAAAACCGAGTAAAACTATGAATTACGCGAGCTGAAGACGCCGAAATGTTTTTGGAGAAAATTTCGTTGGATTTTCTATGGGAAGCGGTGACCGGGCAGAAAGAGTGGGGGCGAGGAGTGTTTGGAGAACATTTGTGAAGCAGACGTCAGCGCCCTCTTGCGGCGCTTTATGAAACTACATTAAATGTAGGAAATTATTTCCTTCTCTTTCGGAGTTTCCCGCTCGAATTCGAACAGTTACATACCTACTGTGACACTCCCAATGTTTTACTGAGACTTCTTACTATAGAAAACTTTATTTTCAAGAACTTCCTGCTTCTGAGGATATACATAATATCAATAAACAAGAAAGTATACATAATATCAATATACAAGAATGTATACTTAATTAAATAGTAAGGATAATTTTGGAAAATGATTATTAATGGATGGATAATTTTGGGAAATGATTAAAGAAATGAAAAAATGGCTCATTGCGGATCGTTACCCCTAGCACGGGCATAGCTCATTAGGGGAACTAATTTTCAAGTATTGTATTTTCATTTTGTATTAAATACAAATTTTTTCTGAAAATTAAGAGATAATTTAACTAAATTTTCAATAGTCTACTTGTGGTCCCTACGCAGGGGCGCAAAAGACTACTCTGTCTGGGTTGCAAGTGATGATTAGGTCAACCAATTCGACCAAGAGGGATTTTGGCGCAATTGGGCACTGCCCTCCAAAATAAAGTTCCTATCACGATACTGAAACGTTTTTGCCTGTATCAGACACGATACATACCTATTTTTCTTCTGAGGATAATCCTTTCTGCAAAATTCAATACGCAATAAGGTCGTAGTATCCATGAGGTCAAGTGTGAAAAGTAAAAACTCCCTGGTCATACTATTTTAGGCCCTAAAAATTAGGGTCGCTCGTAAAAAGTAAAAATAAATAAATAATAAAAATTTTAAACCAAGGAAGATTAAAATTTTGTTCAGCCCAATGCTTCTTGAAAAGTACCTATGAAAAAGTATCGATGCATAAAAAAGAAGTATCGAAATGAAAAGTACCTATCGATAGTTTTTGAAAATATCGACCCGATACTCTTAAAAACAATCGATACAATATGTAATAAATGTAATACAATGTCATGCTTAACACATTGTGTACAATGTAATGTCTTTCATTGTAGAGGGACGAGAGTCCCATCACGGGACCAAGGGAACATCGAGGCAAGATGGAGATGGTTGCTGTTGTGATTACATTAAAATTTAATGTAGGTAATCACAACAGCGGGGATAGCAACAAATTTTGTTGCTATCCCCGCCACCTTCATCTTTGAATGTTTTTGCTAAAGGAGAAATCTGGACAAGTTCCGAGCTCTGGATCACGGTTACCCTACCCGCAACCTTGATCTTAGACTTCCGCATCACCGGCTAACGAAAACTCGCTGTGGAACCTCTCGGTGGGGTATTAAAGTTTATAACGCTCTTCCATAACTCTTCAAAAGTTCATAACTCTTCTAAGTTTATAACGCTCTTCCATAACGCTCTTCCATATGACTCACGAAGTGCGCCAGTCGGTCTTTTCGGGACTCGGTTGAAGAGATACCTAATTAACCTTGCAGGCACCCTTCAATTTTCAAGAGTACCTGCCTGGAAGATGTTGTCAATGGGTTTTTATTCAAACTAATACAATTTACTGTTGTTTTTTTTTTCTTTTTCAAAATTAATTTCTTGTTTTTTTACTGTTTTTTTTTTTCAAAATTAATTTCTTGTTTTTTTGTTACTGTGGTCTATTGATAGCTGAGGTTCATGGAGGAATAGATTCTCTATTCTCTATTCCTCCATGGCTGAGGTTAATAGGTTTGTTCTAGGTCTGACTGCGTCTGTCGACAGCTGTCCAACTTCTGTCGACAGAACCCGACCGCACGTACTCGAGCTATCGGTTTTCGTTCAACTTACGATCGACCTGGAACAGCAGTAACTGTTTCTAAACTGCGCATGTCTCCGGCGATTTCTGTTAACAGTCCGTCAAATGCTGGAACAAACCTAATGTCCTTCATTGTACCTAATAAACCTACTGTACCTTTATCTGTGTGTCTATGCATTGTTGAGTTTCTGGTAAAAGAACCAAGGTGTAGTTGTGGTAGGTAGGTAGTTGACTTGTTATTGTAACGGCCGCAAAATATTATCAATGTAGACCCTGGTGCTCGAAATATGCGAAATGGGGTAGAAGAAAGAGGGAATCTGGAGAAGTGTGGAAAAATCCCTATTATCAGAAGATCTCTAGACGCCTCTGAAAATCCCTAGAAAACGGGCTAGGGATGGCAGCGATATAATATATTATCGATATTATCTGTGCTTTATTATTTAAGTATCGATGCTTTGTAGGGTACCGATACTTGTATCGATACTTTCTCGCGATGTGACGAGCGATGCAAGGGCATCGATACATTTCTCCGATCGATACTTTTCATCAATATAATATATTATCGGTAATTTTTCGTATTTTTCTTTAGGAACAATAATTGGAATCATAATTTTCGGAAAATTATTTTCGAATTGAATGCAATTTATGATTCGCTGGTGTTGAGTCGCTGATTAGCTGAATCGCATTAAATACGGGAAATTTTCCCGTACAAAACGATTAGGTCATCGATTTACAAAAACGTTTGTAAGCGATATCGTTTTGTATCGATACGAACGCCATCTTTACTTTTCCTGATAACGTTGTTGATTTTTCGATAAGAGACCGAATTTAAATTTGTTTTCGCGTCTCCTCCAAACAGAGCAAATCCCTTCGTGGGGTTTCGTCGGGCACGATGGACAAGTTCAACCGACGAGTGTGATTTCCTGGGGAGGATGTGAATTTGGCCGAGGATGATCCGCCGTCGCGAGGCAGGAAATGGTAGGTCACCTAAACGAGATGAACTGGAAAATTAAGGCGAACGTCGGGCCGTTAATTCCGGAGATGTAAGGATCTCAAGGATGTCTTATTGGCCTCAGGACGAGCGATGGTGTCGGTGAGTGAATGTGACCCTTTGCCCTGAGCGTTCTGGTCAGCGGCTTTACTTGAGCGTTTGTTGCAGTGTAAACCCGTCCGTTTGAAATTTGACAAGCAAAACGTCTTCATCGGTCTCGCCCTCGTCTCTTTGGTCGTCTATTCGTCCCTGTTCCGTCACTGCATCGTCAGCAGGGTTCATGGCGTGTTGGACGTGGTAAGTTAAGAGCCCCATACATTGCCAGTTTAACTGAAGGTAATTGTTAGGCGGTGGATCGGGATCGGGGTCGCCCTCACATTCGGCGATTGCTCCCCGAAAAAGTGAAAGTTCCATTTGCGTCTATTAAAAAGTGGCTGTTGATCCCGGTGGAACTGTCGATCGCAGAGCAGGGTTCGGGGATTGCTCCCAGTTGCTGAGCAGTGTTTGGACAGTTTTGGGTCACCATCATAATATTATAATATCCATATTATGGATTTTACGTCGAAAATAATTTGGAAAACGAAACCACATTCAATGCGTTGGTTAGGGTTTAGTCAGGAGACCTGATTGTACGTTCAACCTACCTCAAGTCTCTCTGGGCTGTAGATGAGCTTAGTTGCTCGAAACCGGTCCCCACGCTATAATTGTTCACCTAAATAAACAATTTAGTATTCAGCAGAGGAGTCGTTCTCTCTCCCTAACCAACTCATTGGATTAGACCTCTGCACCATCGGCAAACAACCACTTTTTGAAACCACATTCGACCTTTAGGCGTACTTCAAAAGCCCCATCGAGAGGGGCAGGATACCGGGAAATCAGGACTGAATCTAGGATATCATTGCCGCCAGGACCCTTGAGTGATCCTACTTGGGGAGATCTGAGGAATGGTGGCATCAAGGTGGGGGCAAAAGGTGTATTCTACCTGGCCTACCTCAACCATCATAACCTGCAAAGCAGACCCAGAGAGAATCCTCAATGATGATAGACCCTGAGAAAGCTAACCTGGCCCCCAATCCTCCACAGGCGAGCGGCATGCGTTAGGAATGGATGGTGGCATGCCAGTGGGACGTCTCCCTCTCAGCCAACACCAGACAACTGCCACAATCACTCTCCCTCACTAGTGCAAAACATTTGTTGCGTGACGTAATATTTACCCTCTCTCAGTTCAAAATCTCCGAAAATTCTTTAACAGCTCTGCAAGTCCTAACTATACGAGCCATGAGCCCCACTGGGCGAAAAACAGTTGTTACTTCTAGTTACTAAAAGAGAAACCGAGTATCCTGTCTAAATCTCCGATTAAAAAAAAATCCTTCTGCCTAAAACGGAAGGCACGTCAGGTAGACATTGTATTAAATACAAATTTAATTTTGAAACCCCACCCCATCTTGTAACAAGCGATGCTAATTTCACTCAAGGGTTCATTATTCATTTGTATTGATTGCGTAATTCAAAACCCCCTTTTTAGCGAGTTGGCTGCCATATGACATGAAAGATCCTTACAAATCTCACCATAGAAAAGGCCGGTGAGAGAGACAAACCCTCTAAATGGATTCACGGTTAAAATTACATCGTGAATTAGATGGAAAGCAAGCCAGTTTTACCTTTACATGCGGTCATACTGTATTCACTTTTCAAACTATGGACAATTAAGGGTTCTAAAGCTTAACACTTTGGGTTTTAATGTGTACGTTTCCGGTACTGGTGTAGTACATACTTCGTCGTCAAATGGTAACCCTCACGAAATTTCCAGAATGGCACGAATGTTCCGGTGCCTGACTCAAATCCTGTGGACGTCCAGAAACCGTCTCGCCCCGTTGAGCCCATCGTCCGGCTCATACCTCTCATTAGCTGGAATGAATCAGTCAACGATTCGCTGAAGGTACGTAGGGCGTCAACTTAAATTTTACGCTTTTCTGTTGCTGGAGTAATTCACAACATTGGTTACTGTTCCAGCTTACAAAATCCTATTGGGAGGCTTTTCCAGTTGAAAAAAAAAAAAAAAAAAAAAAGAATCTCGATTATATCTTGAGACAATCCAGCATTACTTTTGATGCACCACTTAACGTACACCCTCCCCCATGAAGCTAATCCGACGAAATAATACTTCTCACTGTTATATCTAACTTCACATTAATGAGAAGTCTGTCATTAGTAATAACAGACTCATTTCATGTCAGTAATGACTCATTACTGACATGAAATGCTAATTAGAAACAAATGAGGAGTGCATTTCCAAAACCTACTAGGTATAATATACCTAGTAGGTTTTGGATATGATCTGGATATTATCCGGTTTAGTAAATTTTTCAGGAGAGACAATTTTTGAATCTCGACTCTCCAACTTGAGATGTTCATTTTTTGACCCACCTTCATTGAGGCACATTTTTCAATATTAGAAGGCGGAATCGGATCTAGAGCAAGTATTTTAGACGATAAACTAGCACAATGACAGGGGGACCCTTGCTTCGCTCGGTCGACCACTACAGAGGACACGCCGACTCAATGCGACTGTAAACAACGAAGATAGGAGGAGTTGTCAGAAATTTTGCTAAATGTGCTTATTGAACGTAGAATTGGCCGGGGAATCCAAATAGGTTCGCCAAAAGATTTAGGGGTTCCCATTTAAAATAAGAAACTTGGGCGCAAGGCAACTCAGGGGAGGGACGGGGGGAGATCTCAACCCCCTATTGTTAAGTATAAGGGATCCCGAGACAATGGAAAAGACGGCATAATTTTGTCAGACCGCGCAGGGGCCAGCCCCTATAACATCTAAAAATTGTTCAAATTAAAATCGCTCGTCTATATTTGCCAATTGTCAGAATTTGTACTTTCGGGATTTAGTATTAAAATTTGATCTTTAGATAGGATACAGTGGAAAAGCCAACTCAATCAACTGTAAACAACGAAGTAGCTGTAACTGTAAACAATAAAGATAGGAGGTGGATTTGCGCGCATCAGAAATTGCGCTCAATGTGCTTATTGGACGTAAAATTGGCCAGGGAATCCAAATTCGCCAAAACATCTAGGGGTTCCCACTTGAAATAAGAAAGTTGGGCGCAATAACCGCATCTCGGTTGTTGGGGGGGATTCTCGACGCCCGTAGTGGTTGGTAAATGGGATCCCGAGACGATAGAAAGAATCAGCATATTTTTATCACTTACCGTTTAAGAGGAGAAGGCTTGTGACATACTCTGCCACTTACATACATGGTTAGTCATGGTTAGCCACGGACACCTTTTGAATTAGTGGTAGGTATAGATCTAACTAAATTTTGGCTATAGTAGGTTTTAGCACTAAACTTTGCTGCCATGATCTGTATTATGTACTAAGGACCAGCATCAGTCCCAATTTGGAATTTTAAGCTCTTTTTTCCACCAGTTCTGGAGTTTTGAATGGTTTTTTGAGTGTTCGGCACACTGTGCTTAGCTTCGTTTCTACTAGGTTGGCCACCCTGAAAAATCCGTTATTGCAATTAAAATGCCTTTCTGCAGAATGAAAGCTCAAAATATCGCCTTCTGGAAAGTCAAAATCTCCGACCAGTCCGGAAGCTCCCTGACGCTTTGGTGATTGGAGTCAAAAAGTCCGGGACGAGGGCGCTACTGGAGTTCCTCAGGCTCCATCCCGACGTAAGGGCTGCCGGCTCTGAAGTCCACTTCTTCGACAAATACTACCACAAGGGCTTCGCCTGGTACAGGTTAGGAATTTGACGCCTCAGATGATCGCTGTTAAGTACTTTTTTTTTTTTTCAAGTCAATTTTGTAACATTTTCAGGAAGAAGATGCCGCCGACGCTGGAAGGTCAAATAACTATGGAGAAGACTCCCAGTTATTTCGTCACTAAAGAAGTTCCTCTCAGAGTGAAACAGATGAACCCCAACACGAAACTGCTTATCGTCGTGCGGGACCCGGTCACCCGAGCCATTTCAGACTACACGCAAGCCGCCAGGTTGGTAGATGCTGACAAGTCCGCCATGTTAATAAATGTCAACGTTGACAAGTTCTCTCCGACTATCTCTTAGTGTATGTCTGATTCCAGTAAAAAGAAGAACCGCAACGGGATGAAAAGTTTCGAATGTCTCGCTTTCGTCAAAGACACCGGTTTCAGCGTTGTGGACACAACCTGGGGGCCCGTCAGGATCGGGGTGTACGCCCGTCATCTGGCCAAATGGCTCAAGTACTTCTCTTTGACTCACATGCTCTTTGTAAGCGGTGAGAGGCTCATAGCGGATCCGGCTCTGGAGATGGCCCGAGTTCAGGTAAGTTGCGCTGCCCGGGTGCTTCTAGTCCAAACAAATGATGAACACTCACCCTTCACGTCTCACAATAATATCGTTCATTTTTCTTAGGATTTCCTCGGACTGAAAAGAGTCATAACAGAGAAACACTTCTACTTCAACGCCACCAAAGGGTTCCCCTGCCTAATGAAGTCCGAAGGTCGTTCGTCTCCGCACTGTCTGGGGAAAACCAAAGGGAGGAACCACCCATACATTGATGCTCAAATCGTCAAGCGCCTTCGGGATTTCTACCGGCCGTTCAACTACAGGTTTTACCAAATGACCGGCATGAATTTCGGTTGGCCTTGAACTCTGTAGGGGGAAAACGGCGGTGGAGAGACCTTTTGGAAGTTAATAGGGGTCTTCATGGGTTAACAGGGGTTGTTGAATTGTTGAAAGCCAATTGTTGAGTGAAGTTTCGATGAGAGCCAATGCACTTGTTCTCAGCCATCGCAGAGGAGCCATAACCTCGATTTTCAGTGATAACTGTTGATTAGTGTTGCTTTTACTGCTAGATTACCTATCAACCTTGATTTAGGGTGGCTAAATGCTGCAATGAGCGCTCCGTACGGAGCACGCCTGCTGGAACTCTCACTCAAATCTTTCAATTGACAATTATTCAACGAGTGACTTCATGAATACCCCTATTGCGTACACAGCGTTAGGGATGGCAAATCAAAAGTAATATATCGATATATTGGTCAAATTAAATATCGATACATTTGATATATCAGGAAAAACGTAATTGAAGATCATGTAGACGAGGTGAGAGACAGATTCCCTAGAGAGTTGAAAATCATAATGCACCTCCACTGTTAGTCTTCACTTCTTCTTCATGTTTCTACTCACGTTCGACACCAGAGTCAATTGGTGCGTTCCTGACGATTCGGAACCATTCAGCTTCTGTGTAGTGAGGCCTGTTGAAAGAGCCGAGAGTGGGTTTTTTGGACCTTTTCCGTTATCCTCACTCCGCCAAAACCGCCCGATGCTCTGTGCGGAATTAACACCCCCCCCCCCTCCTTGTATATCGATATATTGTATATTGACAGCCATGTTGCAAAACCCTTAGGTATGTTGAGGTTCAGAAATTTTATCAGGAGAGCCAAAAAACTGCGTAGTTGTAACTCCTGACTAGGGGGACACCCCCTGCTGGCTACGCCAGCCAACCCCCGTCGTTCCGCCATGAAGGTCGGTCGTTGCGGCCTGGCGGGCCGCGTGAGGGTGCTGGCCGCTTTTTCGAGTGTTTGAAAGCTGCGACTTCTCTACAATTTGTTTTCCCGTGATCATTAACTTTTGAGCCTCTACAAAATACAGGGATGACGATGTTCTGGAAATGCGATTTCAAATTTCTAAAACATCGTCATCCTGTATTTAATTCCTGAATAATATAATAAGATATGAAACATAACATTTTTCAGCTCGAATATTATAGGATTGTGTAATTTTAGGGAGGCCCCTTTCTGGGGCGCTGTGAAGAAAAAAATTGTTTTTTTGAATAATTTTATTTTTCCTGGGGGGGGGGGGGGGGGGGGTGGTTAAGAGGGGGCTAAGGTGGGGAGAGGAGTCAGCTGCATAGACTTCAGAAACCCCTCGTCCCACAGCAATCTCAACATCCAGTCAACTGCTCCATCCCTGATTTCTGCTCCACTTTTGGAGCTTACCTACATGCGCCACATGGAGCTGCTTTTTGGTTGTTTCAGACTTTTCTCGCACTATGCTCGCCAAACTGGATTTATTAAGACCAATTTCAGATTTTTTCGACCGCTAGAAGTGCCCTAGAATAAAGATGACCAAAATGATGTCACCCTCCTGGAACTTTAATATAGTAGACTAGGGGGCCACCCCCTGCTGGCTAAAGCCAGCCATCCCCCGACCTTTCCAACCTGGCCTGTGACCACTTGACGTGATCTCGCTTTTCAATTTTTTTTTTTTTTTTTTTTTTTCTAGAGGAGAGATTTGAAGCCTCAGTAATAATTGAAAAAATTAAGGGACTCTGAATAGAGCTACATTGCTGTTGGTTGACTTTGTAATACAGGATGAATATTAGTAGGACTTTTTGGTGTTTTCAGACTTCTCGTACTATGCTCGCCAAACTGGATTTTTAAGGACCAATTTCAAATTTTTGTGACATCTATATGTGCCTTAGAATAAATATGAGCATTCTCCTCGTTCTCCTCCTCCTCCTCCTCGGGCTGGAGCTCCAATATAATAGATAATGATGTTACTAATTCCAGGTTTTTACAAGTAGCCATAGAGAAGAGATGAAGGGTCGTCGGCCACATTGCTCGGTCCCAGACAAGCCCAATCTTGACCACCAAATCCAAATCCTTTTATTTCGGCAAAAATCGCACTTACAGGTTTTTGCAACGTGGCTGTCGATATACCGTTGCCAGCGTCGACCCTTTCACGCCAGTGGCGAACTCTACTCTGGCTTCACTTTTCTCCGCCTCCTCAATCAGGTTGCTTTGTAAAAAAGACCAGTAATGTTGTGATACCGTCCTTTTTAATGCTAAAGCATTTGTTACTTGTCGATGTCGCTCAAGCGCTAAACTCATCCTTAGAATAAGGCTTTTGGAGGGAGCATAATATGCTACATATTAATAACATAATATGTTGTTTTTGTATCGTTATTCAAATTCAAAGATTGTGGTGGTTGATACGCTTGCCCTTTCCGCATGTGGACACAGGCGGATAGTGACACCCCTGCTCTCAACGTTTCTCTAGTCAGACTCAATGGAGTCAACTTAACCCGCTATCGAAGTACAATTTCAGGACCAAAGCAGCGCCATTTTCTCATCGTAACGTCCTTTGTTAGATTTACTGTGTCCGAGAGGCCACCTACAGCTTGTTAGTATTTTCATTGTATCTCCTAAAGTGGTAGCACTACTAAAAAAAAACTGTTATTTTGATCATTACTCGGGGCATATCGCGTTTCTCGAGCGCCATCGCGAGACATATCAAGTGCGTTGTTCTTTCGTGGAAAAAAAATATCAAAACTCAAGGGAAATCTTACGTTTTCACCAAATTGACCAGTGTTACCATTTTCTTTACTACTGTCCCAGTTCTTCCTCCACGTTCCCCTCCTGAACTGAATTGTTTTCGTACATTTTTACGCACATTTCGTATCCACCAAACACGCTACTTTCGAACATATCCATTTTGTCGCGCTTCCAAAGTGTTAATCTGGTTGTTTTCAGTGTGTAGTTTCGTTTTGTTATTACACTACTTTCATATTGTTGTTGGGGTCATTCTCACAAAGGCGTATCCAGGTTAGTCCGTTTTGAAAATTTAAACCTTCGCGGATCGTATCGAATAACATTTATGACTGTTACATGTACCATCCTGAGTGGAATTCCCTTTTCGAGTCCTGCATTTCCCTGTTGATTCACCATGTATGATGGTAAGATGTGGCAGATGTGATTCGGCAAGGATCTAATCCTATCTAATCTAATAGCCAGCAAGCTTTGATTTTGGGATTTCCAGGAGTTGGTTCAGCGTGACTACCTCCTGGTACCTGCATGACAAGGATGTTGGCAGGAACTGACTAACAGCCAAGCTCGGGTTCCTGAATTTCATAGAGCTGATTCTTTTGACTACATCCTGACTGACTGCAGCTGGGCACTGCCCATTCATAGGTCTCACTTTCTCTGGACAGCCTCCATCCGTACTCTGCTCATAGGATGCCTCAGAGCGTCAGCCCATATCTGCCGTAGAGCAGGATTGCCTCAATGGTTCTCATGAGGAGCCGTCTTTTTATTGGTGAAGGGCCACCAAGATTAAATTTTGCCATCAGCCTGCTCAAGTTATTGACTATGTACGTACTTTGGGATGCACCTGTCAATTCGCCTAGTTATCAGCAGCACAAGCTCTGTCTTTTGAATAGCCACGGACAGAGCATGGGCTTCCGTCCACTTGCATTGCCTGGTTCAGCTGGCTTTGAAGTTGCTCAGTTGTTTGAGCCATTTTGCTCTCGATTAGGTCTTCTGCGTACCCTACCAGGAAGACTCCTTCTGTCATTACTATCCAAAGTACCTCGTCATAGTTCATTTTCAAGAGGTCCGGACCGAGAATTGATTCCTGTGCTGCCCCTGAGGTTCTCTTCATCCTTGAGGTTACCCATTGGTCCTCGAATAGGTTTCTGAAGATTGGCCCCAAACACCTTTTTTCAGTTTGGCCCTTTTGCAGATGTTGGCATGCTCGAAAGAATGGAGTGAACTTCAAAAACCGGTTGGACCACTTTAGGTTTGTTCCAGGTCTGACTGCGTCTGTCGACAGAACCCGACCGCACATACTCGAGCTATCGGTTTCGACCTGGAACAGCAGTTTCTAAACTGCGCATGTCTCCGGCGATTTCTGTTAACATTCTGTCAAACCTGGAACAAACCTTTTATCTCTAAAGCTAGATTCACATGGGGCGGAATCTGGAAGGACGGGATGACGGGAAAACCAGTGGAGGAGGGTAGCGGAGTCGGAAGAGCGTTCACATGGTGGATGGAATCATAACCTTCCTCCTCATATGATCTTCAAAGCTCCTCCCGGCACTTCGCAATATTGATTAAATTTTCGTTGAAATTCATTGTACCTATCTCTAAAGACCTCGTTGAAATTCCTCAAACGTAGGGATGGACGCAAAACTACAAATCGACGTGAAAGTATTGCAACCTCTCCCAGCGGTTACATACAGAATGTCCATTGCGCGTGCGCAGAGCTGGACGGAACGTCAAAAACTGTATCGAAATTTCTTCCGCTGACCACTGTCCGCCGACTCCGACTTCATGTTGACCAACATTCTCCACTGCAGTTCAAACAGCCAATCAGATTGCGTTCCTTCATTCCATCTTTCCACCCCATGTGAATCCACTTTAACGAGGGCCGCCATTGGTCCGATATGAGTTTTGAAACGACTTGAAACAAAAATCAGTATACGCACAATACGATGAAAAATTATTAGAACCATATCTGAACTATTTTTTGTAAATTAACCTTTCAAATAAGCATGTTTCTCTGCCACACCCAGTAGGTATAGGTCTGCTGTTTTACTCAAGACATCATCGAAAAAACGTTCCTTTCGTGTAATTTGGTAATTAACCAGTCATTTAATAATTTTCAATTTGACCAGAATGAGCACAACATTTCGGAAAATCTACTTCTGGATTCCCTTTTGTGTACGTTTTGCTGAGAATGACCCTCTTAGTGTTGAGAAAAAAAACGACGAGTGTCACTTGTGCAGTCACAAAGTGGTTGTTTGCCGATGGTGCAGAGGTCTAATCCAATGAGTTGGACAATGACTTGTGCAGTCTTTTGATTCCAGTGTTGTCATTAGATGAGTTTTTTGGTCAGTATTGACCATAGAACTATATCTATATATCGACAGTAAATCGAGAAAACCTCGTAGGTAAGTCCATTTTCCTAAACTTTACAGGAGACGCAAAAAACTGATTTCACAGCTGTGAGTAACACTTGAATCCTCGTTTTGACTGATAATGAGTTTAAAATCATCTTTGCGGTGATTTGGTACTGTAATGTTGGAATAAAACTGAGTTATAATAATAGAATAAGAGCTCGAATCGCGACAGAAGTTTAATAAACACAATTATAAACAGTGCGACCTTCGTGAATCACTTCACGACAATGGTCGAAATACTCGTAAGTCAGGACTCTCTTCACTGGGAAACCTTGTAAAGCCTTGGAAAACCTTGTAAGTCTTGGACATACGAGGTTTGATCACCCTTCTGAAAGGTATACAGACTTACGTGTAATTTTAATTCCTTCCTGAACGCGAAATGGCTCGTAAAAAAGGATCAACGACTACACAGACACGTGCTGACTGATATCCTTTACTCGATAAGAAAAAAAGGTTTTGACCAAAAATCGGACTTACGAGGTTTTCTCGATTTACTGTCGATATAGTTCTATGGTATTGACACGTCATTTTTCTGTTAGTACGAGTCTCGTACGCCTAGTCTCGATGTGTGCAATTGTCAAGTACCTCCACGTAGAATTAGTACCTTTTGTACTTTTTGTTACGAACGAGTTGATTTATTTCCAAACCCGCCTCTGATCTCATTTTGCTCACTGTAATGATATCGAATAAAGTTATTTATCACAAAAAAAAATCTTTACCAACGCCAGGGCTGGGGAACAAAGAAAAACGCTGCAAATTTTTCTTAAGGGTTTATTATTCGTTGACATAGAGAGTTGCGCAAAAATTAAAGCTGTGTCATTAAGAAACTACCTAATTTGGGGGGGATCTATACGTTGTTTGGACAGATGTGGGACCTCAAAAAGATAGATAATTTATTTCGTGCCAAAAATCAAATATTTATTTTTCAAAGAAATAAAATAAAATTTCCAATTTTATTGAAGTACCTCGAAAAACGGATTTTGCGCCCAAAATTACTCGAAAAAAGGCACCTTATTAGAGGAGGGGACAGGGTAGCCCCGTGGACTAAGGCGTCAAAGAGACGTCTGTTTACAATCAGTCGGAGCGCTGATCAGCCTGGTTCGAATCCGGGGAAGAACACCAATGTTTGACCAAAAGTCAATTATGTGTTGCAATACCTGTTTTGTCGGTTGACAATTCACCTCTGAACTTTGGGGCGTTTATGTGAATCCTAGCAGAGGCTCCCGTGGCGAAGGCGGCCAAGACATCCGTCTTCAACACACAAGATCTGAGGACAAAGTTTACATCGTAAACAACCTCTCTTGGGACCTCGAAGCGGGATAAAAATTTTCTGGTGGACCGGTAAAAACATTGTCTTCGTTTGCTGAGAACGTTAATCTAGCTACGCTATCAGATAGCGTAGATTCTGTGATCCCTTGGGGCTAAGGACGGGAGGGGGGAAGAATCAGTTCCTCCAATCCCCTCCTAGTTCGGGGCGGTGTGATTGTTTCTGTATCCCGGCGCACAGTGTTTCAAAACGCCAATCTCGATGTTCAAAAGCACTGACGCTCTACGACTTGACTTTCTTAATCGTTCAAACCTGTATTCTTTAAGGATTTTTAACGTAGAACACGATTGCAGCTCCTAGTGTCGCGGCACCCGCTCTCACGGTGGCCAATAGATGAGGCTCAAGCTGGCGCCTAATTTAGAATATTTATTACGCCTCACGTGCAGCCAACCAACACACAATCAACAAACCTATAAACCCATGCAATTATCGCCGTTCTTCCCTTCAGAGTAGACTTCAAAGTGAAACATGGCCGTAATATGACCATAGTATTATTATGAAAATGAAAACTTCTTTATTTGAGAAAGACAGGCGAGTAGGTTGGTAGGTAGGTACGTAATAACTTCACAATTTATTACCTACCCACACAAATATTTTCCGAAACATCACAGCAATAGAATGGACTGGAGAATAAGACCTATTTTCTTTTTAGCGCAGTTTCCCTCAAAAAATGGAAAGGTGCGCTCACCTCTTCATGTTTTTTTTTTGTTTTTTTTTTTGTGTGTATCACAGCATCACGCCCGAACGGCTCAACAGATTTTCATGAGGGTGGTCTCATTGTGATCAGCGAGTTCTGGGGGTGGTTATAGGCTATCAAAATCAATCACCTCCGTCGTCGACGATTCGTCCGATCCCGACGACATAGTTTGGTCGTTAGATACCTATCAGTGTGTCAAGTTACGAATAATTCGTAACTTATTAAGAATTATTCTTAGTTACGGTTTTGGTTTCGTAGTAACAGAAAGGTTGCGCTCTTCTATTCAATTCAATTGATGGCTTGTTTCCAATCACAGACATCATCATATCAAATTGAAAGGTATCACGCATTTTTAGAAACGCAAAGTAATACTATTAGCGACGATTCGAAAACAAGGACGAAACAGGCCAGAAGGCCGTCTTGATAACAAGGGGGGAGAGCCTCAACTATTGGCCGCCTGGAGCGCTGGTGCCGCAACACTAGGAGCTGCAATCTGCATCTCCTTACTCCGTTCCGGGACCGAAATTAATCGAGCCCGCTGCGGGACTCGAACCCACTACGTCAACCGTGACAATGGGCCACGCTCTCGATTAAGCAACGACGCTCCCCACAGCTCCGACGCTGCACTCGACGTTAGACGCCCCTGGCAAGCATCGGCCTCGAAGGGTAGATATCGAGCTCCTGGTAGGTAACATAAGAGGGAGGGGAGTACCAACACGCCAAATTTTACACCAAGGTTTATTTCATACGTTACACGGTTCATATCATCACAAACATCTAAAGCAGCACAATAAAAAGACACAAAACGTAAAATAAAAATATTTCTCTCAATTCACCAAGACACCTAATTCACTCGAAACTTCCTAAAAAATATTTTTTACAAAATGACATTTAAAAAAAATTGTCCCCACGTTGACGTGGAAGAAAATGCAAATATATACAAATATACTAACATGTACAGGACACGTTCGACCGAACGAGAAATCCTAACCATGCGTCAAAAGTTTTCTTAAAGAATTACACATAGAATGCACTTCGCGTGGAAGCTTAACCTTTATTGACAAAATGCCTGGCGGTTAATGGAAAGCCTTGCGAGATATTTCGCAATGTTGCCACATTTTTGCCGATTGAGGAACTGCTGGGAGACATTTTGGATGAATTTTGTTTCTCACAAAAACAAAATTTGTTTAGGAATTTTATAAAGCAAATTTAATTTTGATTTTCATCTGTAACTTGAATTCTGGATGTTGGCAACACTGGTTTTGGGCTTTTCAGATTTGACTCGAGGTAGACCTCGAGGTGTCTAGTTTGATTGGCAAATAGTGTTGGCAGCAGTGCTGGTTGTGCGCTCGCAAAGATCCGCCGTCGCAGGACGTTTTTAAATATTTCGTGATATTCGACCGGAGACAAGACAAAAAGGATGAAATGAGATCCAGACATTATGTTAGTGACTTAAACGTAAAGCTAAATAAACCACAAGAGAGTGTAGCGGGAGGTGTAGGTACGATAAGGGGGTCGGGATGTCGGCTCAGCGGGCGGCTGGTGGGATATTTCTGTTGACCTTACCTATGTTAGATAGGGTAGATGACCTGTTTGCGCCAGTTTGGGAAGGCACGAGGCATACGTTTGCGCCAATTGGATAAAGGAAAAATGTCCCTACATTTGCGCCAGTTCTATAACTACGACTAGGGGGCCACCCCCTTCTGGGTAAAGCCAGCCAATCCCCGACCCACCCGGCCTCAGATCCCTTCTATTAGCTTTTAAGTAATGAATAGTTTTTTTGTTTTTTTTTTTTTCAAAGAAATTCGAGGTACTTTTCCGTTATGACCCCGCCACGCGATTTTGGTTGGCTTTGGGTGCGTAAAAGCGGCAGGGGTGTGTATGAAACACGAAATCGCGTGGCGAAGGTGTAACGGAAAAGTACCGAATTCGATCCTCATGAGGGGAAAACGGAATGGGGGAGTGACCCTTTTAACAGATCTCGGACCCCCCCCCCCCGCTATTATCGCGTAGCTAATCGCTCTAATTTTTTAGGGGTTGACGAAAACTTGTGAAGCACTCAATTTTTCAATCACTAATATTTTATGAATTTTAAAATTTCGATTTTATGAAAAATGTGTTTTTTAATTTATGTACAGATGAAAAACTATGACCGCTACCTACTAGGTTTTTTTTTTTCTTCTTTTAGGAAAACTCTGTACTACTTTCTGACGCTTCTTGCTGATCGAAGCCCTGGCACAAATTAAGGTTTTTGGAGCAAACTTAGTTTTTAGAAATATTTATTGGCGCAAACGAAGGGTTTACGACTGGCACAATCGTAGTATTAGGACTGGTACAAATGTATAGGACGTTTTCGGCTTATTTTCACCCTTCTGGCGCAAATGTAATCTACCGCACAGACATAAATCATCAACTCCCCTACTGGATACAGATAGCTTAGAGAAGAATTTTTTCAAAGAGACCAACACATTTTTCCATATTATCACCCGATTTTGACGCAAGAGCTCAAAACGGTCCCCAAGAAGTCACACTTTTCAACCCATTTCCACGCATTACACACACACGTGCCAACAAACCTCACGTGGTCCCTCCCTCTTGGAATACTCCCTTCCCACACCTCCCTACATAAAAATCAAATTCTATCATTTCGAGCTCGCAATTTTGAAAATATTCAAGCGACTTTTCATTTTTCCGAAATTCCTCATAAACTACATCCTTGTACAAAACGTGAAAAACTAAACTACAGTAAATAAATACAAAATTATCACTTCACAATAGTTTTCCTCTTGTATTTTAATGAGTATTATCGGTACTTGGTCATGTACGTTTTTTCGAAGCGTTTTTTTCTTCATCAAAGGGTGCACAAAGGGTACAATGACTGGTGAGGTTAACCTAAAAAGCCTCAGCGACACATGGAAGAGATAAATAACGTTAACATTAACATAAAAAGTCTTGAAATGGATATTTTCAGTCTGTTAAGAGCGTAGAGAGGATTCTATAACTAGAGTTCAAGTTAGAAAAAATAATAAAATAAAATACGATATTTCGTTGCGAATTTCCTGAAAATTTTGGGTTTTGTGAGAGTAAAATTTATGGACGAAATAGCAACGTGATGGATTTTAAAAAATTAATCGACTTTGGCAAATTTGTCGAATCCCATTTCTTTCCAGAGGGTGCATCGGGCTTCGAGATCCTGCGGGTCCATCTTGTTGGTCGACAGGTCCTGACCGATAAGGTTCGTCCGGTAGTTGGGGGCTTTGTCGTTCAAAGCGAACCTGTAAAAGGCGTTGCGGATGGCCGTGATGTACCTCCTTTGGGGCGGCGACGTCTGGTAGGGGTAAGTCCCGAGGACGACTTGAACGTCCGACCCGGCGTACGCGAGGCCATTGCGGGCGGCGTCGTCGGACTCTTGAGTGACTAGATAGAACCTCGAGTTGGGAATGAGCTTGTGCATGGCGTAGAGGGGGCAGATGGTGGAGATATCGGACATTATGGCGGCGAGGCCGACGAGAGTTGAGTTGTAGACGGCGAGGACCCGGTCGGTGTGGCCTTCGATCCCGATTTGGCTCTTCTGCACGATGTTGCGGATTTGGTCCGCCGTCCAGTTCGCCCGAGCTTTGTACCATTCGGGTGAAACCTCAGAATGTATCGTCGTCCCTGCAATAGATAAGGAACCTTAAAATTTACTCATCCAAGCAATCCCGTACCATTATTTCAATCAGTAAAATGTTCAATCCTGTCATATATCATGTTCTCACATAGTGATGTGGACCACAGTGGGACGGTCTGATTGTACACGATGGTATAATACATGTTGGCCAAATGATGACTAGTTCTGACTAGGAGGGCGAACCATCTGCGGTATGCGAACGTTGGACACTAACAAATTCGACTCAAAACAAAGCTCTCCGCCTCGTGACTGGTGCCCCCAAATCCACTCCAACAGCGGCCATGGAACTGCAAAGTGGAATCGAGCCATTGGCTCTCAGACAGGAGGCCGCTGCAGTTAAGCTACATGAGCGCCTGAAGAGAGGAAAGACCGAGTACTGGGGGTGGTACCAGCCTGCAACAGAGAGGTTGTCAACTCAGCACAACTTTGTCTCAAAGGTGCAGGGGCTGGCCCTCTGGAGAGCTTGGAGAAGCTGACAGACAGTCGTTCCCGGCTGTGACTGAATTGGCCCCTCAAAGGCTTGCCCGAGGATCATTAATCTTGACAGAGCCTGTCGAAAAACACAGAATACCCCCAGCGATGCTAAAAGCTGTTTTCCTTGAAACCCTGCACTAATGGTATCCGCAAGAACATTGGCTGCACGTCTATACAGACGGCTCAGCTAGAGATGCTAGATCAAATGCAGGGGCTGGAGTATACTGCTCCCGCTTTCAAGTCTCACTCCCTGTGGGGAAACTCTCCAGCAATTTTAAGGGAGAGGTTTGTGCAGTGAAGCGCCTACAGGCCAATCTTCACTCTTTGCCATTAAGACGAAATGACATACCTGCATTTAGACGCATGTCCTACCTTGCAAGACATAAGAGAACTAATTAGAGACGACGACACCATCTGGAGTAAAAAATCAAAACTTTATAGGGCTGCTCGAGAACGGATGGCCAAAGTTAAAACGACGTAGTTAAAAAAAACCCTGGGAGGGACCGTCTGGCCAGAGCCCCCGATGCGGGAGATTAGGGGGTGTTTCCAGCCTTCTCCGTCCTCCCCCACCGCTTGTTCCTTCACCCAGCGAGCAGTTGTTGTGATGATGCGTACTTTGGCCTTATAGGGGCCGGCCCTGTGCAAGGTCTATGAGATCTCCCAATTGAGTCGGGTCCATGGAGGAAGGGAAAGGAGAACTCACTAGATAGGACTTCATGTGCCGCAGGGGACGGTGGCGCTATCACTAAGGAATGTAGTGAGCTACACTTAGTACCTTCAAATCTGGTTTAGTGCTTTTTTCCAATTTACTAATCCTTAGTGCGAGTCTTCTACAGATATCTTTAGGGATTTTATATAAATGATGACTATTTTTGTTGTTAGAAGCAATATTAACTATTTGGTTACGGATTAAGTCCTTATCATGTTCAGAGATGTCTAGGTTCAGGAGGTTATACTCACATTCGGTAACTAGTCGCTCAACAGCCTTATCATTAACAAAACTGATCTTGTTAAACTTCGTGCTGTATGTAAAATATTCAAGAATATCATCAGGGACCTCACTACCTGTGAGGTTCACTACCCATTCACTTTTCTTTATCACAAAATCGCTACCATTTTGAAGTGGTGGCTTCTTACTTAACACTGTATTTTGGGCTTTACTAGTTCGGATGCGAAGTTGGTATGCTTCAAAATTTCTAAGATATTCTTCAATAACTACAACGACTTGAGGGTTACCTTGCAAACTCCTAAATAAGGCGGACTTGCTTCTATCGATGATCATCTTGAATTTCCGTACTTCGTTATGTGCCTCACTAAGGCTAAGGTTGAGAACCACTCTGCTGAAGTTCGAGATAGCGCTGTCAATCTTGTGAGATCTCGCCGGTTTTTCCTTAAACAGCTTTCGTACTTTCCCAATCGTCGCAACGATTGGGAAACTAAGACCTTCAAATCTGACGAGAGTGAGCCACTAGCCCTTCTACCAAGGGAAAGCCCCAAATGCCTCACTTAGGTCTCCATGGAGAGGTGCTACCACAGTGCTACTACAATAAATTAAAGGAAAAATTGAAGGAACCATCTCTGAACAACGAAATTAGTTGTGTAGTTGTGTACACAATGAATGCAAACGCACTTCTGAGCGGAATTCGCAGGGCGCCATCGTCTGGTTCAGTTTTAGTAACTTACCTCCTTCAAAGTTCACTACATCTCGTAGGGGTCGCGCTGCAGTCGCAATCCCCCCACCGTTCCACCACTGGGTTGGTGTTTTGGGAACACTGCATGGAGGAAGGGAAAGGAGATTCCTCTTCATAGGAAATCGCGTCCAGGCTCTTCATGCCTGCGCGCGCAACGCTATCTGCTGGATCTCATTTTGAGTTGGTTCTTCTTTCAGTTCGCAGTTATTTCGCTAGGGTGATCTACTGCTTACTCAATGTTTTGTTTGGGAAACTAACGGTTATGCGACCTATTTTTCCTTCTGCGGCGATTGCGTTCTCATCGCGACAACGAAGAATTATATTTTCAGTGTTAATTCATATATTATTTTGAAGTTTAATTTCATTTAATAGACAGAATTGTTGTCATTGGTAGGCTCGTGAATTTTCAAAAGCTTCCACTAACCACTACACCATCAGCTCCCGTCCTTACTACCGTCACTCTACCACTCATCTCTTCAGTTACATTGTAACCTTTTAGTGAAATTCGATCCTTACAAACACCTCCTCCCACATCATCAGAAACTCACCAATTACTACTTTCACAGTTAGGTTGGCCGGCGGTGCCCAAGAAAGATGCGGATGTTGCCTGAGATGGTGGCCATCATTCACCAACCACTGGTGTCCTGGAGCGGCCCCATGAGGGAGAGCGGGTTCCACTGCCGGTTTCCAAGCGTCGGGGACGTTGTCGAGAAGGTCTTCCACGTCCTAAAATCCACCACTGTTAGCTAAACGGTCTTCACACCACAAAACTGAATAAATTAGCGCGCTTACAGCTTTCCGAAGACACTCGACGTTAGCTTTATCATCAACGCCGTTGCAGCCAATCGCGGCCAGATATCCGGCAGACTCGTGTTCCGATTCGGCGAGAGAAATGTTGGGAAAGACGGTCGTCCCGGTCGACAACCACAGCCGAGCAAATAATTTCTGTAAAATATAAAACAGCTTGAACCCAGTCCTTTACCGGACCTTCTTCTTGTTTTTCTTACATTAGGTATTTACCTCTGGCCTTCTCAGCGTTGTTAGGAGCGTTCCGAGAGTCGCCCCAGCGCGGTAACCCAGCACAGTGACGGATCCTGGGTCGCCGCCGAAATGAGCGATGTTGAGGCGAGTCCAGTCCAAAGCTGCTATGACGTCAGCCAATCCGTAGTTCCCTGTTGGCGAGAATCAACATACTATCAACATATTATGGATGGTTTTTGAGGTATATCGGAGCCCGGCACCTCGTAAGCGACACACGTTATGAAACTTCAAACAGTTATGGTCAATAACTAAACTAGAGGGATGTGCGTTTCTATTGGGGTTGTTCGTCCTCTGGCAGCAACTGGGTGGTCATCACTATGGATAAATGTCGTCCATCAAGGTCTGGAGCTAAATCGGGTGATCTTTTCCCATCACCCAATTCCAACTTTTGAAAATCTCAAAAATAGCAAGTCACGTTGACCTGGACCCATTATATCCAGTAGAAGTGAGATTTCAAATCAATAATAATTATTGGTAATTTGGTGCGTACAAATCATGACTTTTGTGGGACACTCCATATAGCAGGTGATGGGCGTGTACCTACTTGAAGTTGTTACGCTCCTGGGTTAAACTCTCGGCGGATTCACCGGTTCCACGAACTACCGCTAGAGAGCTTTAGTAGTGGATCCCCCGGTGTTCCCCTTTCCCACTTCACTTCCCCGTCTTACCAGTTTGGTTTATTAATCTAGGAATAATACACCTATGTTTTCGCGACGGGGTTCGACGACTCCGATCGGCCTCCAAATTTGACATTATCCGTTGCAAGAGGTCCGTCCGCCGTCCAGGCCGTTTTTGGCAGTAGGATTTTTTTTAAATCTGAAATTTTGACAAAATATTTGGTTTACCATCTAGTTGTGCCCGCAAGGTTTTCAGCTCGATCGCTCAAACCCGTGGGGCGCTATGGGGCTAAAATGGGGCTATGGGAGGGGGTTTTTGAAGTAATTTTGGACGTAGAATCCATTTTTGGGGGTCCCGGAACGATCCGATTTCACTGTGGCGATGTACAGGGCTTTCATGGGCCTAAAAATGGGATTTTTGCATGATCCCAGGAGGTTAAATATTTTTCGAGTAAAAAAATAAAGAATTTTTGAAACAAAAAATCCAAAAATTTTTTTTTTAAATATAAAACTCCAAAATAATTTTTTTTAATTTTTTTCATTGACAGAATTAAATTTCTGCACAAGTATAACGTATATCAAATAATAATAAACCCTTGTGTAAAATTTGCAGCGTTTATTTCGATTAGTATAATCACGTGCGAAATCTCCTCTAATTAATTACAACCATACGATAATAATTTCACCCCCTACGGTAGTGACAGTGTGCTGTGACATCTACAGTGGAGTGGACAGAGCCAAGAAACGAGGTACGATTTAACTAGGTAGGGAGATATTTATTTGGGTAAATAAACCCAAAACCCAAATTAAATCTATTGTTTTATTTAATTTGACATCCCTCCTACTTTTTGAATGTTAGGGTATCCCGGAATTCTTTTGATTTTCCCGATAAGCCTAACAAAGTGGGGTTAATACATTAAATTTTGAATTTAAATTAATTATTACGGGGCCAACCCCTGCTGGCTACGCCAGCCAACCCCCAATCGTATCCCACCTGGCCTCAGACCCAACAACTCGTTTTCCCATATAGTGTAGTTTTTTCTTAAAAATATATATCTGTATACAGATATTTGTGTTTATTTGGGGGGGGGGGGGGGGGGGGGAGGGGGAGGCAGCCACGCTGGACACCTCTCGTCCCACAGCGACCTCAACATCCTGTCAACTTCTCCAGCCCTATTTTTTGTCCACTTTTGGAGTTGTGCCGCGTGGAGCAACTTTTTGGTGGTTTCAGATTTTTCTCGTCATCTACATGTAGAAAAAGTTTAATATTTAGCCCTTCTCCACTTTTGGAGCTTCCACGCGTCATATGGAGCAACATAGTGGACCACTATGTTGCTCCAGATTAGTGGTGTTACTATTAGTGGTGTTATATTTTTCTCGTACTATGCTCGCCAAACTGGATTATTCAAAATCAATTTCAGATTTTTCCGACATCTAGATGTGTCAAATATTAAAGATGAGCATTCTCCTCCTCCTCCTCTACTTGGAGCCTCAGACCCAACAACTCGTTTTCCCATATAGTGTAGTTTTTTCTTAAAAATATATATCTGTATACAGATATTTGTGTTTATATTTTTTGGTGGTGGGGGGGGGGGGAGGGGGAGGCAGCCACGCTGGACACCTCTCGTCCCACAGCGACCTCAACATCCTGTCAACTTCTCCAGCCCTATTTTTTGTCCACTTTTGGAGCTTAGATGCCGCGTGGAGCAACTTTTTGGTGGTTTCAGATTTTTCTCGTCATCTACAAAGGCAAAACTGATTTTTGGTATTTTTTTTGTAGAAAAAGTTTAATATTTAGCCCTTCTCCACTTTTGGAGCTTCCACGCGTCATATGGAGCAACATAGTGGTGTTATATTTTTCTCGTACTATGCTCGCCAAACTGGTAGACATTCTGTGTAGTATAAAAAAAAAGCTGCAAATTTTACACAAGGGTTTAATATTCTTTGATGTAGGTTACTTGTGAAAAAACGCTGCAAATTTTACACAATTGTAAATAAACCTTAAGGGTTTATTATTCTTTGATATAGGTTACTTTAGCAAAAATTTAATTCTGTGACATTGAAAAAATTGTTGAAAAAAAGTTTTTTTTATTACTTTTTTTCAAAAATTCTTTACTTTTTACTCGAAAAATATTTGAACTCCTGGGATCCTTCAAAAATCCCATTTGTAGCCCCATGAAAGCCCTATAGATCGTAACAGTGAAATCGGATCGTTCCGGGACCCCAAAAAATGGATTCTACGTCCAAAAATACTTCGAAAACGACACCTAACTCGATCCTATAGCCAAGAGCCTTCAAAAAACGCCTCCCGTAGCCCTATTTTAGCCCCATAGCGCCATTCGGGCTGTAAACCTTGCGGACACAACTAGATGGCAAACCGAGTATTTTGTCAAAATTTCAGATTTAAAAAACTTCCTACTGCCCAAAACGGCCCGGACGGCGGAAGGGGGACGGACATTTCGGTTTTGGAATGTAGACCTCTTGAAACGGATAATGTCAAATTTTGAGGCCGATCGGAGTCTTGGACCCCAGTCGCGAAAACATAGGTGTATAATTCCAAGAATAATAAACCAAAAGTAGTTTTTTTTGTTTGTTAACAAAGTTGGGGCAGAGCCAACCACACAATCTACTTAGAAAAGCTTTAGAAATTCTTGCTCAAGGGAAAGGATTCACATAAACTTGCGTTCAGAGGTGAATTGTCTGCCGACAAGACACGTGATTGACTGTTGGGCAAACATTGGTGTTCGTACCCGGATTTGAACCAGGCTGATCAGAGCTCTTATAAGATTGATTTATCAATCTCAGAGATAAATCTCTGAGAGAGACTGATTTGTAAACAGGCCAAACACATTCGTCGCCTGCCACAGGACCACCTGTCCCCCAAACAGTACCTACATAGGTATAATTTTGAGTAGTGTGTTTGACGGAAGGCCTGTAGCGTAAATCCTTGATTTCGGTGTTTTTGGAGGAAGGGAGTGTGGGAACATTTTTTCTAGGGCATCGTACGATTTGTCGTACGACAAAGTAGTCTGCTGACCAAGAAGAAGAAGCAGCCACAGTATTGGAAGACTCGCTCGCATACAACAGGCTTGCTTGCAGGCTAGCAGGCTTGCAGTACCTTGACGTGGTACTGAAAAGATGCAGAGTCTTCGGTAGGGAACCGAGGGGATGCCGATACCCAACACGATACGTCGTTGCCGGTATCAGTCTGCTCTGGGCTCGCAGTTGAACCTGGGGATGGTGCTGCAGCTACATCAAGTAAATTGTCACTAAAGGTGGCCTGTCCAGCAGACCCAGTCTTATACGAGTCCGATTTCCTGGATTCCACAAATGATAATATCATTATGTTATTAATGGAGTCCAAGGCAATAGACCCGTACGTCGGGATCATTCCCACCGGCTCAGCTTCCACAACCGAATTGTCGATAAAGGAGGACTGGCCGGCGGGCTTGATCCCTAAGAAACACTGCGAACAATAAACATTCACCATATAAGGTATACCTTATATGGTTCACCGTTGTTATTATTAAACAACTGAACAGTGAATGTTAATTGAGGGGAGAAAATACTCCCCTCTTCCAACGGTAATGCGGGGTTCGAACGATTGCGCCGCGACCACAGCGCGACCCCCTTCCCCACAGAAGAGTGCGGGAGAAATCTGTCCAGATTGCCCACAACTTTCTTCCAATATTTATCGACCTTATTGCACTGGTTTGTTGGGAACCCTGAAAGTATCCTGAAGATGGCACAATGGTTACCGAAAGCTTGGAGGAAGTAAAGCCTAATAGAGAATGACTCGTCTCACTAACCTTCTTTTACCCCGCAACCAACCCGACCTTATTGTTAAAATTGTTTTTAATAAATGAATAAATATTATGGCAGTGCACATTGGGCAAAATCGCGAAACCCCAAATCAAAATCACTTTATGATTTGAAGGCGTTTGTTTAGGATTGTATAAGAGTAGGACTCGGATTCGAGCATATTAGCATTATTTTCCCTGTCAAGCAAACATTAAATTTTATTTATACCAAATTACCAATTACTGGTTTGAAAATGCAGGAAAGGCAAAGAATGCCTTTAAATGTTAAAGAATCCTTTTGGTACTGCATATTTTCACCTCTCTGGGACCATAAATTGCGCGAAAGGCGACCAACTCAAAATTTCCAAGGTTTTTTAAAATGTTGATAGGAGTAGAGTCTTGGAGAGAGCAATAGCGCCCTAATTCCGCCCTTGATCACGAACCATCGATGCCAACCTACCTATCAGTTGTGCCAATAGAAGACGTAACCCCTTCAGACAAGTCTATCTACACGCGCTATCGTGTTACGACTACTTGAGGCTCTAGTGATGGCACAAATCCCTTAAACAACCCTCATGCAACCAAAGCTATAAATAAGCGTCAATCTTCAAGCTGGTATCTAATAAGTGCCGAGTGGTATTATGCAGAAATGTACTTGCACTTTTCTTCAATTTCTTCATGGATCTGAATTGCGTAAAAACTCATGCGGGGTGAGCAATGACGCTCACGCCTTCCGCATCCGAACGGGAGAAACCGAATTTAATTTAAATCAATACTACATCTAGAAGGTGGTTAGTATGTGGTAGGTACCTGACGTCCTGGGGTAGACGTTACCTGAAGAGCGGGGGTAGACGGTCTGCGAGAGAGGCGTCGCCGCCAGGAACCCCAACGTCGTCAAGCGGAATCTTGGTCGGACGACGACGATCTCCTTCAGCTTGGCGAGTCCCGGCGGGACGTGGAGTTTGGACGGCCACCCGCCGTTGAGAGAGTCGGCGCCGATGAGGAACAGCACCTGAAGAATTTCAAATTCAACGGATTCGTCAGGCAAAAAGTCAGTTTGGGCCGAG
Organism: Pilophorus perplexus; assembly: GCA_955831195.1. NCBI lineage: Eukaryota > Metazoa > Arthropoda > Insecta > Hemiptera > Miridae > Pilophorus > Pilophorus perplexus. The sequence continues at coordinate 16,411,851 of OY037008.1, forward strand.
GTTAATCAAACGGTTATATTTAGACCTCGAGCATCCCAAACAACACGCCTCGCTAATTACAACGGAAGAATTAAGCCCATTCCCATTTGGCCTCCGTTCAAAAATTCCGCCGCTGAGCAAATATAATAAATCTCCTTCACTAACAAAACGCCCGCACCTTGAAAACTGCAAAATTTCTACAAATCATCAATATTTTTCATAACGGTTTAACATGATACAATAAACATCTTCGGTGACTTAGATGCTTGGTAATGATTTATTTAAGTAATAATTACTTAAATAAATCTTAATCTTAATTATTAAGGCATCCGTCAGAACAACGCAGAAATCATCTGATCAAACAGGCAGGCCGAGTAGCGCCATGGACCCTAAAAAACGCTACAAATTTTACACTAGGGTTTATTATTCTTTGATATAGGTGACTTGTGCAGAAATTTAATTCTGTGTCAATGAAAATTTCTTTAGAAACAACATTTTATTATTATTATTATTATTATTTTCAATATTTTTTCGTTTTTTACTTGAAAAATATTTGACCTCCTGGGATACTTCAAAAATCCCATTTGTAGCCTCATGAAAGCCCTGTAGATCGCAACAGTAAAATGGTATCGTTCGGGAACCCAAAAAAATGGATTCTACGTCCAAAAATACTTCGAAAACGACACCTAACTCGATCCCATAGCCAAAAGCCTTCAAATAACCCCTTCGATTATTTTGTGGCAATTTTCAAGAAATCGTACATTTTAAAAAACGCTGCAAATTTTACACAAGGGTAGGTATATTGATCTTAAATTAATTTTTTTTTAAATTCAGTCATTGAATAAATAATATTTTAAAAAAATTTATACGATGTTTGGACAGATTTAGGGCTTCAAGAAATGGACTATGCGTCCAAAATTACTCGGAAAACGACCCCTTATTTGACCTACTAGCGTCCTTCAAAAAACCCATTTGTAGACCCCGTTCTGGGACACCCAAAAATGGATTCTACGTCCGAAAATACTTCTTAACTCGACCCCATAGCCGAAACCCTTCAACAACCCTTCCCGCAGTCCCTTTACATCCCCACAAAGCCCCACGGGTTTGGGCGAGTGGGCTGACAACCTTGCGGGCACAAATACGTAGATGGTTAACCGAATCTTTAGACAAAATTTCTCATTAAAAAAAATTCCTACTGCCATCGTCATATTCACCACAAACCTTGTACATTCGAGTTTTCAGAACTAACGATAACATTATATTTTTTGATTTCAGAAGTTGAAGTGAATTCACAGCCATCTAGTTTGACGATTGGTAGTTTATATCACTTTGGGAAGTTTTCAAGAATGGGGTTTTACATCACTTTGGGACGTTTTGAAGTATGAGGGTTTATCTACGTTAATTTTTAAAACAACTTCCTCAGCTGCTAGCTGCTGTGAGAACGCTCTTTCAAGTGCTCGGATTGCACGAGCTGTCTGGACGATGTCATCGGCAAATGCCAATAACTGAGTGGACCTATGAAAGCTACCTATTTCCGGAAATGTGGACGTCCTGAAAATGACCGAGGAAATAGGGTCTTGCCTTACTGTAAGTTTTCAAGTTTTCAAGAATGGGGTTTTACATCACTTTGGGACGTTTTGAAGTATGAGGGTTTATCTACGTTAATTTTTAAAACAACTTCCTCAGCTGCTAGCTGCTGTGAGAACGCTCTTTCAAGTGCTCGGATTGCACGAGCTGTCAGGACGATGTCATCGGCAAATGCCAATAACTGAGTGGACCTATGAAAGCTACCTATTTCCGGAAATGTGGACGTCCTGAAAATGACCGAGGAAATAGGGTCTTGCCTTACTGTAAGGCAAGACCCTATTATGTGTAACACCACATAAGACTTTGAAGTATTCAGCTATATTACCATCTACCTTCACAGCACATTTCTTCCTTGAAGGGCCATTTCAGCCAATCTGACCAGTTTCCTCGGGATTCCACGGTCCGAGTGCGCTGTTATCATTCTACCCCTACTGATGCTATCAAAAAGCACTAAGGTAAACGATAAACAGAATCTGATGGTGTAGAGTTACATTCTGCTTGTATGTAGTATGTCTATTCGAGTTCTATCCGAACTTTGAAAATCTGATCAATTGTGGATCTGTTTGCTCGAGAACCAGCCCTGCATTCTCCGAGCAGTTTCTCACCTTTTTCCTCCAATCTTTCTTTTATAGCCATGGTCAACACTTTGTATGTTTCTACTTCTATCCCTTCAAGATCACCCCCCCCCCCCCCCCCAACACAAATGAACAAGACGAGTAACTTAGTTACTTCATAAATAACTTATTCGAAACGCGCTCTTCCAACTGGTCAACCACGAGGACCATGCCAGCCACTCCCTGAAAGAGGCCCGTGTCCAGAGAAAGGCTGATCTGTCAGTTAGAGGTGACGAGCTGATGTGGCTTTTACCCTTTCGCCAGCAATGCACCATTCAGCGGACGAAAGGCGATTCCCTTTGGCTCACTGTTCTCCCTTTGGTGGCAGATGACTGCGATCGTTCCGCCTCACAATTCCGAGATGCCCTTGGCATACGATACGGATTGGAGTCTGTTGGCTTGCCCGAGACGTGAGAAGGCTGCGAGGCACCCATGAACCTGAACCACGCCCTGAATTGTAAAAGAGGAGGGCAGGTAAAGAGGGGTCATGATTGTGTGAGGGACGTGTACGCGGAAATGGCAGGCCTAGCCTGGAACGGGGTTAGACCTGAGCCAGTACTTCGAGAAGCAATGGATGGCAGCCCGGCACTCATTGCAGAATTGGTGGTCCCTGGGGTGTGGCATAGGGAATGGTTAGCGTTTTTGGACAAAGGCGTTATTAACGCCGACGCGGCATCCTATGCCCACCTCAACTGGGACCAGGTAATCCAGGAATGCTGAGCCGACAACATGCAAAATATGACACCGCTGCTGAAGACTTGAGGGCTTCATTCTCCCCACTGGTATGTGCATAAGACGGATCCATGGGGAGAGAATTCCAGCGATTCAATCGACAGCACGCCTCGACTCTGGCTGAAAAGTGGGCTCGTCCATTTTCGCAAGTTGCTGCATGGGTTTGGGTGAAGCTGCAGTTTGCTGTCGTCCGGGCAGTGGCATCCCGACTGCGAGGTACCAGAAGAAAGTTCCGGTGTCTCGGACTGGAAGACGGAGCGAGCCTCCAGTTCTGGGACGAGTAGTCCACGCGTCCACGACGCCCATGGCCCTCCTTTGGTTTTCCGCCATTTGCTTTGTGATGCTTTTGTTTTTCATTCTTGTTAATTGTTGTATTTTGTCATTCCCCTGGATCCACTTGCTCTGGGTGAATACAAATATTTTATAATCTCGTAAAAGAAAAAAGTATTCGAAAACGACACCCCATTTGACCCCCTACTCGAAATCCACCAAAACCCCTTCATGCAGCCCTTTTTTTAGCCCCACGTAGGTTGCTCGTACAGAGAATAAACCATAGCAAGGGTTGCTTACCGGGAGTGGCGAGTCGTATCCCACGTACGGCGTCCAAACGTCCAACGTCAGGCAGTTTTCAGAACCGTCCACCGAGTTGTTAGTGAACATCTGAAAAATTGCTTTATTGTAGTATTGTGAACCAACCGGCGAAGGTTATACTTTACGTGACGTACCTGCCAGCACGATGGGGTGACGTTGTGGACTTTGAGAGTGCCGTTCCAACAGTCGTCGATCGTCATGGGATGCGGCGGTTGGAACCGGAGATCACCCAGAGGCGGTTTGGCGAAAGGTATCCCTCTGAAGACGTACTCTTCATCTTCGACTAACCTGAACATCACGAAACGAATTTGAAGTAAGGAAATTCTCCAGGACAACGCCATCGCTAATCACTTACCCTTCGACAAATCCGCAAGATGTGACGGCCTTGATGTACTTGCCGTCGATAACAGGCGCATGCGTAGGCACTCCGGGCCCCGATATCACCGCTATTATGAGGATAATTAGAAGTATGAGGAACACTAAGATGCCAACTGCAACAGAAAAAAAAAAGTCAAAAAAGTCTACAAACCAACCACACCAACGAACTTCGAAGTCAACTTACAAACAGTGAGTTTGTGGTCTTTCGCAATGTCCCACCACTTCTGCCAATCTCTTCGGGCCCACTTGGACTCCGACTCATCTTCCAAAGCCGCTTTTTCGGGGTCCGCCTGTACAAAGAATCACCAGTCACCGAACAGTCACACAGAACACCCCGACACCAGACATCCAACTCACGTCGACTGAATCCAACCGGATGTTTTCCATTCCGTCGTCTTGGGTATGGTGTTTGCCGACGTCGCCGTTCGAATCGTCGAGCGTTTCCATAGAGGCGAGCCCCGCCTGACCTCCGGCTTCCACATCCCCTTCCTGGAAATCCACAGAGAAGGAATCAAGAAAGGTGATAAGACAAAAATAATGAAACGAATTCATAAAGAGGGAAAGAAAATTGAGGTAAAATGTACATTTATTGGCCCATTCATACAGAAGTAACAGCAGGAATGGAGCTCCAATATAATAGATATGAAATGCATTCTAGTTCTGATGATATTCCATAGATAAGGAATACGAAACGACGGTGGAAAAATAAATGCTTCACTCAGGGTAGGATTCAATTTCCAATTTTGAGTAGAAACTGCCATAAGGTTTGTTCTTGGTGTGTGAGTGTGGTGTGAGCGCTACGTTTTGTTCGCCACGCCCACCAACTCACAGTTCCATGAGTGACATGTGAGGAAGTGTGAGGATCGAATTTGCTGTTCCAGGAGCGTGAGTGTGAGGCGTTGTAAGGTGCTCACATTTCGCACTGTGAGCACGTGAGGGTGAGTTACCCCCTTTACAACTCGCTTGATAACCTTGAGTAACGTGGTCAGATCTCTTCTATCCCGACTTCAAAAGTGTCAAGAGCACAAATTTTTGTTTACTTGAGTTAATTTTTGGCATCCTTGAAAAATCACACCCACACATATATCCCATCACGCTCACACTCAACTTACAATCACGCTCCAGGAACAAACCTATAGGTCATGGGAGCGTTTCAAGGAGAAGGGATACAAGGAAAGGAAATGCCCTCTCTATATGTACACAGAGGAGGAATGAAAAGTTTTAGAGGAAAGTTGCTATAAAAAGGAATACCTATTTCAAAGAGAAGGAATACAAAATGAGAAGGGAAAATTGAAAGCCTCCCTCACGCTTTCACACAGAAAAGGAATATGTACACAGTAATTAATTGCCTACCTCAAGTTTTACACAGAGAAGGAATAGGTACCATATTTGAGAGAGGAAATAATTATTTCCTTATTATGATTGTAAATTGGAATATTTCACAGAGAATGAATTCAAAATTAAGTGCAGAATTGAAATTGAGTGCTTCTTTCAAGGTTTACACGGAGAATGAATGACAAGTTCGGGAGAAAAAAAAGGAATAAATTCATAAGGCATTTCTAACAGAAGGAATAAAAACTAACAAGGGAAAACGCTGCGAATTTTACAAAAAGGTTTATTATTCTTTGATATAGGTTACTTGTACGAAAATTAATTCTGAGTCAGTAAAAAATAATAATAAGAAGCGACCTCGAAAAATTGATTATGCGTCCAAAATTACTCGGAAAATATTTGACCTCCTGGGATCCTTCAAAAATCCCGTTTGTAGGCTCATGGGAGCCCCATAGATCCACAGGGTCAAATCGAATCGTTCTGGGACCACCAAAAATAGATTTTACGTCAAAAAATACTTCGAAAACGACACTTAACTCGACCCCATAGCCGAAACCCTTCAAAAAAGCCCTCCTGTAGCCCCTTTTTAGCCCCACAGAGCCCCACGGGTTTGGGCGATCGAGCTAAAACCCTTGCGGGCACAACTAGATGGTAAACCGAGTATATTGTCAAATTTTCAGATTTAAAAAAAATGTCTCCTGCCCCAAAACTGCTCGGACTGCGGACGGACATTTCGTTTTTGGAATCAAGCTCTCTCGATACTCGCATAATGTCAAATTAGAGGCCGATCAGAATTGTCGACCTCCGTCGCGATTACAAAGGTGTATTATTCCAAGAATAATGAACCATTGGGTCAATTTTGGAACTTATCTGACGAGGCATGACATGGCGTTTGGGTCAATTTTGGTTCTTATCTGACGTGGAATGGCAATTTTGAGATATTTCACAGAGAAGAAATACCAAATGACGAGGTAAAATTAAGTGCCTTCCTCAAGCTTTATAAGGAGATAAATACAGATTTTGAGAGAAAAATATACGTAAATTGGAATATTTCCATGTATTTCCATTTATTTTTTCCCCATTTAGAATATATTGGAAAATTTTTAAATAACAAGAAGTTATAAATGGGTATATTTCAAGGGGAAGGAATACAGCGGAAAGACTATAAAAAATTCAACGCCCACCTCAAACTGTTACTAGCCATGATTAGGAATATTTCAAAGAGAAGGAATACAGACTGGCCACGAAAAACTAAAATTAAATTGAATGTAAATTTTACACTGAATGCTTCCCTCGAGGAGAAAGATGAAAAGTATACCTACATTTGAAGAAAATCAATACCAACTGGTTTGCATGACGAAGAAATACAAAGTAAAGAAGAAATCAGCTTGGCTGGATGTTCGCTTATATTCATTTTCCGCAAATTAAAGGGAAATAAACCAAAATTGATTGAATGCATGAACAGCAATGAGAGATTTTTGACCTGTAAGCTGCGGTATCTCACTCCTCGAGGTTCAGACATCGTGTGGCAGGCAGAGGGGTCGCTTCGCAGTGCTAAATTAGACGACGCTTCACATTTCAAGTGCCAAAGACGAACACGCAAAGTGATAATGACTTTTACTAGGGACGTTGGAACGAACAAGGTGGGGAGTATGGAGGAAATTTTGTTTAGCATGAAGTTTGAAACGTGGTTTTTTCTTTCTTTTATTTAAATCTGGTAAATGCAGTTTTAATGCGGTTGACAACTGATATCGACGTCAATTTGGCAGCGGAGCGAGAAACCCCCCGAACGCGGCGTCGGCCCGAACACGACTGAACAAAACGAGCAATCGAGCTGGACGTCACCCAAGTCTCCGCCCCGTTAACTTCGAACAAGTCAAAATATAAAAACTCTACGAGGCTTTCCCCCGTTTTATCGGCAGTGAAGTCTGTCTTTGCCAATTAGTGTCAGCCATGACAATGGTTTGTGTGTTCACATGTTGAGTGACTTTGAGGCCAGGAGACTGGTAAGAGGGTAGCCAGAGCCATAGGGCTGTTGTTGTAGGGCCATCGGGAAAGTACCCATAACAGCCTCAATTGCAGATAAAAAAACTCCACCTATGCTTTCCTGTTGATCTTGTCAACTCAAGTAATATATTATAGAATAGAAAACATTAAATAAGTATAAATTTAGAAGAAATCCTGCTGAACCATCCTTCACAGTGACAAATTCTGGATTTTTACCAATAACTCAGCCCAGCGGTTCCATAAAAGCCTCACCTATTAAAAGTGAGAATCTTTTTCTTCGCAGCCATGTGATGAAAGTTGTCGAGACTGACACCGTTCAATATGTGGAGATCTTTGGGGGCCTAATCCTCTTCACACTTAAGCCGCAGCTATCATAGTAAAAATAGAAATTGAGACAGGCGTATTTAGACTAGTAAGTTGGATATCTACTAGATATCGGAGCCTTCATCCAGGGGCGGATCCAGGATTTCTTTAGTTTGATGTTGGGCGTAAGGAAGTGTAAGAAATATCCCACACCGGCCGTCCGCCAACCCCACCCATCGCGACGCCCGATCCCCCCCCCCCCCCCCCCTGCCGATAACCGCAACTCCTTCTAACTCCACCCCACGCCTCGAGTCGATCTCCTCGGAGGGACCCCTCCTCAATGTGGAAAATCCTTTTTTAAGTCAACTTAAGTAATCAAATGTCAACATTGGGATCATGTATTTTTCATGGATTTTCTAGTTTTACGGTCATGACGCGTAACCCCGCCAATATAGGGGTCAAACAATTAGATCCGCCTCAACAATCATTAAACGTTTCATGATGTCATGATTTCAAAATATGATTTTGACAAAATAGGTACCCCTACTCGGTTCTCCATCTAGATGTGTTCGAAGGTCTGCTGACCCTTTTCAAATTAGACGTTTCTGGGTCTGCTGCAATTTAACTCGACCCCATACATAAAACTCATCAAAAACGCATCCATTGCCCCTTTTTAGCCCCACGAGTTTGTGCGATCAGACTGAAAACCTTGCGGGCACAACGCTCCTGGTGCTGGAGAGGGAAGGAAGTAAATCCTTAAATAAAAACACACAGAATCCTTAGTTGTGTGTGTAAGTATGGCTGGCTGACTGATTACTTTTAGGTTACCTATTCCACCAGCCCTCTGTGGAATCGAAAAAAAAAAACACTTTTTTCATTACTCAGGTGTAGATAAGTGAATTTTTCATGGACAAGGGGCCTGGGCCTTGTATAAAATTCCTTTTTCTATTTAAAAAAAAAAAAAAAAAAAAAAAAAAAAAAAAAAAAAAAAAATTAGACATTTTCCTCCTCTCATGCCTACCAGATGACACCAGTCGACCAGTTTTAACTGCAATTTTGCTAACTTAACCCAGTCCTACCGTAAAGTTACCTTCGTTTTGAGTTTCTTTGGGACCAACGAAGCGAGCGGAAGGCGAATGGCGTTGATGAGTTTGGGTTTCCTCGGAGCGGCCTCTTCACCTCCTTCTGGCTGTTGAGGCTCAGACCCTTCATCCCCCTGGTCTTGTGGCGGCTGTAAACCCAGAATACAGTTAATACAGACTCTCTCAAACCTACCCACGCTGTTTTCCGAGTTCGCCGAGCGGCAAAGTAAATCCTCTTACCCGTTTCCTCTTGAGGAAAGGCAACGCTGGAACGGTGAACTTGAGGTTGGTGAGGATGGGAAAAGGGAAACTCGTCGACGACTCCCCTTTCTCTTTGTCTTCTGGATTCGTCGGGCTGTTGACTTTTTCCGAGCAAGGAGTTTCCACCAGGAGATCCGCCCTTTCTTCACCTTCGTCTCCGTCCTGAAAAAACAAAAACAAAGTAAACGACTGAAATTTCTCCAAACGACCGGAAACGTTTGAAGTTCAAGACCTACTTCGGCCAACTTAACGCCAAGAATGTTAGTAGAGGCTCATTCAAACAGAAGACAGCAAATCTCACTCAAAGAGAAGAAATGTAAAATTAGACAGAATGTTGCAAAGAAAATACAACGGAAAAATCAAGCAGCTCTGATTTTCTGAAAACTTTTCTTAGAGAGGGGATAAGTATAGGTAGAATACCTACCGAAGAAAGCTGAGATTTTCCGTAAAAATGCAAAAACGCTGCGAAATTTGCATTAAATGCAAATAAATTTCACTTTGTAACTATTAATGTTAAACAAAATTTGCATTAAATGCAAGTAAATTTTACTTTGTAACAATTAATGTTAAACAAGGGTTTATTATTCTTTGATAAAAGTTACTTGTTCGAAAATTAATTTTGTGTCAGTAAAAAGTTTTTGAAAAAAAAAAAAAAAAAAAAATTCTGTACATTGTTCGAACAGATGTGGGACCTCGAAAAATGGATAGGATTATGCGTCCAAAATTACGAGATTACATTATGTGGGAAAGTCTTCAATTTCCCCGGAGGAGAAATGCAAAGTTAGAGAATCTCTAAATATCTGATGAAGGCTCCGATGCTGCAAAAAGGGTTAGAGAAGCTTTGATTTGTTAAAACTCATTGAAATCAAAATTACCTAAGGGAGAAAAGATGCAATTGCTACCTAAATTACTAATTAAGACTGTCTCTTCAAAGATCCCATTTTTTTTTTTTTTTGCTCCACAGACCACAGACGATGTCAGAGCTTATGGCTTATGGAACACGGCACAACTGCATTTTGGCTACTTTCCAACGTGACAAAACTGACCATCTCAAAGTGTGCAAATGGCACATCAGGAGGAACGTTTCGGCAACTATACGGCAATAAATCATCCTAGAAACGAAGAATAGTAATGTCTGCTGCACTGATTCGAACAGCCTTACGTGCCTTGGAAGGGGGGGGGGGGGGTCGAAATTAAACGCGCCGGATGATTAGGCACCCAAACCCTCCCCATATCGGAGGACTGTGATCGGAAATTGGGAAGGTAATGCAGGCGAACCCTGAAGGGGGGGCTGTTGGAAATTCAATTGCCGGTACGGGAGAGAGAAGGTTGATGGAAGGAATCGATTGGGCTCCGATTGAGCATACGGGAATTTCGGTCAGATCCGATACGCCTCTGGGTAGGCGGGTTCGGTATGTCAAAATCCGCCATTGATTACCAGGCAATCGTTACGCCAGAAACTGAATCACATCGTAGCGAAAAGTTAACATTTCTTCCCTATAGAAGAGCGATCCTTGTTCCTTCTCTAAGAATGTCCAAGGAATTACTATTGAATGAACTTCAACCAAGGAAGACTGCCTTTATTTCCAGTTAGTCCAGTTCGTCCCTTAGTTCTCTTTGACGTACTGATTGAAAATATCATATTGACGTCGTTATCAAGAGGCATTAACAGTTAATTAGTTACTAATTCATACAGTCTCTGTATGTATCCGTACCTACATGTCATGTATGTAAGGTATGTCAAAAGCCTTCTCCTCCGAAACCGTAAGTAATATAAAAAATGTGCCGATTTTTTCTACCGACTCGGCCTACCAGACATTTCCTATTTGTCCGGGGGGGGGGGGGGGGGGGGATCTGGCGAAAATGCGCGCCCAACTTTCTTGTTTTAAATGGAACCCCCTACATTTTTCGAATTTTGATTCCCCAGCCAATTTTACATCCGATAAGACATTGAGCGCAACTGTTTATATCTCGTTGTTTACAGTTCGATTGAGTCTCAGTATCCAACCTGGAGACCCAAATTGTAATACTATATCCCGAAGGAACGAATTTCAACAATCGTCAAATTTTTGACGATTGTTGAAAGCGCTAAAATTTATCAAAGATTCCGCAGTTTGAAATCGCCTCCCTTTCCAAATTAGGCATTATTTTCACATGCTCATGATTCCAACGTAAATAGTTTTTTGAAAAGTAGGTACCGAATAGTCCATATCAATTAGACTTTGTTCACTTTGTTCTTGTTGTGAGTCAGTTGGTAGCGTAATCTCAGCGTCAAGATTGCATAATTTCTGAACAATCTGAACTGTTTATGGTACTAAAACACTACGATCACTCCAAGTTTATTTAAGGGTGGCCACCGTAAACTTTCAAGTTGACCCCTACGAACGTTTTGTTATGGCTTCATCTTTCCCCTGAAAAAATTCTCTTTCCCACTCGTAACAAAACCGGCACAGTTCTCGTTATTTATGCGTCCTTTTGCTCCCTCTCTGTCCCCTCTTTCAACATTTAAGCTCATAAAATCCCATGAAAAAACAAAAAATTATGAGGGAGAAGTAGGTTGAGCCGAGGACATTAGTCTTATCCCAAGATGACATTTTTATGATGGTTACGTCAACCCCTCCGGAGTTTTGCACTTCAATTTTTTTTTCTTTCGTGTCTCTCACTCCCTAAGGGCTTTCGTACGAGTAGTTTGGAGGGTCTAAAATGACAAAAGAAGGGTGGTTCCCCCCGCCTCAAAGCACAACTGCTCTTCCCCATGAATAGAAGCTGAAATATTGATTTTTCTCATTATCCATGAGAAGAAAAGAAAAAATTATTGCGCTACCGACGAGGTCGTTTATCGTTTTCGGGGTATCTACAATACAACTACAACACCACAACGCGTAGTAGAAAACAGAAATGTTACCTTGCCCCGATCTTTCTTGGAGCTTCTGAGGAATCCGGGGATCTTGATGCCGCCGATGGGCCTGTGACCGGCTCCTCCAGCTTTTGCAGCTTCTTCCAAAGCCTGAAGACACAAGAAATGGGTGAGCAATGAGAAAACAAAATCTCTGGGGCATTGTTAGGGATTGTAGGTTGATGTTTTCACATTGTTAGTACTGTAAATTAAGTGGTTAGGGAGAGAAAAACGACATTACCAGAGGAGTCGTTTGTCTCTCCCTAACCACTTCATTGGATTAGACCTCTACACCGTCGGCGAACAACCTCGTCGAGTGCTGTAAAAATAACAAAAAGTCAGGTATGCGTGCTGCTCGACCTCAGTAATCTTGTAATTAGGGTGAAAATTACAACAACGTTACATAACCTAATATAGATTCATAACAGGGGGTCGGTCACACAACAGTGTTTTGTCACAGTTTGACCAGAAAAGCTCGAATCGCGAGAATAAGATGCGAGCCGCTCGAGGGTTGTAAGTCACATTAACCAAGACGCCAAGGGTTGAGGGATAGTAACCTTTCATTAGCCCTTAGCAAATCTGGTCATCATGAATAACTTAACATAGGGAGATGTGTATACCTCCATCCCTTCCAACTATATCCTCAGATACAACGCGATACTCCACAATTTCCACCTTCCATAATTTCAGTCCATCGTTGCCTCACAGGCTCTAAATTGGAAATTGGTAGACCAAAAAAATGTGAACTTGGGATAAAACGAGGCGACGTCTATTAAATAGATGTACAAATTTTGTACCCCATCATACAAAATATCAAACAAATCCGCTTCCAAGAAAGGGCTTGGCGATGAATGTGACCCCCCTCCCAATGCTTCTTCCTTCATCTTTTGTATTTACAGAAACAACATTATTTTGAAACCGGTTTTGAGCTAACGCACATCTTTGATTGATGATTGATAGCCTTTACGACAACATCGTCGCCTGGTATGTTTTCATTGGTGTGAGTTTAAATTTCACTCATAGCCTTAGTTTTAGTATTATAACTAGGGGACCACCCCCTGCTGGCTAAAGCCAGGCAACCCCCGACCTCTCCCACCTGGCCCCTGACCTCTTCGTCTCGCTTTTTGATAATGAATAGTTTTTTTTTTTTTTCTTAAGGAAAAAGGGGACGATGGTTTTAGAATTATAATTTTAAATTTGCATTCAGCTTGAAAAAATGTATGGGATACCAGAGAATATTTGAAGCCTCAGTAGGGAATCAGTGATCGGACCCGAAGGAGCAGGTTCAAAGAAGTAAAAAAAGAAACAAAATGTTACACTTGGCTTCATCATGCTCAATAATCGAAAATCGATGTAGGGTGATCGAATAAACCTGACGCCCTCATAAATGGACTCTTCGTATAAAACTACTTCAAAAACTCAGGGTGGTTTAATTAGGCCGAAAACGGCAGCTTACTTCTTTACTTTATCAACCCGAGTTTCAAAGGCATGAGAACCTTAATGAGTCGTAATTAATTCGCAACGTGAATTGTCGTTTATAAAATTTTTTTCTTTTAAATATTATCCGAAAAGAGTTACCAATTTATATAGAGAACCACCATGTAGTGGTTTTTAGTAGAGTGATCTTGTTGACTAGTAGTAAAATAATATCATATTAAAAATTTTAATATGATTTAATGGACACTACCTGAAGGGAGCATAATAATATTATGTTGTTGACCATAATTCATTCGTCAAGAAGGAAAACCCTGATAGTTCAGTTTTAGGCCAGACAATCCACAAATTACACACACTAACATTCATAATTATCTCGATTTTGTACATTTGGCGCCCAACGTGGTTACCGTGAACTCAAAAGAAGGGAGGGGTGGTCAGAAGATGCACGGACTGAAGTGGATCGACGGTTAGCGCGGACAGTAGGTACTGCTAGACTATTCGTTGCAGGCTAGACATGTGCTCAGTGGCGGATCCAGAGGGGGGACGCGCGCCAATCTCTCCAAGGCATTTGACTCCATAGAAATATCAAGGCTTATGCTAAAATTGGAAAGACTTGGGCTGGATGGGGTGGCCTTAAGATGGTTCGGATCGTACCTCTCGAACAGAAAACAGTTTGTACAAATTCAGACGACTAAAAGCACTGAAGAAATAATTAGTTATGGAGTACCTCAAGGATCAGTACTAGGCCCTATTTTATTTCTTGTATTCGTCAATGATCTGTTTGCTCTGGATGTCTCAGGCAAATTCGTTGCCTTTGCAGATGACATAGCCATTTTATTGAAAGGAAACTCATGGGAAGAAGTCCATTCAGAGGCGGAACGAGTTATGGAGAAAGTCCTGAAATGGTTTCACTTGAATGGTCTAACCGTGAACAAAGCACATCACGTTTTCTATCAATTAGACTGGTCTGCCAGACTTTTCGAAATTAGTAATTCACAAAGATCAGTGCGCGCAAAAAACAGCATGCTCCTGTGGAACATTAGAAAAAGATATTTTACTTGGGCTTACACTGGATCAACATTTAAAGTGGCATGAACACATTCAGAACTTGGAGGGGAGAATTTAAAAAATGTTTACATTTAATATTACCACTTCTTCATCATCCTAAGAAATTTTTTATCCTGGGACGCTATAAATAAATTGTAATTTTAATTGGTATGTAATATTCAATAGCTATTAAGGGAATGACAGGCCTGGACAGGTCAGAGAGCTCTCAATTCAATTCAATTCAATTTATTCACAAATGTTTACAGATATACATTTACAATTCGTTCGTATTCCAAATTCAATTCAACTTTTTTTAAATAATCGATTCAATTTAAATCGATTCATTTAATTTACATCCATTTCCGTAGGGGAGAGATGTCGTAGACCTAGCGAGCGCCCCTTAAAGGCTGATGTCCCACCCGTTCAGAGTGAAGAATGATGGCGGGGGGGGGGGGGGGGGGTAGAGGCAGTTGGAGTGAAGCCGAGCCAAATTCACGTGGGGTCAACTGCTCCTTCAACATCAAACCCCTGGCTGATAAAATGATATTGGCTGAAATCCCCACTCCTACCCTTCTTTAGGGAAGGAGAGGGGGTTGAAGGAGGAGAAAACGTAAAAAATCCTTGAGGGCGCTCAATCTATCTCAGAATGTAGATCATTTTTTAATTTCTCGAGATTTTCAAGAAACTATATATATTCTACTTATGTGGGTGGTCGAGCAAAGCGAGCCCCCCTCTGGCGAGAAAATGAACAGCCGAGCGAAGCAACAATAATTTTTTCCCATGGATGGCCGAGCCAAGCGAGCCCCCTGGCCGATAAAATGATTAGCTGAGCGAAGTAAGGCCCCCCTGTCAGAGTGCTAGTGAAATCACTTGTATACTCGGCCGACCAGTTTCCCCGCCTCTCCATCTATCAAAGGTCCCTGGACCCTCCGTTTTCTAAGATCCCTGGCCCCGCGCGAATTAAAACGATCCAATTGTCTTCTCACCGTGAAATCGCCCCCTCCCCCTCGGTTTTTTTAAAATCCGACTTCGGAATCGGATTGGCCATATTTTGGCGCGCATTTGGCTCGCGGATACCATACCCAAAAAATGGCTCCTTACTGGGTATTTTTGAACCCGAAAAAACGTGGGACAAACGCGAGAAAGACGATTTTTCGACGAATTTCCCGGGCGAATTTCCGAATTACGATTTGACCGACGTCTTCCTCCAGGTCTGATCTATACGGCTGGTATTTTTTCGTAATTTTTTCGACCCCTTAAACGGGCTTTGGCGCGAGTTGAAAGTGGAAAACGTAGGACAAACGGGAGAAAGACGATTTTTCGACGAATTTCCCGGGCGAATTTCGGATTTTCGATTTGACCGACGTCTACCTCCAGGTCTGATCTATACGGCTCGTATTTTTTCGTAATTTTTTCGACCCCCTAAACGGCCAGCGAGCGGAAAGTGAAAAAACTCACTCGGGAAAGAACCACGCGGCTACCACACGCCTACCACCCTACCACCCGGCGGCCAACACGATTTTATATTATTGTATGATGATATGATATGATATGATATGATGATATGATATGATTTTATTTTTCGACCCCCTAAACGGCCAGCGAGCGGAAAGTGAAAAAACTCACTCGGGAAAGAACCGCACGGCTACCACACGCCTACCACCCGCCTACCACGCTACCACCCGGCGGCCAACACGATTTTATATTATTGTATGATATGATGATATGATATGATGTATGATGTTAATTATTTCTAGGCAGTACAGCAACAGCTTTACATAGTGCTACCTAAATAAATCTTATAATAAAATTTGCAGAATTGTGCTGGCGTTTTCACTGTTTTTCATATAATTCTTAGCTTCATTCTTGAAAGTACCGAAGTGTTTGGCTGTTTTCATTCTGTAGGGTAGCTGTTAAAAAATTTTTGGCGCTAGCCAGGGTAGTTGCCTAGTGAAGAAATCATTATACGGCCGTGGAATGTCTGTTATTGCAGTCAAGTTTGCCCTAGTAGGTCTAATGTCCGGTTGCTTAACGAAATTGCCAATTTTTTTATAAACTTACAGCACTATACTATATACATATGATATTCTAGGTTTCATTACATCTAACTTTCTGTATAGAGTCTCAACGGGTGTGTGTCTACGCGATTTTGTAGCTATTCTCAAAACTGTGTTGACTGCCGTGTCCAGACAGAGGAAATTGATATGATACGCCCCTCCCCATACTAAAATCCCATATATTAGGAGACTATATACATACGCATAGTAGATCATTTTAAGAGTGTCACGTGCCATCCATTTTCTTAGAACAATAAAACAATGGAATGATTTTCTTATCCGTTTCACAAGGTCTTGTATGTGAAATTTCCATTTTAGGTGCTGATCAAGTAACACTCCTAGATACTTGATGAACACCACTTTTTCTAGACCTTCACACTGGCACGACATACAGCTAGTGTTACAGCTGTCTTTATGCATAACTATTTTTGAATCAGATGGTTGCCCAGATTTATTAATAGAAAATGTTACATATTTCGTTTTTGATAAATTGATCGTGAGGCTGTTCAGTTGGAACCAATTCACTAGTGTGGGGAATTTGGCAATTACGCCCCCACGAGAGTTCTTTAAGACCGGCCGGCAACGCCGCCTCTAGTTCGCACTAGGTTCACAGGGGGCAGCAGCCCCCGGCCGACGCCGGGTCCACACACGTGGGGGGCCCGCGAGGTCAAGTTCCCGATACCGCGGGCCTCCCAGCATTAACCCGGACGTCCCGTAAATTCACCTATTAAATATCCTTATTTGTGATCACCATTTTACATTTATAGTACTATGGAACGCCAACACACTTTTTTGAATGGGACCGCTAGCCTGGACTCTCCCGCCGACAGTAGTTATTCGGACGGATTGGCCGGCTCAGCGGACCCCACTATTATTTCGCGCAGGGAACTAGCCCAGGCGGATATTGACGACAATTCGTTCGTATCAGCCGGGAGTGGTTCCCTCCGTAAGGGCCTCGGGTCTGAATCTGATGTCATAGCTGCTGACAATTCAGTCGTTATAGCTCCGAATCCCCGAGTGTCAAGTGTGGATCTGGGACGCTCTTCTCTTGAAGTTGACAATTCAATGTCTTTGGAAGATGCGACCAGACTCCCTTCCGAAATCCTGCGCATCCCTGCAGGCCCACACCATTGTGGTACTGTAGGGACAAGCGGGATTTCCAAACTTGCTCCGACATTATTTACTGGGATAGCAGACCACAACAAATTGTGCAGTGCCCCAGCCAAATATGTTTGTGCACTCCCTTCATCTTCCTCCAAAACAAGCGGGAGCGAAATCCTGGTCACGCCTGAGGCTTTCTCCCAAACACACAAAACACTTGTTAAGGACAATTTAAATATTGTAGGAACACCCGTCGAACATGTAGGTACACCGATTACATCCGATCAAGCGGTGTTCACTACAACTGGTGACCCCAACTTGGAGATGCAACCTTCATCTCCCTCGCGACAACAAGGTGGTGTAAGATTCAATTTGCCCACCGAAATTCAGACAAATTCGCAAGTTAATTTTCCGTCATTTGGAACTTCGGTTCCCACGGTTCTTAACGCAACTACGAATTTTTTAAATCCTGGGATGTACCCCCAGGTAACCACAAGCCAGAACGGAGTTTCTGCACCTCGGCCACCGGGCCTCGGCAATCAATTTCAACAACGTCCAAACAACGCGTTTGCGACGTCAACTTTCGGGACTCAACCGAATTTCCCCATGCTGTTCAACCATAACTACATGGTGGAACAACCACGTGCACCCTTGATGTTTACATCATCTGATGGAAATCAGGGTCACACACCAACCTTCAGTCAGGCTTCCCACAGCCAACCGACAGTACAGAGAACGTCTGTCCTGGAACTTTTGTTGTCGCAAGTTCCAAAATTAAACAACTCCTCTCGGAGAAGAACGGTCTTACCCGCTTTCGCGCCCGAAAATTTTGACGGGTGGTATCGACAAGTTCTGGCCGTATTCGAGGCCGAGGACGTCACTTCTCAGAAGTGGATGTTCCGGGACATTAAGTCCATTTTACCGGCCGAGACCCTGGACTTAATCGAACACATCAACGCGGACGATCACAACCCACTGGAACAACTTTTCGTTGTTTTGTCCCATAATTATGGACAATCCAGTGAGAGCCGCATTACACAGTTTATGCACGGCACTCCTTACGACAAAACAATGTTACCATCAACATTTTACAGGCGCTTGCAGATGCTGGCTGGCAATTTCGTTGGCCCACCCATGCTAAGGCATGTTTGGTTATCGAGGCTGCCAGAACATCTCTGCATGATCGCTAGCACAGCCCCCGACTTCGGGACCATGCTTACATCTGCAGATCGAGCATTCAACGCGCTGGCCATCAAACATTTAATGGCGGGAGTTACGCAACCTAGCAACCCCCAAGCCACCGAGGGTAAGGCGACTAAGCCTAAAAATGCCCCGGCTAAAATAACCACTAAGCAGAACGCTGAAAAGCCCGTAAAGGTCTCTACGGCTACAGCGAAATCTTCTCCCCGGCCTACCTTCAAACTTGATAGTGAGGGTATTTGTTGGTACCACGCCAAGTACAAAGAAAAGGCCAGGGAATGTCTCGAAGGATGCGAAAACTCCTTTAAACTAAATGCGCTGAATAAATTTCATTCGGGGAAATTTATTGAACTCACCAAACCGCACCCGAGGCTCTTTTTAACTTGCCGGAGCCATAAACTCGATTTTTTGCTTGATACGGGAGCCAGTTTGAGCATTTGCCCGATCAACAATATCAAGTGCCTACCTTCTCCAGATATCATGTTAGCAGCCGCAAACGGGGAACCAATCCCCACGTTTGGTCTAAGGAAACTAACACTTCAATTCGAAGGTCTGGACGAAATCACACATCAGTTCGTCGTCGCAGATTTACAACAAGGCATTATTGGGATGGATATTTTGTCCAAATATGGTATTACCATCGACCCCAAAAGCCGAACAGTTTCAATGAACAGTAAAGTCGCAAAATGCGACGCACTGTCATTAACAACGGACACACTCAAAAGAACCGACAAACCGGTACCTGCTACCGCGCCCTCCGTCGAACAATCACTTCGCAAACTTTCCTTTCCCCCGGAGTTTGAGTCCATTATCGCGGCCTACCTCAAAGGCATAGCTGAACTAGGGGATAATTGGAAGGAAACTTCCGTTTTCCATCGAATTGTTACGACGGGACCGCCCTGCACTGCACGTGCACGGCCATTGCCTCCAGACAAACTCATCAGGGCTAAGCAAGCGATACAGGAGCTTGTGCGAGATGGCATCGCCCGTCCAGGCAGGGGCTCCTGGGCTTCACCGCTTCACATTGTGAATAAACCTGATGGATCGATTCGCGTCTGTGGGGACTACAGAAAATTAAATAGCCAAACGAAAGTGGACAAATACAACGTCCCACATCTCCTTTCGTTTAATCAAAACCTATTTGGTACTAAAATCTTCACTACCATGGATATAAGCCGTGCGTACCATCATGTGCCGATACATCCTGATGATGTAGAAAAAACGGCTATTATCACACCTTTCGGTACTTTTGATTTTTTGCGCACCTCATTCGGATTAAATGGAGCCGCGCAGAGTTTCCAACGTTACATTGATACCATCTTCAGGGACATCAACTTCGTTTTCATCTACTTGGACGACATCCTGATAGCTTCGGAGTCCCTGGAGCAACACAAAACCCATGTCGAGATCGTCTTGCAACGTCTACTCGAGAACGGTCTCAAACTGAAGTTGGAGAAATGCCATTTCGCCCAAAAAGAAGTTAAATTCTTGGGATTCAACGTCTCGGAAGCGGGGATGAAACCCCTCCCGGACAAAGTACTGGCAATCACCAACTATCAGCGTCCCGCAACCATCGTGGACCTTCGCAGATTCCTTGGGATGCTTAATTTCTACAGGAAATTGCTCCCAAGGATAGCAGGGATCTTACGACCCCTCAACGTTCTACTCTCGTCAACAAAGAAAAACGACAAGACACCCATCGACTGGACGGAGGACAGGGTTAAGGCATTTGAGACCGCTAAATCGGTTTTGGCAAGCGCTACCACACTTGCACACCCCTCCCCCGCAGCTCCCATTCGACTTTGTACTGATGCCAGTGACCTGCACGTGGGTGCAGTATTGGAACAGGTCGTCAACGGAGTTGCCCAGCCCCTGGGATTTTTCTCAAAAGCTCTATCAACCACCCAACAAAACTATAGCACCTTTGACAGGGAGCTACTGGCCGTATATCTCTCAATGCGACATTTCTTCGATGTCATCGAGGGCAGAGAGATATACGTGGTCACAGACCACAAGCCACTCACAACTTGCCTCACACAAAAAACGGCACACCTCAATCCTGCACGGCTGAGGTGGATGCTCTTCATCTCACAGGTTACCACTGACATACGGTACATAAAGGGGGAGGAGAATCTCGTAGCAGATGCCCTCTCCCGATGTGAAACCTCGTCAGGGCCAACAGATGAGATAGGGGCATTAGATTTGTCATTACACACAAATCTAGTCGAAGCCCAAAAGGCCGAACCACCCAATGATGAGTTGAAGTTAAAACTTACTCAACTAAAGCCCCGACCAGAGGCAACGGCGATTTGGGTGGATTTATCCACAGGGTTCCCTAGGTCTTATGTTCCCCCGTCTCTACGCAGGACCATACTAGACCAGATACATAAATTTGGACACCCTGGGGTCAAAACAACAGTCGGCAAAGTCAAGGAGCGTTATTTTTGGCCATCCCTTGTTAAAGACTGCACTCAGTGGTCCAAAGCCTGCCTGGGATGCCAAAAATCAAAAATCTCGAGGCACACTATACCTCCTTTCACCTCCTTTCCTCCCACGGAAGCTTTTCAGCACCTACACATCGATTTGGTAGGTCCCTTTACCCAACAACGGGGCAAGGACCACCTGTTAACTATGGTGGATAGGGCAACTGGGTGGCTGGAAGCCATCCCCATCGCAGGCATTTCTGCCATAACGGTAGCCCGTAGCATCTACGAACAGTGGATATGTAGATACGGGACACCCAGCAAAATCACCTCAGACAGAGGTCGACAATTTGAATGCGAGCTTTTCAGAAATTTGACCAATCTACTGGGAGCTCGGCATATTATGACCCTGGCCTATCACCCCCAGGCTAATGGATTCGTAGAGAGACGACACAGAGCTCTCAAAGATTCCATCATGAGCCAAGAGGACACAACGCCGTGGATAGACAGGCTCCCAGCAGCCCTATTGGGCTCCAGAACTGCCATCGACGAAGATGGCCTCACCCCCTTTGAGAAGGCTTTTAAAATAAAAGTCCGACTCCCAGGAGATATTTTTACACCCCCCACAAAGGTCACTCCCGATAATGTGATCAACATTAGGAGTGCCCTTCATCATAATACTCAGGCCAAATTTTTCGTCCCTAAAGACCTCGAAAAGGCCGAGTTTGTATTTTTGCGGACAGAGACCATACGGCCTAATCTCGTCCCGCCTTATACCGGTCCATACAAGGTAATCGACAGATTCCCGTCGGGCCTAACAATTGAAAAAGGAGGAGTTCATCTCAAAGTCCCTCTTGCACGGGTAAAACCCGCACATTTGGACAGTCCTCCCAATTCGACTCAACCCAACCTGCCCTCCACGACTCCCAGGGATAAGGGAATGGCCGTAAATCCCCCGACAATCCCGGAGAACAGGTTAATCCCACAACCACCCACTCAACCTCAGCCTAGGAGATCCGTTCGTATTTTAACAAAAAAACTAACGCCTCCTACTGGCCCTGCCAGCGTCAGTCAAATATGTAAAGTAACAACTGATGCTGGAAATTCTTCCCCTTCTTCTCCTATGATTAAATCTTTTAAGAAGATAAAACCATACACCCCCGTTTTATCTCCTACCGCCAGATCTCGTAAGGAGGAAAATCGGTACACCCCCCCTTCTTCTACTACCGAAAAATCTCTTCAAGAAATCAGTAGGTACTACCCGGACCTGGCGGCGAAATTAATTGATTTAGCCATGCCCTCCTTACCCCTTCCGTATAAAGACGCCCTCTTGGGCCCCTCCACTTCCCCACGGATGGAGGGGCTAACCCCACGCCGATTAGGCGGGGTCGCAGGTATGAAAACTTCTTTTTCGCAAATTACGGCTCATTCCACAATTGCAGTCATATCACATAAGCCGTTGCGTTCTCGCTCCCTAACTCACAGCTCGTCTGAGTCACCGGAGCCCCCTCCGCGTAACGTTACTCCTACACGTACAGCAGTACAAACAGTAGTGCGTACGCCTACTCTCCCGAGGGTTTCCGTGCATGCGTCGGTACCGTTGCCATCAGCCGAGACGATGCAAATGTCTTCTCCTCAACCGGGAACTTCCGGTCTTCCAGCCACATTCTTCCCTCTTCCGGGACGATCGGGCACCCAGCAGACGTCCAGTCGATGGGCAGATTACAGCACTCCGCCCCATCAAAGCCTTTGGTCTGAGGACGAATCTCCCAATTCACCACCTCCGGATGCCAAGAGGAAGAGGAAACGCAGCAAGAAGAAATCGTCAAATTCGCTTACTCCTGCAATTCAGTAATTACCGCTTCCTTAATTTTTCCCCTTACATTACTCCTCCCTTATTTTTTTTACCCCTTACTCCGGGGGATCATAATACACTCCGTGTTGTCACGGCTTTTTCATCGCCGACAGCACGCTTCAGTTCTCATTTTTTTCATCCATTTTTTCTCTGCTTATCTTTTTCTACCGGGACTGCTGTCCGCCGCCCCCGGCCGGTCTTGGGGGGAGCCATGTGGGGAATTTGGCAATTACGCCCCCACGAGAGTTCTTTAAGACCGGCCGGCAACGCCGCCTCTAGTTCGCACTAGGTTCACAGGGGGCAGCAGCCCCCGGCCGACGCCGGGTCCACACACGTGGGGGGCCCGCGAGGTCAAGTTCCCGATACCGCGGGCCTCCCAGCATTAACCCGGACGTCCCGTAAATTCACCTATTAAATATCCTTATTTGTGATCACCATTTTACATTTATAGTACTATGGAACGCCAACACACTTTTTTGAATGGGACCGCTAGCCTGGACTCTCCCGCCGACAGTAGTTATTCGGACGGATTGGCCGGCTCAGCGGACCCCACTATTATTTCGCGCAGGGAACTAGCCCAGGCGGATATTGACGACAATTCGTTCGTATCAGCCGGGAGTGGTTCCCTCCGTAAGGGCCTCGGGTCTGAATCTGATGTCATAGCTGCTGACAATTCAGTCGTTATAGCTCCGAATCCCCGAGTGTCAAGTGTGGATCTGGGACGCTCTTCTCTTGAAGTTGACAATTCAATGTCTTTGGAAGATGCGACCAGACTCCCTTCCGAAATCCTGCGCATCCCTGCAGGCCCACACCATTGTGGTACTGTAGGGACAAGCGGGATTTCCAAACTTGCTCCGACATTATTTACTGGGATAGCAGACCACAACAAATTGTGCAGTGCCCCAGCCAAATATGTTTGTGCACTCCCTTCATCTTCCTCCAAAACAAGCGGGAGCGAAATCCTGGTCACGCCTGAGGCTTTCTCCCAAACACACAAAACACTTGTTAAGGACAATTTAAATATTGTAGGAACACCCGTCGAACATGTAGGTACACCGATTACATCCGATCAAGCGGTGTTCACTACAACTAGTTTTCTCATAATTGTATGTGCGTTTTCATGGGTCTCGTCCCAAGTATTTCCTCTAATGATGATAGCCACGTCATCAGCAAAAGCGATAAACTTGCCTGCTATGTGCATTGAAAACATATCGTTGATGTGTATAAGGAACAATAAGGGGCCTAGTACTGATCCTTGCGGAACTCCATAGTTTATGACTTCTGTTGAGCTTTGAACGCTTGAAGTTTTGACATATTGCCTCCTATTTGTGAGGTACGATCTGAACCAGCTCTGTGCCACATCGTCCAGGCCTAGCCTCCCCAGTTTTAGTAATAGTCGAGATGTTTCAATCGAATCAAATGCCTTAGTGAGATCTACAAAAATTCCCATTACCTTCTCACTTTTATTTATTCCATTAGAAATTTCAGATACTACATCAGCTAGTGCATCTTGAGTGCTCAAGTTTTTCCTAAATCCATATTGTGAACTAGCTATGAGATCATTTGCATCAAGATATTGAACTAGTTGAGATTTGATGATTTTCTCAAAGATTTTGGCAAAATTAGGCAATAGAGAAATAGGGCGATAATTGGTTTCTGAGGTCCGAGAGCCTTTTTTTAAATATAGGACGTACCACGGCTATTTTTAGAGCATTGGGGAATTCCCCATATAAAATACTTAAGTTCACCAGATGTGTTAAGGGCGAGGTTATTGCTAGGGCCACACTTTTAATCAGATTTGACGATATACCATCCCACCCTGGGCCAGTTCCCCCTTTTACAGACAGAATCGTACCGTAAACCTCCTCCTCAGTGACTGTACGGAGGCTCATTGCCGATTGTACGGGACTAGGTAAATGTAAGTTTGGATCATAGTTACTAAATTCCGCATTTAATTTACTCCCAATTGTGGTGAAGAAGGCGTTCAATCGATTCGCTATTTCTAGCGGATCCGTCATTTCATTAGAGAGTTTTTGTTCTTCACGTGCGAACTTTTCGTTGAAACGAGAGGAGCAGCCCCTAGCGCGAGCACACGAAGATGCTAACTATTTTACGTTGACCTTGGGGCGGATCCTTTACGACAGAGTAGGAAAAACGAACTGCGCATGCGCCAACTACGAGAAGGGTTTCGTAACAACGAAAACCGCTTTTCGTTCGACGTGAGGGGACCCCCTTCACGTCGGTACGAAAACCCTTTTCGTTTGTACGAGACCCTTCTCGTTGTTGGCGCATGCGCAGTTCGTTTTTTCTTTTTTCGTTCCAACGAAAACAGTAGCTACGTAGAAAACAAAAACTCTCTATTATCTTCACAGATCAGTTTTTTTATTGGGGCCGACTCATCCGGGTTTCTACCTAATGCAGTGTTAATAGAGAGTTTTTGTTTTCTACGTAGCTCCTGTTTTCGTTGGAACGAAAAAAGAAAAAACGAACTGCGCATGCGCCAACAACGAGAAGGGTCTCGTACAAACGACAAGGGTTTTCGTACCGACGTGAAGGGCGTCCCCTCACGTCGAACGAAAAGCGGTTTTCGTTGTTACGAGACCTTGGCGCATGCGCAGTTCGTTTTTCCTACTCTGTCGTTAAGGATCCGCCCCAAGGTCAACGTGAAATAGTTAGCATCTTCGAGTGCTCGCGCTAGGGGCTGCTCCTCTCGTTTCAACGAAAAGTTCGCACGTGAAGAACAAAAACTCTCTAATATATAGCTATAGGCCAAATCAAGAAAAATTGGTTCCTATGTATACAAATCATGACTCTCTTCCTTATTGTGAAAATGTTTTTTGTTTTATGAATAAATAAATAAATATAGCCCAAATGCAACTATCCAAGCCCAAGGCTCAATCTTTGAAAATTTTCCCGGGGGGAGGGGGGGGGGGGGGGTCGCCCAGAACGCTTTTTTGGTTTGGGGGTAACTATCATTCAATCATTTTCCGCCCCCCTTCAGAAAAATCCTGGATCCGCCCTTGCATGTGCTGCAGCATGAGCTATAGCCTAATCAAATTAGACAAAAAACCGCTGTTCAGCGGAACAAATTTCCGGTGAAGGTTTTATTGGTTTAACCGCTTCCTTTCCACTTCAGGATGATGGGAAAACAAAGTCCTGGTGGGTGGGGGGGAGGCTCGAGGGAGGGGGAAGCTCTAAATGTCACTTTTTTCAGTTTTTCGGGTATATCTCGGGAACCGTAATTCAAAATGAAAAATTGTATGCATGAAATTTGTTGCTGACTAAATTGCCTACAAAAATGGTCCTGTGTGTTTTTTCTGTAGGACTAACCGTTGACGAGCTATGAGTGTTTTAAGTTCCAACATTTTTATAATTTGCCTGAAGTGGTGTTCTTCACGCTCATAAATGCAAAAATACCTGTTTTTGAGACGATTTGATGAAGGCAAAAAGGAAATGGAAAGGTTTGGAATGATGTGATGGTGATGGAGCGGCATTCGACGGGAGAAACAAAGAGGAAGGAGCTTGATGAGGTAATAAGCTGAACTTCACTACTAGGGAGCCCATTTCCACCCTCGTGCGGCCAAGGGGCGAGATAGGTACGTACGTGCCAAGTAAGGGGGCTGGGAAACCCACTACCACCAACAGATTGGGGTTGGGTGCGGAAATCGGATGGGTATTTGCAGCCCCCCCCCCCCCCCTTTTTTTTATAACAGCAATAGACGCCACTGCAGTCCCTGATGGGTCTGATTGTGGCTGCAGGCAGCGACACACGCCCCTGCCTGCTAGGCTGCCTCCCTGCTTACACAGGCACCAGCACCTGCTGGTTGACCAAAAGTGGATTTAACATCCAGTAAGTTGGGCTCCCGAAGGAACCCTTGGATGGGACAAGAGCCCCTCTATCTGGTCCTGTTAGTGTTTAGGGTTTGGACACTTCGCCCGTCCCTTCAGGCTCTCCAAGTAGGACACACGCCCTACCCAGAGATCCGTGACTCGGTGTAGATTTCCATCCGCACCATTAGCTATTTATGAGGATAGGACTCCAGCCCTTTCCATTACCTACCTAAAACTTAGCTTTTATTTCTAGGTTGGCCCATCCACCAGCCTCCACCAGGACTTTATGAAACCTAGGAGATCTACCAACCTTGTTTTAACTAAGTCCCCAGGATAAAAAGTAACGCACCTCAGGGACAGGAAACGGAGCCGTGCAAGCGCACTGCATGTGCACAGTACATGCTCCGCAGACTCTGGTTCGGCATTACAGAACCGACATACCTCAGTGTGTGATAATCCTAACTTATGGAGATGGTACCGGAGCCTGCAGTGGCCTGTAAATAGGCCCACAAGTATCCGCCTATCACCTCTCTCCAGGTGAAGCATCTCCCTTGCTCTTGACCTGGAGAATCCAATGAACAACCTCGCTTGTTTCTGACCAGGGAGTCTTTGCCAGTGCAGCGCTCTTTCCTTTGTCTCCCACTTAGAGTTTTCATTCAACAGAAAACTCTTTGTTGTCCCGAGAAATGGCTCGGGACCTATTGGGAGACATGCTGAGCCCTCCTTTGCAAGGATGTCAGCAGCCTCGTTACCCTCAATGCCCTGGTGGCCAGGACACCATGCGAGGGTCACTCTATTGCCCCTTGCGAGGAGCTTGAGTTTGTTCAGAGAGTCCCAGAGCAGCCTCGATATAATAGAAAACGAGGCCAAGGCCTTCAGTGCAGCCTGACTGTCTGACAGTATATAGACTCGGCCGACATCGCAGCCGGTGCACACAAGTGCCAATGGCGTTGACTTCCGACTGAAAGATGCATCCATGGTAGCCATTGCCCCAAGGGGCTCCGATACCCGGGTCCTTGGTCCGAAGACACCTGAGTCGGCTCTACCATCCATGACAGATCCATCGGTGTAGAGGACCATAGCCCCATGTTCGAACTGGGGTCTCCCCTCCCTCCACTTCAACCTCTCATGGATGAGCACCCTGAAGGGAAGGTCGAAGTTCAACTTCTCTGTCATGGCATCAGAGACAGCTGACGCTGCCTCATTCACTGGTATTCTATCCAGAATGCCGTGAAGTGCTCGTCTTTGACCTTTACGGAAATGGTCCATGCTCCTCATCCTCATTGCCAGCAGGTATGCCAGCCTCTGCACATGAATGTGGATGGGTGATAGGCCCAGTAGGACCTCCAGCGCAGCAGTAGGGAAATTCCGGATGCACCCAGTAATACCAACACATGCCAGTCTTTGCACTTTGAAAAGCAGTTTCTGCGCTGTGGACTGGTTGGTTTTGTTCCACCAGATGAAAGCACCAAACGTGAGGATAGGACGCTCAATGGCATTCGCACCCCATAAAGACCCTGGACTCTCCTGCTCCTCCTGAAATCCTCTCATCAATATTCTGTTCCTGCAAGACCGGCTGTGGAACACGGTGTGGCTGTCGGAAGGCAGGGATCTTCTGCTCAATAGTGTGTGGGGATTGCAATGGTTCCTGCACAAAATTTGTTCCTGCGCTAAATTTTAGCCCTCCTGCTGACGAAGACTTGATGGATGGCGACAATGAAGAGCTTCTGGACCCCTTGGACGAACTTGTGTGAGGTTAAGTTTACAATTCATGAAAATAAACAAGTTCCATTTACTCAACGAAAAGAAAACTCACTTCTATTAATCGATTTGGCGAATAAAGCTCAATTTTCGGCAATTGGCTACTTTCATTGCTCTGTACCTCAGTAACGGTTAGTCCTATAGAAAAAACACACAGGACCAATTTTGTAGACAATTTAGTCAGCTACAACTTTTATGTATACAATTTTTCAATTTGAATTACGGTTCCCGAGATATAGACGAAAATCTGAAAAAAGTGACCTTTAGAGCTTCCCCCTCCCCCGAGCCTCCCCCCCACACACCAGGACTTTGTTTTCCCATCATCCTGAAGTGGAAAGGAAGCGATTAAACCTATAAAACCTTCACCGGAAATTAGTTCACCCGATTTGTCTAATTTGACTGGGCTACTACGGGTGTCGGCAGAGAGGGAGACGTCCCACTGGTCTGCCGACATCAGCCACAGCGCGTCGCTGAAGGCGAAGGATGGACGGGCTGGGACCGTGGGGAGACGGAGATGTCCCCGTAAACACGGTGATCCCAGACGTCATCCTGTGTTTCGCAAATTGGTGGTGCCCACACCGGGGGAAGCCTCGAGGCGAGCGTGGGCCAGCGGCCAGAAGTCAAGTACATACCTATGCAGGTATCTCCTGCAAGTCAACCAAACTATCCCGACAGACTCAACCGCACGTCGCTGGAGGCGAAGGATGGACGTGCTGGGACCGTGAGGAGACGGAGATGTCCCCGGAAACACGGTGATCCGGGACGTCATCCTTTTGCTAAAGAAGAAGGGAATAGTGAAATGGACCGCACCTGAAGTTCCCGGTCATATTATGTTCGCGTCGCGACGCGTCGTCAAAAAGGAAAACCCTGATATTTCAGTTTTAGGCCAGACATTTCACAAATTACACACACTAACATTCATAATCATCTCGTTTTTGTACAATATTTTGACGACCATTAACTGTGGTAAGTAGGACCTCCCTTTTGCTGTGTGTGGGATGACTGCCCCATAGAGGTTTAACGTAATGACGACGATGCCTTTGCATTTAGCTCCTATGATCTTAGAAAAAATAACCCCTGATGATGAAGGCGCTCATGCCTTTGAAACGTCGGGATGAGAAAATAAAGAAGTAAGCTGCAGTTTTTGGCCTAATTAAAACACCCTCCTTGGACCCGTAAACCACGAAAATGGAGGCCAATCTAAATCAACTAAATACTTCCAAAACCACACGCACACAGGCTGCAAGGGGGCTAGATGAGGTTTTTGGGAGACTTTAGGTAAATTCCTCCAAGCCTGACATCTCACCTTCTTCTTTTTCTCGATTTCTCCTCCCGGTATCCTCGACTGCTTCCCGTCTCCGCCGTTGGGTGTTTTGTCGTGTTCGGCCTCTTTGGCCCCTTCGGTCTTGACACCGTCCAACATCTTCTTCCTCTCTTCGTCTTCGATTTCCAATTTGTCGACGGACTTTTTGTCGTCTATCAACTCGGACTTGGCCGTCTGCTCCTCCGGAGCCGGCTCAGTCATCCTGAAAAAAAAAAAAAAGACAAACAGAAAATTAGACGCAGAATAAAAGAAGGAAACGTACCAAGTGCTCTTGGTATTTATGCGTGAAATTACATTTACGGCGGTTGTGTCTCCGCTATGAGGAAGCGCCAGGACACAGAAAGGAGAGTTAGTCCATTTCACGGCCCATTTCCCGTCACGGTCGTTCGCAATTCAAATGTGAAAAATATTCTTCGGCCAAAAGGGAAACAAAGGGGTCGATTACAGGACGACTGCCGCCCTCGACATCCTGCCTGACGACGAAAGATCCTGACAAGAGATTTACTAACGAAAATGAGTTATTCATTCGCATTGGTTATGATGCAGGGGGTGATTTCTGGCAATTGGGTTCCAAATCAAATGGTGGGACGGTGAAAAGTAAGTTCAAATCGATTATGGGAGCTAAGCCGAAGAGTTGGGGTTTAGGGGCGTTTTGTGACTTAGATGGATTTTAAGAGCCCTGCCATTACACATTGCCCCTTTATCTGCTTTTTGATGGGGCTTCGATGGAATTAGAATTGATTACACCCAGACGCAGCGTTCGGCACAAGTTGGTATTTTCCTGGGCAGCTTCAAGGGCGCCTTTTTCGGGGACACTAATTCGACACCCTTTTCCCTTTCACTTTACGGTCAGGTGAGTCGCATTTTACTCAACAAGGTGACCCACATCAACTTTGGAAAAAACGCTGAAAATTTTACACAAGGGTTCGATTATTCTTTGATACCTATAGGTTAAATGCGCAAAAATTAGTTCTGTCATAATGAAAATATTTTTGAAAAAATTAAAATAAAATTCATTTTTTTCTGCACAATGTGGAACCTCGAAAAAATGGATTTTGCGTAAAAACTTACTCGGAAAACGACACCTTATGTGACCTCCTGGGAACCTTCAAAAATCCCATTTGTAGAACCATGAAAGCCCCATAGATCCCCACGGATCGTTCTGCGACTCCCAAAAATGGATTCTACGTCCGAAAAACTTCGAAAACGAAACCTAACTCAATTCCATAGCCGGAACCCTTCTAAAACCCCTCCCTTAAGCTTCGATTTTGGAATCAAGACATCTTGAACCGTATAATGTCAAATTTTGAGGCCGATCAGAATTGTTGACTTCCGTCGCGATTAAATAGGTGTATTATTCCAAGAATAATAAACCAAAGGAACCATTCTCGAAAATGTGCTCATTTTGAACGTTTTATCGTAATGTTATCCAATGAACCGATCGATTCGGTATTTCATCCCTTTAAAAACATTGCAAATTTTACACAAGAATTTATTATTCTTTGATGTAGGGTAATAATTAACAATTATTGTGCAAAAATTAATTCTGTCAATAAAAAAAAAAAAGAAAAAAGTGGGACCTGGAAAAATAGATTATGCGTCCAAAATTACTCGGAAATTAGTTGACTCCTGGGATCCTTCAAAAATCCCATTAAATTTTGTCGCCCCATGAGAGCCCAATAGATCCCCACGGTGAAATCGAATCGTTCTGGGACCTCCAAAAATGGATTCGACGTCCAAAAATACTTCGAAAACGACACCTAACTCGACCTCATGCCTTTTTAGCCCCACAGAGCCCCATGGGTTTGGGCGATCGGGCAGAAAACCTTGCGGGCACAACTAGACGGCAAACTATAGTTAAAAATAGGTACCTATAGGTACCTATTTTGTCAAATTTTCAGATTAAAAAAAATCCATCCCCGAAAATG
This sequence comes from Pilophorus perplexus, assembly GCA_955831195.1. NCBI lineage: Eukaryota > Metazoa > Arthropoda > Insecta > Hemiptera > Miridae > Pilophorus > Pilophorus perplexus. Next base: position 16,443,577 of record OY037008.1, read on the forward strand.
TGCTCATTTTGGATGTTTTATCATAAAGTTATCCGATAAACCGATCGATTTGGTATTTCAGCCCTTAAAAACCCCCGAGGCCCTTAACGGCGTTTTTTCAACCGTCGACTGATAAGGGGAAGTCGAATTATCGCAGAGCCTCACGCAACATCGGACATGCGACCCGTGACTCACCTGTAGATAAATCCTGCACCCTCAATGCACGAGGCATTGTCCAGATTTTTTTTTTTTTTTTTTTCTCGTATGATACCTACTATAATCGATTTCGACGCGGGGACGCGCGAAGGCGGGCACAATTTCCCCTTTAATTCTTCCTCCGCACGGAGAAGAAACTAATGCAAATTTAGGGAAAACGGAAAAATCGACCAAAAACCGCGGGAACCGCCGGAGCGAGGATCCGCCAGCAACATGTTGCTTGGCTGCCAAATCGAATCACTTCTCTGTGGAGTTGACCGCAAAACCGGCGGTCGGAGAACCGTTTGTTTTAAGTTTTTTCCGCCGTACAATATTTCAGTATCTCTCCTCAATGGTCGTTCTCGCTTGGGCACTGCGCCTGCATTCCTTCTCCGTGCTAACGGCCTCATCTGTTGGTAATTGCGTGTAATCTGTGGGGGACTTTTTTGTGTGTGGAGGGGGCCCTTGAAATATCATCACGGTGATACCGCTGTGGGAAAAGCCTAGTTGTATAGTGTGAGGGTCCACTGACCGGGTGTGACTCGAAATTTGACTGTTTAAAAGAATCAGTGTGATTTTGAACAATCGTTTCGGGGGTCCACTGACACAAATTTCAATTGTTTCAGGAGAATTTAGGAGATCGATTTGGAATAGAATAGAATATTATTTTATCTGTAATAGCCAAAAGACAGTACATGCGTCAAAGCTGGTATACTTAAAACTATACCAGCAGTTCAGACAAGTTCGACACTGTCGAATCGACAGCAATGAAATAGATAGCTACAAATAAAAATAAAAAACCGCACATGAACATAATAATATTATGTTCTATATTATAGAAGCAGGTAAAAGGAAAAAACATTACATCAAGTTTGAGGTTTCAGCATACGAAACAAACAAAACTGCACGACCCAGTCAATTCCCCAAATTCCTCAAGAGAGAACAAATCCGCTCTAATAAGTTTGAATTTCACCGTCCTGAGGAAAGACTTTAAAGGGAGCTCTCGTATCCCCCAGAGAAGAGTGTTGAACAGGCGAGAGCCCACCAACATTGGGTCACCCTGCATAGCGGTACTGAGGCGAGTGAAGAGGACGACAAGATCGCTCCAGGACCGAGTGTTACGGTTTCACGACCAGAAACCAGAGGAAGGACTCCTCACCAGGTTCAGGACTGTCATGTAGCCGTCCGTAGCCAAAGCACTGAGTTCATCTGCAAATAGGAATACCTTAGAAGGGTCAGGAAACTGGCTAGGAAAGTCATTTATGTAAATGAGGAAGAGACAAGGACCCAGGATACTTCCCTGTTTGACTCCCCACCAACATACTACCATTGAAGAACACAACCTGGGACCAACCCTCAAGGCAACTTTTGAAAAAGGACACTGTCTGGTGGAAAACCCGATATTTTGTAGAAATCTTTACTCATCCCTACTTTTATCAATCCGAACTGATTCGAACAGTTCAAACCGTTACTAGTTTTAAGGTCCGCTGACCATGTCTGAAAAAACTTTTCACTGTTTTGAGAGATATTCAGAAACCTGGTCAACGGACACGAGCCGATGAACATTAATCAACCCTTAACACAATCAAGAGCTCGTTTCTTTTCACCCTGCGTTCCCCAAGGGTTAGTATTGCCTTCCTTTCACCCTCGTTTTTGGAGGAAGTGGAGTATTTATGGAGTCAACCTGTGGTAACCATTTATCAACTTCTATTCCCCGGTGGATCAATAACACCCTCCAACTCATGAGGTATTTTCTTCAGGTACCAAACGTCCGAAACGCTCTCGATATAAGAAGCGAACGGACATGAAAAAGCTGCCACGTCATAGAAAATACCATGTTCAAAGCTTGACAATATTTGGATAATTAAAATACACAGATCATCAATGACGTTTTTGATATTTTAGAAGTGGGGGTAGTGAGCGACGAGCGGGCTGTCAAGTATAAAGCGATCTCAGCGCTCTCTGTCGTCACCAGCACTCTTTAAAGTACCGAGTTGCATACTTTTTCATTTCATACGTTCCGCACCATTACTTTTATTTTATTTTTTTCTAGGCCATTTTGTTAAAAAGCTCTTATAGAATACGAACACAAGAGGAAAAATCGGTGAAATTATGGAACCTTCTTTTTCTGTTGAAACGTGGAATGACCACATTTGTCTCTCCCTCTGGTGATCGGTGACGCGTATAAGCCACCTTCACGGCCCTGTGTCGAATTAATTTCGTTCGAACACCTTCAAACCGCCCCCGGAATCCAACCGACTGGAAACCTGTCCACATAGTGCTTCCGTTCCAAAACCCTCCCTGTGCAGTGCAGCGTACTGAACCAATGAACGATGCAAATTTTACACAAGTTAAATATCAGCGCGGGGGACCCTTAAAAAGAAATAAACGCGGCAAATTCTACACAAATTTTTTTCTCTTCGATATAGATTACCTGTCCATGTAGGTAGGTTCACTTCCATCGATCCTCAGCAGCAATTTTATTAATAGAATGGATAAAAACCCAAAGATGTACACGAATGAGTAGGTACCAAATAATTTTATGCATAAAACGACTCCTCTAACTTCTGACTGTTTAAACGATTATTGGAACAATAAATTCTTTACTAACCATTTTTCTTGAAATCGATTCTTCGTCAACGATTTTTCTCGATATCGAAGTTAAGTTTCAATTCTGAATCGAATGAAAAACTCGATCCTGTTTAACCGATTCCCCATCCTCACAGTTTAACCACAGAAACAGTAGGTATCTAGCGACCAAACTATGCCACACAACACATCAAAAATATACACGTGATGCTCATTACGTAAACAACTGCACCCTAACGACCGATGCGTAAGAAAACCTTATGCCGATCAGGTAACGAACGGCTCAGGCTGCAAAAATCGTTTTGGAGTCGTTGGAATCAGCCTAAAAAGCTCATTCCATAGACCCTTGTACCAACTAAATCGGACAAAAACTTTCGTCCCCCTTTTGAGGCCTCCTTAGTTACACATCAGAGATAAACAACTTTCGTCGTGGGGCCTCCCGAAAACCGATGAGGGGGATGAGGGAGGAAATATCAAGGTAGCCTATAACCACCCCCCGAACTCGCTGATCACAATGAGACCACCCTCATGTAAATCTGTTGAGCCGCTCGGGCGTGATGCTGTGAAAAAAAAAACAAAAAAAAAAAAAAAAACAAACATGTCGAAGAGATGAGCGGACCTTTCCATTTTTTGAGGGAAAGGTTGCGCTAACAAGCCATCAATTGAATTGAATAGATGAGCGCAACCTATGTTTCTGCGGCATTCGTAATAATGCTACCCGTAACTGAAATAATGCTGGACTGCTAACCGTACATGCGGATATATCCTGAAGAAGGGTTCATAGCCTAACCCGAAAGCTCGACTTGACCTGACTTGATTAAAAGCACTTCAAGAAAACCCGGCCTTTTCTTCCGAGTTGTTTCCTAAATATTGTATAGGTACTTGCACAGATGTGGATGGAGTCTACGTCAAAAATTACTTTGAAAACGACACCTCATTCGGCCCTCCAAAGCTGCTTCCTCAAACAAGTTGTCAATAATCTTTGTTCTATCGTATAAGTACAGCAAAAATAAATTTATTTGAGTTTGGACAGGGACAAAAAAAAAAAAAGAAAAAGAAGAAGAAAATATTGCTACGTTCAAAATAAGTTCAATAAAAAATGATACTCCATGTGATTGATTCTCTGCCTTAAATAATTCAAATATTCCTTCTTACAGCACCACCACAGAGTTTGAAATGTGTTCGAGTGGCAAGGAAGTTCCTATGATTGCGAACAGGAGGACTAGGGTTTGTTTGTTGTCGTCCACCATCGTTAAGTGAATCAGACTCAAGCTCGCTGAGATCCGTTGGTCATCAATCACGATCTCGTTCTTCGAAAACAACCCACAAGCCGCCCAAAGTCGTGATAAATCTTTCCGCCAAAATCCGCATTAAAACCTTCGCGCATGAATGTCTGGATGTGTACAGAACTTGGATCGACGGTATGTGTACAAGAGTGGCTGTATTTCTGGCAGAACGGGATTTTCAGGGGGAGATCTAAAGTGATGTCAATATTGACGGTGCCTACGTTGGTGGGGCTACGGACGGTGGGAATTGTTCACTTGGTGGTTCCTCGTTCACTTCGACCGGTTGGATTTCATACTAAAATTTAGTAAAAATTAAAAAAGCTTCATCAACAACCACAAAAACTACACATTTAATGTGTAGTTTTTGTGGTTGTTGATTAAAAGCTTTTTTTCTTCTTTTTTTTTTGTCGGCAATGGCACCCAGTAAGGTTTGATCCGGTTTTGAAACCGTCGTGCCCCTTTTGGGTTGTGGTCTTTTGATAGTGCCGTACCGTGATCCAAACCGACGGTTTCTCTCCGGATCACGGCCCCAACTGATCCGACATGCACGACGAGCCGGCCCATCATTCGTGACGGTGTGATCATCTGGTTTGGGGGGCCTCGGAACTCACAAAAGAAACCCTTTGGGATCGTCCTCGTACAAATCTAGAAAACCTCTAAAAAAAAACAAAAAAAAAAAAAACAACGGGTACGTGGAACATGTGGGATGTATTTATTTAATTCTATTGAGAGCAGTGAGGGCTTTCCAGACAATTATGACCTTGTTCAAACAGGCGACGCGGTTGCTGCTCCTTTATTGTCACGGGAGAACCGTGGGAGGGTCACTTTGTTTCAAATCAATTGGGGTGGCGCCTTAAATAAGATAATATCTTATTTAACTTAATTTTATTACGTTTCCGGGAGATCTACCACAGTTTAAATTGAAATTTCATTCGGATTCGCCCTATCAATCCCATTAACCACCCAAATACGCTTCAAAATGTTGTAGGTACTAAACTGTGCAAAACTTGCATGGCTGATGAGGGTAACCCGAGAAACCAAATGAGTCATGAAGAGACTTGTTTGGACGACTGCAAAAAAAGGGGACGCCGACAAGGGTCAACCATTCAATTAGTATCAAATGTCAAGAAAGCTTTTAATAGCGGGTACAATATCAAGTTTCAGAGTTACCGCGAAGGTTGCAGCTGAACGTTGAAAAGTCGGCCCAAACTGAGACTGTGAATCCTTTGGATTAAAAGACATCCTTTTCAGGAACATGAAATATTCATGCGGAACTCATTTCGATGCAACGAAGTCCTACAATGTTGCGTAAGATTGAGAAGACCAAAACAAGGGTCTATGAGAGAAATTGTGAAGCGTCCACGTTGCGAATTGGATTACAATGTTTATGAACGTTAGGGGAACAAAAGCATGCAATTTATTTGAAAAAAAAAAAAAAATCAAGACTGTTAGTATTTTTCTACTGTGCAAAACAGGGCCTGAGAACCTGACAAATTTGAGGGAAGCCCGTAAGCACTCTCATGCGTTGTGAGCAAGGAGCTTAGAAGAAGAATGGAGAAGCCCTGGCCCCTTATCAGTTGTTCCAAAGTGGAGGGGGAACTCGTATCACGGCGGCCATTGGAAATTTACCTGTTTTCTAACTTTTATAAGGGGAGAACGGTGTTTTCAGCTTGTATCTTCGGTTCCGTTGGATATTTTCCGTTCATTCGCGCGATCCCAGTGGTGGAACTTTTCTTGGGAGATGTAAAGCTCCCAAGAAAAGTTCCATTCTAGGCCCAGAACTGGTGCCCAATGTGGGTCTCTACCATCCGTTTCTGGGGTTTGTGTCCCTTGAAATTTATATCTAACTTCCTTTATTTTTGTGCTTTTCCTCCAAGACAAGCATGACAATCTGCTGCGTGTTTGGTTGCCACAACAAACCCGAACAAAATAAACCACGGCTGGGCTTTCACAAGTAAGAACATTTTGACTAAATCTATAAACAAAAGGGTTTGTTTACAACTCTCGCGGAGAATCGTTATTATCATCCATTATTATGATTATCCCCCATCAAAGACATGAGTATACTAAGTATACAAGTGTTACAAGTCTTGTAACATGGTATCTGCTTGTAAATTAGATGGCGGAACCCGTTTACGAGTTCCCTGAAAAAGGGCGGTTTTATATTTCAACTTCGTTGTTCAGCATCACTCGATGTTTCAAGTCCACAGATTTTTGACCCAACTATGTACCCCAACTACCTAAAAAGCTCTCTCCTTCTGGTGGGTGCGTAATGATTAATTAGAATATTAGCTATAATATGGTTTTCAGATTCCCGAATGATGCAGTCCTTAGGGCCCAGTGGATTCAAGCGGTCCGTCGTAAAAACTGGGTACCGTCGCAGTTCTCAAAGGTCTGCACGGACCATTTTCACCCCCAAGACGTGAATTGGACCTACCCGTCAGGACCAAAATTGCGGGAAAATGTAGTTCCCACCGTATTTCCGGCATATCCTGCGCACCTGCAGAAAGTTGTCAAGGTTAGTATACGCTGTTACGTAGGGTAAAAACAAAAGTATCCTGTGACATTTAGAATCCTCGATACATCTGTTTCTTTCGTTGGGACGACAATTATGGTGGTGTTGTTACTACTCATCCACACCAGGTAGGTATGTAGGCACGCGTATGAGGTGCAGGCCAAGTAGATGACCGAACTCAGCTCCCTTCCTCAACCACGGGCAGACACAGCCACAAGATTCCTTCTCTTCCTTCCGAAATACGTGGTTCGGTTGATGCTAATGCAGGTGCTAACTGGATATGCCTGATCATCTGGCATATGTAGATTGGTCTCAGGGACCCCCGCCTAAGTCACCCATTTTCTGTCCCGTTTTCCTCCACTAATTAATTGTATTTTACTGCTGCTATGGTGCGTTCGCCATGTTTATGTGTAGGTACGTGTATGTATGTATATAAGTTGGCTAGTTCCGTCTTGCGTATACGCAAGATACATGATTTTTTTTTGTATAAATAACTGAATTTTTTCTAGACTCGGAAACCCCCACGGGCCAGGATTTCCATGCCAGGCCGTCGAAAAGAAATCGAGGATAGTTGCCTGGAAGATGATATGCTGCCTGCCCAGTCGGAACCGCCGCCTGTTGCGTTGGAACCATTCAAGGATATTGGTGTTCAGGTGTGTATCATCAAGATGAGAAATGTGATGGTAGGATGGTGCTGAGATTTTGGAACGACCAAGGAAATATTTGGAAACTGATGTGTAGAAAGTTTGCATGGAGGGGGTGGTGAAATATTCTTCAGTTTCTACAGAACACTTTGAAACAGAAAATAATGTTTCCATAAGCAGGCATGTCAGTACTGTGGCGCCAAACCCCTGAGGAGTTGCTGAGACGTTTGGCGTCAGTTCACTGAAATTCCTGGTTATGGAAACATTGCTTTCTGTATACGCTGATAGATATTTCACCACCTCCTCCATGCAATAATTGTTTTTTTTTGTTTTTTTAATGATTAAAAAACGCATTTTTATTATAAGAAGTCGTTATTTAAATACAAAATATTTGACGAGTTCAGGGGAAAAGGGGGATAACTCGCTTTTTTGACGAAATACGACTGATGATGAGTTTCCATTGCTTTTCGATGGTCAACACGATGAGCACCTCAAAACAGGGGAAAAACATAGGTGTAGTATTCCATGGGTGCTGTTATATAATAACCATCATTATTATTACAGTTATTGTAATGAAAGGGCGTAATTAGCCATACCTTGTACGAAAATCCTTTATATACGCATCTACTTGAATCTTATATAAGAATTTTATTATTATTATAAGATACCTAACAAAATATTATTTTGTTTCAGGTTGACGATGTCACTGTGGCTGAGTTGAGGGCTAATGTCAAACATCTTGATTGGAAGGTGGCCGACCTTACCAGGAAACTTTTGGCAAAATCGCGCCTGATTAAGAAATTTCGGCGCTCCAACCGAATGATGGATGCGAGAATAAAAGACATGAAGACTCTGACTACCCAGCTGAAAAGAAGCCCACAAGGTTTTCAGTCCGATCTCCCAAACCCGTGGGGCGCTATGGGGCTAAAATGGGGCTACAGGAGGGGTGTTTTGAAGGCTTTTAGCTATGGGATCGAGTTAGGTGTCGTTTTCGAAGCATTTTTGGACGTAGAATCCATTTTTGGGGGTCACGGAACGATTCGATTTCACTGTGGCGATCTATTGCAGCGTTTTTTCTTAACTATTCCCCTACCCATTGCTCTACCAAGTGGAGTGAAACATAGGTATACTGTGTTTGCTCAATGAATATTACTTTTACTTCACTATTTGCTGTTTTGTTTTTGTTTCTTTTGTTGTTGGTTGTTATTTTGTTTAGGTATCATTCTTGTTATTTGTTGTACCATTGTTTTGAGAAAGATGAAAATAAAACATTTTGGTGATTTCATTTTATATTATAAACAGGTGATGTAACCTCCATTTCAAGCCATTACCACCTCCTCTATGCAAAGGATTGTTGAAGAAACATGGAATAGTAATTTGATATATTATTACGAATGTGCCAAGCAAGTTTCAAGTCGAAATTTCAAAAATTGCAGTCACAGAATTGAAAAAACATGGTTTTCTGTGATGATGTAACCACCATATCAAGCCATTACAACCTCCTCAACGCAAAGGATCGTTGAAAACGCATGAAATATTAGTTTGAAATATTATTACGAATGTGCTGAGGAAGTTTCAAGTCGAAATTCCAAAAATTGCAGCCACAGGATTGAAAAAACCTCTGGTCTCCCATAAGGCTTTAGCGTGAAGAAGGGAATAACAAGATGGCGGCCGGCCGAAGGGGTCGCCCCCCACTCCGGCCCACCTTTCTGAGGTCTGGCGGTAAGGCCAGGGCTTCTCCATTCTTCTTCTAAGCTCCTTGGTTGTGAGGGTGACACAAGTGTTGCCACCAAGCATGTTGGGTAAACTGGCCAAAAGACGCCATCATTGAAACGTAAAAAGCCCACTCCATAGACGTAGAAGAGCAGCCGCAAGCTCTTTGGGCTACACTCCCCGGACGTTTTGGTGCCTCATTTTAATAAAATTGACTCGGTACTTTTCCGTTATACCCCCCCCCCCCCCCTCGCGATTTCGTGTTTCATACACACCCCTCCCGATGGCTTTAAGGCACCCAAATTCGAGTACTTTTCCGTTATAACACCCCCACCCCCTCCCACACGATTTCGAGTTTCATACACACCCCTCCCGATGGCTTTAGGGCACCCAAAGCCAACCAAAATCGCGTGGGGGGGGGGGGGATAACGGAAAAGTACCATTGACTCAATAAAGGAGATAATTATTATCTCCTTATGAAACTGAATTATCATGATTCATAGTTTTCAATTGCTGAAACCCTTGATTCAAGGGTATTGGAATTCTATTAGAATTCCTCTATCGTCATACACACTTGTGTGTATTTAAAGCGTAAAACTTCTGTTTTACGCTTTAAATACACATGTGAAACCCCCCAGTTCGATTTTTTCTTTTCTTTCCTTTCTTGCCCGTAAATATACAAATAAGAAATAAGAAATAAGAGATAATAATAATATTATTATCTCTTATTACGCTCATAATATGCTGATATTATTATTATGTTCTTCAAGATGTTCTTAAGATGAATTATTTCCCATTGCATAGCACACAAAAAATGACTGTCTCAAACATACGTTTCCCAGGTGATTTGAAGATGAAAAGTGCAACAGTCGTGAAAATAATATCGTTGGGGAAAAAATGAGGCAGTTTTTTCTGTCTCCTGTAAAGTTCGGAAAAATGAGTTAGGTGGTGTTAGAACTTATGTGGCGAAATACAAGAAAACGCTGTGAATTCAACACAAGATATTCTTCGGTATTATTCGGTACTATTCTTCAGTTTAAATTTTTCAGAAATTCATATGACTCGGTTAGACAATTTAGCCCAGATTTGAAAATGAAGTCTAAAATTTGGAGTCTCAATGTAAATTAAACTAAATAATGTCCCCTAGTCATACGATATAAAAAACGCTGCAAATTTTACACAAGGGTTTATTATTCTGTGATATAGGTTACTTGTATATACATTTAATTCTGTCAATAAAAAAAAATTAAAAAAATTTTTTTTTTGGATTTTTATATTTCAAAAAAAATTTTTTGGGGGGATTTTTTTTTCAAAAATGTGTTTTTTCAAAAATTCTTTAATTTTTACTCGAAAAATATTGAACTTCTTGGGATCCTTCAAAAATCCCGTTTTTAGCCCCATGAAAGCCCTATAGAACGCCACAGTGAAATCGGATCGTTCCGGGACCCCCAAAAATGGATTCTACGTCCAAAAATACTTCGAAAACGACACCTAACTCGATCCCATAGCTAAAAGCCTTCAAAACACCCCTCCTGTAGCCCCATTTTAGCCCCATAGCGCCCCACGGGTTAGGGCGATCGGACTGAAAACCTTGCGGGCACAACTAGATGGTAAACCAAGTATTTTGCCAAAATTTCAGATTTTTAAAAAAATTCCTACTACCCAAAACGGCCCGGACGGCGGACGGCGGACGGACATTTCGGATTTTGAATGTAGACCTCTTGAAACGGATAATGTCAAATTTTGAGGCCGATCGGAGTCGTCGACCCGCGTCGCGAAAACATAGGTGTATTATTCCAAGAATAATAAACCAAAAAATGAACCGAGCGGCCACCAGAAGAGAATTCCACACCATTGCTCCAGTCGCAGGGGAAAAAAAGAGGTTTTGAGCCCCAGCTAATCCACCGAACATGAAAACAAAAGGCGATGAACAGGCCGAAACACCGAACACAGTAAATGGACCATCAAAATTTGATCCATTACCCATGCCCAATAGAAGGAAATCCAGATGAAGCACTGAAGGGCGTGTGCAAATTGGAGCACTGTCAATTAATAGATCAAACGTCGAGGAAGGCACCATTGTTGAAATGAGGCATAAGAGGGGCTTGAAATGAAATGGTGTACAGAATGGCTGGGGGCAGTAAGAAGGAAGAGGAGATAAGACTGGGCGTAGTGTTGTGCATGATACCATGAAAAGTGAGATCAATAAGGCTATGTTGATAGATATGACAATCGTTAGCATACAGAAGGACGCTTGACAAGAACAAAGAAGAGAGAAGGACCAAGGATCCAAGATAACTAGTAATAACTAACAAAAAAGTATCGATAATTTTAAAAATCATCAAGTATGTAGGGTTGCCATGACTGGGCACAAACCCACAAAACATAAATCTGCCCAAAGATCAATACTCTTACGGAATGGGGAATTGGGAATGAGACGCTCGAAAAGCACCCAGGAGGAATAGAAAATTCCCTTTTGTTACATGTGGGAGACTTTCCCCTCTTCTACTTTCATCTAACACACTCCAGCCCTTGACATTAACAACACCATCAGGTAACAGTGGCAAATCCTCGAGGCAATCACTTAACCTATTGGTAGCAACATGCTTATTGGTTACTGCAGTTAACTACATATTCGGAAACGTTGACTTTGTTGACGAAGTACATTGGAAGGCACAAAATCTGAGAGGATGAGGAATCAGGCGTGCCAACTGCCACCGGAACACAGTGCGGTGATACGGTATACAGTTTCCTATAGGAAAGATAAAATCTATTCGCCTTGAGTTCAAAATGCTTCAAATACGGCAAAAGACATCGATAGATAGGTTTTTCGATGCTACCAGCTCTCTTCCAACACTTTGGAAGTGAAAGAAAAAATCGGCCAAGTAATTATGGCGCTAAGTGGTAAAATAGTTGTAGAGCCCAACGGCCTTCGTACATCTGCCTGACGCCCCTCGTGGGGGTCCGACGGCCTGCAGGCCCCTTTTGTGTCGGATTCCGAAGGGTGACGGCCTTTTTTTTCTTTACAGAGAACTTTGCACGTGTGAAAAGATTAAAATACCCTACAAACCCCCCTACGACTTCACTGGGAGTTTTTGTGATCAAAAGTTGACAATTGAAATCCGGATTACATGATGGGGAACTTGTACGTCACTGGTGTAATTTTAGATCCCTCGTGACGATCTGACTTGAAGAAAACTAATAACGTTCTCGGGGATTCACATTAATTTTTTTTTACTTTCCTAGTATGGGAGCGCGATATCAGCGCGAGATGAGCACAATTTCATCAAAACCTGAAACCAGCTGTGACGTACTCAACACCTCCCAACACTCCCTCCCTACTAGATGGACGTGGTTGCCCCGGTGCCGGTTGTCATGGCGACCCTTCTCAATCATTACCTTCCTCCCATCCAAACTACCCTGGCGTAGAAAGCTCTGCTTTAGCCATGGACAAGAAAAACCGACCCGCGTAACCGCTGACAGGGTGCAGTTACAGTTTTGCAGACGGACGTAGCATGCTGGGAAAAAGGAGCTGGTGTATACGCAACTCTCCTCATTCGACCGACAACTGCACACCTAAAAGGAATGGGGCGATAGAAGCTGGCAGAGGTGAAACCCACAAACCATTTAATAAGGCACGTATTTATCGAGACAACCTGCAGAATCTGTTCCAGTCCTCCCTAGTGTGTCTGTTTCTCTTACACCCTCCTCCGCTGCATCTCGTACAACTGCGCCCTTTTGGCATGACCGAACTCTGCTTTAGTAGCTTGACCAGTTCGTAGTAGCCGCTCTCCAGAAAGTCAGAGAACACATGATTTAGATCTCAGTTATTCGCCAGGCCAAGCTTCGAAAGACAATGTATTCTACCCACTCCTCCATTCTGTCATATTGTTCTGGGTTATCCTCACCGTCAGATTGGGATGCCACAAAGGTGCTGGATTTCGCAAATCCTGGCTAAGGATCCCATCAACCCCAGTGGCATTAATGGGGAATGCAACAGTGGACACCCTAAAGCTCAGGCTAGATGGGGACGTTCAGGGACCAACCTGGCATACCTATTGCCAGAAGTGGTAGGTACCAAAGCAGACTGGGAAGAGGCAAAGAGGGGTTACGCCTGAAGGTACTGTGGGACACCCCCGTGATCGTTGGGGTCACTAGTGTGTGCAACAACCCCATGATCGGGTGTTGGGCGTGTTCCTACATGTTTGCGTTTTACAACTAAGTCGTAACAACTATAGTTTTGTGTTGCGTTTGGAGGAATTCATGCAGCACGTGGTCGGTGTTTACGCTGGCAGGTGTTGTGGCGGAAATTTTCCACCTACAGAAATACCTGGATTCGACAGGCTTCCCTAGCAATAGGCAACGTACCCCAGTGGCACGGCACAGAACATTTTCTTGCCAAATCCAGGGAAACCTTGGTACAACCAGGCAGTTCGACCCATCTGGCTAGTGTCCTTTCTGGGCATCTTTTGAAAAACCTGAGGACCACCTTCCTATTGAGAGGTTCCCAATCATTGTGCCCACCAGCAGATCCTACGCACCACGTATTATCTAAGGTAGAAACGACGCTAGCTCATGATGGATTGTGCCTAGCATCCCCCAGGATTTGCCCCCATCTGCTACATTCATACCACGTCCTTGTCCCCACCCTTCCCCCTTTTGTTTCGACGAAAACTTCCCCTCACCTAATAACCCTGTGGTGATGTACCCTGAAATAGGTGAGATACCTTCTCTATGTTTAGAGTGGAATCTTCAACTGAACACGTGCACTCCGGGTGGACCTCCATTTTTCGGCCGGTCCAGTAACAGATGTGCTCCGAAACAAGAAAAAGAATGAGGAAAGGAAAAAAAAAAAAAATCCTCTTGGAACCCATCGGGGTGATTTAACGAGCCAACTCCTTCAGGACATTAACAAGGCGACACCAGTTTCAAAATAAATTTTTGGTAGGTAACTTATTTCTCAAAATGTGAGACAGTTTAGAACGGGGCATTTTTCAAGGTCCTTCAACGATTATGACAAGCGTTTTTTTGAGATGATACTTGATGGTATTTAGGCGGACAAAAGCGACAGGTGGAGGTGATGGAGTTCAACATGAAGCGCAGGTGGATTCATTCAGTTCAGTTCGGAATGCTGCCGTGAATTAGAGAACAGTCTTGACGGTCATTTTGAAATGTAATAACAGCTTCGGGTGCTATTTTCCTGTGTGGCAGGAAGTGTCATGAGCGGAAGTGTCGTATCTGTTCGGGATCTACATTACGAACTATCAAGATCCACTTGGCGTCGGCAGAGAGCCACTTGGTGAAGCTTAGCACTCCTGATCGGCAACGGGGGTTGTAAATTCTAACTGCACAGATTAGGCTTCTTCAGTAGACCATCTTAAAGCACGTTAAATGGCGAAACGAGATGGGAGCTTTCCGTAGAGGTGCTACAAAGGTCTCTGATGAGTGGAAGTGGGTGGAAACAGGCGACAACAATGGACAGTCCTGACACGCTCCCCCAATCTAACTGTTCAACCAAAAGCAGTTTCAACCTGAAAATCAAGCATTTGGCACCGCTTCAGCACTAGGGCACCAGCTGGCACCTTAACATGGGGCCTTCAGCCTAGTCTTGAGCCGGTTAAGAATAATTGAGTAAATCATCTCGTTTTCCTTTTCTATCCACCAGCGATGACGACCTAGAGGTCACTTACTTGCTTATCCTATTGCTTATTGAAGCATAGGGCATCCACAAGCACGTTCCATTCCGTTCTTCTAGCCGCAGTCCTCCGAGCCTCATTCCAAGTTTTGCCGACCCGGCCCAATTCTCTATTCGCCAATCTTCGCCTTGTTTCTCTTGGGCTTCCTATTTTTCTTCCTCCTTGAGGGTTCCACTGAAGAGAATCTTTTTCTATGGCACCGTCAGGTTTTCTTAAAGTATGCCCGCCGATCCATTTCCATTTACGCTTCCTGACTTCCAGATGGATAGGGATCTGGTCAGTTACCCTCCATAAGTCCTCGTTAGAGATCCTTTCAGGCCACCAGATTCCAATGATCCGACGCAGGCAATGGTTCACAAAGAATGGAGTGGTCGGGTGATCTTTCAGGTTTCGCTGCCGTGTAACAAGATGGAATTTACATTGGTGTTGAATAGCCGTATCTTTGTTTTCCAGGAAACGTTCTTGTTCTACGCTCTTGCTCCCAAAATGGGTAAAGTTGAACAAATGCACCATTGGCTTTCTAGGTCCGGTCCTCCAGTGAACCTCCTTTCTTGCTGACCACACTACCCAAATAGGTACACGAAAGATTCCACCTCTTCCGCGATATAATCGTCCAAGACACGTGGATTGTGGCACCGCTCTTTCACTCCCATCTTTCGTTTTCTCGACATTGATACGAAGACCAACTCAGCCGGCGCTTCGATTGTCGCTCAGTCAAGAAGACATAGATCATCGGCGAAGTCAAGGACTTCAAGCCGTTCTCTCATTTCCTACTGGATTCCACGTTTACGACCCCCCAAGCGTAGCTCTCATTGTACTGTCAAGGATCACAACTAAGAGCGTTGGCGAAAGCTCACAACCTTGCTTTACGCCAGTCTTGATCCTGACAGTGCTGCTTCATAGACGGCTCTTCATTTGTATCCATCATATGAGCTCTTTATGAGGTTGATGATCTTCTTTGGGATTCCATACCTCTCCAGGGTGCGCGACATGATGTCCTGGTTAAGAGAAGCGAAGGCTTTTTCAAAATCAACGAAAGCTGCGTGCAGAGGACTCTGCCACTCGACACTCTGCTCCAGGATGACCCTCAGTGTCAACACCTACAGCTCATCATTTGATTTAATATCCACCGCCTTCTCAAGCCTGTGTTGCAACATGAAATCTTCATTCAGGGGAGACCTCATGAGGACACTGTATCTGAACGAGCAGCATTGGCGTGAGGGGGGGGGGGGGGGGAGGCAGCCACGTTGGACACCCCTCAGCCCACTGCCATCCCAACATCCAGTCAACTTCTCCAGCCCCTATTTTTTGTCCACTTTTGGAGCTTAGATGCGCCACGTGGAGCAAATTTTTGGTGGTTTCAGATTTTTATCGCCATCTACTCGGCAAGACTTTTTTTTTTTTTTTTTTTTTTTGTTTTTTAATATAGAAAAACTTTTTTTTTCCTCCACTTTTGGAGCTTCCATGCGCCACATGGAGCAACGTCTTGGTGGTTTCAGAATTTTCTCGTACTATGCTCGCCAAACGACATCTAGAAGTGCCTTATAATTTAGATGATTCTCCTCCTCCTCCACCTCGTGTTGGAGCTTCAATATAGTAGAGATTGTGAAGAGGGTCCTGGTCGCAGAGAAATGCTGTGGAACTTGAGAACAGCCTCTGTAAAACTTAAGCCCATGGCGAGTAAGTCCATTGTTTCTGGCCAAGATCGAGGAATTGTTCTTGGTGTGGACTTTCCCAAGAAGCACCACAATTTTATATAGGTGTGAAATGCTCCGAGGCCTGCTCCCTATGGCAATATCTTGCGCCCCTCCGACAGATCTGATTTGACTCCGCAATGATGTAATGAGAACTTGGAGAAGTCCTAAGTTGGCTTCGTGTCGAGGGCAAAGTCCCGCCAGGTATTTAATCAGTTTCAAGTGCTTCGAATCAACCCCCAGATGGAGTGCGTTTTGTTTGAGGGGTTAAGGCCCATTGAAGGTCACGCGAGGAAAAAATCGATTAGCAGGGAAGCTGTTTTGTAGGAAGAGACGGGAAAAACGGTGTCAAGCGATTGGTTTTGATTAAGAGGAGGCGTGCGAGCTGACAAACAATATACGAGGGGCGTGCCGAAAGAAAGGTTCCCTATGCCAGGGAAAATCGAAAAACGAATAATATGGAAAAAAACAACTTTTTTATTCAGATAGAGCAACTCTTTTTCAATTTCTCTCCATAATCGCCGTTTCGATCAATACATTTTACCTACTGTATGTACCCGTATGTCCGCCTTCAGTACGGACGTTTTTCCCCCCGAGAAACCCTTTCAGTTTCGGGAACAAAATTTGTTTTAATGGTAATCGGATGGCGCCAAATCCGGGGAATGTGGAGTGTGTGGTAAAACATCCCAATTGGGATTCAATTATTGAATTGTTGGACGAGTTCCCGATTTGGGTTTGATGCGCCGAATGTGGTCGAGCGTTGTCGTGAAGCAACAAGACGCCTTTTGAGAGAAGTGATGGACGTTTCCTCTTGATGGATTTTCTCAAGCGCTCCAAAACTTGACAATAACGATCTGCGTTAATCTTTCGGCCATATTCGAGATATTCAATAAGGAGAACACCTTTCAAATCCCAGAAAACAGTGGTGCGCCTCCACGAGCCACAGAAGGTTTCCCACTCCGCTGGTTGTCTCCCGCTCTGAGAGGAATCTTCCTCTCCATTTTCGCACTTTTTGAACACTAAGGCACCTACCTACCTGACATAACCTATAGTCCAGTAAATCGGTGTTCGAAACCCCTGTTTCCAGGAAAAAAATGTAGAAGAAGGTTTGACAACCTTTATCTATGTTTTTTGGGTCGCTGAATCCGAATCTGAGCTTTGCCACCTCGCCAGACGCGAGCTTAACTCAGGAAACGCGAAAAACACGTAATTTTTCGGACTTTTTTCAGTTTTTGGGCTGTAACTCGGAATCTAAGCGTTTTTACGACTTGCACACCCTATCAAAAATTAAAGTAGAGTAAATTTCCTACAAAATTCATATATACACTTTTAACGTAGGACCAACCATAACGCCGCTAGTGCGGTTTGAAAAAACCCTATTTTTTGGCTCTCCGCTGAAAAAGTTGAAAACGCAAATCTAATTGGGCGCGGGCGTCCTTTTATCAACTTCTCACGGCTAAATCCGAATATTATATGAATACCTAGTATACCAAGGTCATATTGAACGAATTGCCGAACGTCAGTGATGTGATGGCCCCCCTATTTCAAAAAAAAAACAAAAAAAAAACTGTAGGTAGGTAACAAAACTCTGTAACTCTTCATTACGCGGTAAGCAGGTGCGATGATGTGACATTGATAAATTCACTTTATAATTATTACTGAAGTAAATAAATCAATTAATAAAAGCTTCGAACGTCATTGAAGTGTCGTGTCATGAATATTATCACCCTGTAGGTGTGGTCCGCGCTACAGGGTTTATTTTAAGTTGGTTCCCAACTTTAACATGAAGGACATGCTCAGACAGAAATTCACTGCAGCCAAAATCGACACCGATCAAGCCAAAGAAGATGCTGATACTCTCATTGTAAAAACAGCCCAACTCCTAGCCAAAAATATGACGTTTCCATAGTTGATGGTGAGGATGTAGACCTCCTGGTCATTTTGATTGGAACGCAGGGGTCTTCGCAGGGGTCTATGTATATTTCTTGAAACCTGGCAAAGGTAAAGACATTCCATCACTTATTATCCTCCAAATGCCATTGAAGAAAGCCTGTCCAACCACATTTTATTCCTCCATGCCATAAGCGGCTGCGATTCCCCATCTTCACTGTTCAGGCAAGGGAAAATTAAATTCGTCAAAGCCCTTCAAAGATATCCTGATCCCTCGCTGTCCATTAAACATTTCACCAACCCTATCGCCAAGGAGATTTCAGAGGCAGGTGAAAAATTCATTGTTGTAGTATAATATACTTTCCTCCATATTATGGAGGAAACCATCGCACAACTCTAATAAATAAGCTACGATACAAGCAGTACGTCTCCACCGCGTTCAAGGTTAGTGGGAACGTGGCATCCCCCCCCCCCCCCCCCCCCCCACTAAAGGTGCCGCTGAGCAACACTCCTACAGGGTTTTCCATCAAGTGCAGCAGTGGATGGGAAACCTGTTACCACCAGAGCAGTGGGGCCCCCACTGTGGGGGTGGAAAGTTGTGAAAGGCAACTTGCTACCAATCACTACCCTTGAACCCCCTTCCCCTGAGAAGCTGCTCAAGCTTATAGCATGCAAATGCCAAAAAGGCTGCAGAGGCGACTGAGGCTGCAATAGGGTGGGGCTGTACTGCTCCAGGCTGTGCATGGTGTGTGAGGGAATGTGCACCAACATCGAGGTAACCCTCAGTGAAGATGACGTGGATGACTCACCGCTACAGCCTGATGGTAATTGATACCTTTGATACAAGTAGTTCTATCTCTCACTGTATACTTTTTAATGGCAGCTTAAGATATCACATTTGTATAACAACACTTTTTCCTCTCCCTCAGAACAGATAAGAGACCAGCCCCTGCATTTGAGCCTGCTGAGGGCACCAGCAGCCGAGGGGTAAAGCGGAAGCATGGGGAAATGGACGTGCAGCCAGGGCCCTCTGGCATTGTAATATACTCTCCGACGGTACCGACCTATGTTCTTTACTCTATTTCTTTCTGTCACACCTCTCATGAACATGCTTTCTTATCGACTTCCAATCCCTCTGTTCCAGGTTCAGACGATGATGACGAGGAGGTGGAGGAGGACCAGGCCACAGCCATGGAAGAGTAGTTCATATGAAAATAACATACTACATCACTTTCCATCTTACAAATACAATTTTTTGCTTTGAAACACGTGTCTTTTCATTTTCACCTGCTTACCACGTAATGAAGAGTTACAGAGTTTTTTTTAAATAGGGGGGCCATCACATCACTGACGTTCGGCAATTCGTTCAATATGACCTTGGTATACTAGGTATTCATGTAATATTCGGATTTAGCCGTGAGAAGCTGATAAAAGGGCGCCCGCGCCCAATTAGATTTGCGTTTTCAACTTTTTCAGCGGAGAGCCAAAAAATGGGGTTTTTCAAACCGCACTAGCGGCGTTATGATTGGTCCTACATTAAAGGTTTATACATGAATTTTGTAGGAAATTTACTCTACTTTAATTTTTGATAGGGTGTGCAAGTCGTAAAAACGCTTAGATTCCGAGTTACAGCCCAAAAACTGAAAAAAGTCCGAAAAATTACGTGTTTTTCGCGTTTCCTGAGTTAAGCTCGCGTCTGGCGAGGTGGCAAAGCTCAGATTCGGATTCAGCGACCCATAAAACATAAATAAAGGTTGTCAAACCTTCTTCTACATTTTTTTCCTGGCCAAACCACCGATTTACTGGACTACTAACAGTGACACTGATGACAGTTCCTTACGAATTTCAGTCTCAATAAGCCCTTTGTGATTGAAAAAATAAAATAAAATACTCCGCGAATTTTCGAGGTAGGCACGCCACTACAACCTGAACGCTCCGCTTAAACTAACTGCTACGGCTGGTATGGGCAGATTATCGGATCGGACGAAAAAAAAAAGTGTTATTAATAGGTAAATAATCGCATTGACATAGAATCTATGTCAATGCGATTATGTAACTATTAAGAAAAGAGAGCAAAAATAACAATTGGCCCATGAGGGGATCGAACCCGCGACCTTCGCGTTATTAGCACGACGCTCTAACCAACTGAGCTAATGGGCCAGATGCTGCGGGGAAACTTGAGACCTTTCTCGAGGGAATCACGACATCAAGTGGAGGTCCGTTGACAGTTCAGGGTCCGTTCACACCCCCTTATAATATAACTTCAGAGGAGAATAAGCCTCATTCGATAAGGATAATTATTTATTTCTACGGCAGTAACCAGAAGAGAACCAACGACAAAACACTCGACAAAAAACAATTAGACGTAAAAGTTACTTTAGTAACCTTACTATAGGTAGGTAGGTACTATAGGTACCTATTTCAAGTTTGCACATCAGGGGATGATTGTATGGAGATCTGGTATGGGTATTTCAAGTTTGCACATCAGGAGAAGATTGTATGGAGATTTTCTTGTTTTCGTCTCGAATCTAATTGAATTCGTCGTCATAATTTATAACTATTTAATTTATAAATTTTAAGTAGTTTGTTTTTCAAATTCGGTGTCTGACTACCTAGGGATTTTGTGCATTACTTACCAAAGTAATAATTAGGTACTTATAATAATAATAATAATTATAAGTAACTACTCATACTCGAATCATAATAATATTATTACGATATTTCGAATATTATTCGAAGACAAAAATACTTCTCGTCTTGGTGAAAAAATAAGTCTTGGCGGCGAAAGAAAATGATATTATTCGATAATTCACTGGTATCGATACTCAGCACTCAAAAACGAATTTGATCATCACGCTTCAAATGGTAGTTCGGTATTAAATACCAACCGAATAAAATAGAATTCAAGAATATAATTTTTATTCTTGAAAATCATTTGTTACCCCGATGCACCATTTAGGTAAACTGTTCTCTCGTTCCTTTAGAAGATAATGAGGGAGTCGGGAGACGCGAAGTCTGTCCGGCAGCAAAAAGCCGTCACACCAGAAAACCGTAAGCCGAGTATTTATTTATTTATTTTTTTTTTTCTCGTCTTTTTTATCCAAAGATTCGAACCGAGTCCTTTGAGATCGTAACGTCTTGTTCGTTCACGCTGGTCGTCCCAAGAGGAAAAAAACCGAGATCATAAGCATAATAATTATTATTAAGCCACTTCGTAAGTTGGTACGTTGAAATATTTGTACGAGGTGTTGACAAAAAGAGGCCTTAAGATGACAGGTTTTGCAACTAATGGGAGACACCTGAGACGAGAACTATATTGACGAGGGTTCATCAACATCCACCGAAACCGCACAGATTAGACGCCACGGGGGAACCATAGATTCACACGACAGAGCGCCGGACAGCGCTCCCTGCGGTACACCAGGTGGTTAGTCACGGACCAGAAAACACCCCAAGAAACCTGCCCGCAACCGAACGACCTCGAGAGGGACCTTCAAACGCCCTAATGAAGTTTCCCCCTTCGAAACGTCGGATATGAAATTGGGGTGCCACCACACGCGGTTGGATATGGGTCCAGGCATGATTCACATCCGATTAAAGGTGGAATATACCAACATAATATGTCCCATTTTTGACGAAAGTACCTAATAATGTTTTCAAAGTTTTTTCAGATTATATTTTTAGTCAGAAGTTTTTACAGTCCCCTGTAAAATTTCCAAAAATATACATACATGGTTTTGCAGATTTACTATCCTAAGCAATAACGCGGTTCTGGGTTATTCTACCATTTTCAATCCTGACACTCTTATTGCAGTGTCAGGACTTAGTAGACTTTCGGATGATACTGATGTACATAATAATATTATATACTGATGTACCTACATATTATGTACGTATTATGTACGTATCAGTATCATCGAAGTCCACTTCGAGTCCATCAAGAAAGTAATAATATTACATGGCAACCCTAATGGAAAATTTACTTTATATTATAAAGTAAATTTTCCATTAGGGTTGCCATGTCTGTTTCAGCGAGTATGAGACACTCCAAGCTGGAAAACGGCATCTCAGGACTGATTCGAACATGATACCAAGTGAGTCGATGTTGTCGAATTGTTGTTCGAACTGTTGTTTTAAACTGGTTCTCAAATTTAGGGTTCAAAATGGTTTTCAGATTGGTTTTCAAACTGGGTGTCAAACTTTTCAAACTGGTTTACAGGGAAACTGCTTTTCTCCTTTGGATGGCAGAACAGCAACAAGCATATTTGTTCAATTTATTATGCTGAAACAACATAGAACAGTAGGGGTCTTCAGTTCAAGTGGTTCTTGACGTTTTATTTTGTGGCTGCATGTCCCACAGAGAAAATTCAAGAAACTCAAGTGCGTTTTCAGTCATGCTAACAGTTACTGTGCTTACCATTGCATAGGTCGAGGTGTGGTAACTTTCTTAAAACCGCGTTGGCATGTTATCTAGCAAAACAAGTGGCAGTAAGTGGCGAGGGGAGTGTGAGAAAATCGGCACCATTCAAAAGCCATCAACTACCTATTAAATAAAAATGACTTTATTCATGAAAAATAGTGAATATGTACTCAAAATTAATACTGTCACCTTTCAAAAGCGAGTAAGGTGCCAGTGAGTGGCGAGTAAGTGGTCAGGGGTGTGGGAGCAAGTGGTCAGACTGACCACAATCTCCCACATAGTAATTTTCCCAAAAACTGAAAATTCGACCTCGAGTTTTTAAAATTTATGTGTTGAGCTCATCAATTGGGTTCAAGTACACAATACTGCAGATAATTTTGCCGAAAAAATGCCCTCCAGGCCAGTAAGTGGCAATCTGAGGGAGAAACTGGTCAGACTGACCACAATCTCTGAAAATTCGACCAACGAAAATTCAAGGATTCTAAAATTTATGAAATGAGCTCATTAGCGGTATTAAGTAAAATATAATGGAACTTACGGTAGACAATTTCGCCGAAATTACGCCCTCCAGGCGATTCGAAGCTACAGCCCAAATAATAATTATTGGGCTGTAGCAGAGGTTTTTGTAGAGGTCTAGATCATAATTTAAGCTCTAGACATCTACAAAAACTGTTTTTCATGTCATCACTGCTTATCAAATACTTATCCGAACAACTTTCTGCTTCTTGTACTTCAGGTGTGAACTCCAAAGATGAATTTTATCAATGATGATCACAGCCGCAAAAACAGCCGGTGGCAACTTTCTCCCACGACCACTTTCATCCCATGCTCCCATTCAGGATAATGTCTGCTGAACATGGGATGTATGGCAATAGGAATGAGTAGCATCCCTAGATGGCAGCCCTAATTAAATAGACAAAACCTCATCTCCCTCCTGAGTTGCAGTGTCGCAGGGCAAGTTCGTAATTATTCTACTGTTTCCTCACCACCGCATCATTTGGAATATGAGCATCTAACGTCCTTAAGGCGCCTCCCACCAGTAATGTTATATAATTTAAATACATTAACTTCAAACGAAAAGATAAACGGATTCCAAGTGGTCGAAGGTGACACAAGACGCTGCCTCTCTAGGAACAAACAGGGACAACACAATGGAAATCGTGATACAGCAGTTAGCGGATTAAAAGGAGCGGAACGAAAAAGAAGAAGACGAACGAAAGGAGTAAAGGAGCATAAGATTGGCGTTTCGTGAGGGCGTCTGTAAAGGGTCGGTGGCCAGATAATGAGTCAAGTCGAGGAAATGAGAGAAAGGAAGCAGAAAGCCGAAGGGAAATCCACAATAGCATAGTACAAGTTTCTAATTTTGAAGGTATCATTTTTTCTTAAGCAAACGTAATTTTTATCGTTTATTTCGCAATGAAGGCGCTTATTACTTAATAAGCGCCTTCATTGCGAAATAAACGATAAAAATTACGTTTGCTTAAGAAAAAATGATACCTTCAAAATTAGAAACTTGCAAATTCAAACCTTTTGGCTGAAAGGACTGGACGGTAGACAAGAGGAGCAATCAAATAATGGCGACCCATCGATGAATTTGGAGTATATTTCAACTGTACGACCCGAAACGCCGAACCGAACTGACGCTGATGAGGACCAAGTCAAAAAGGATGCAGTGGGGGAGTGTCGGCCCTATTGACACCAAAAGTGAGGCTGATGGGACAAGAATGGACTTGGTAAGAGCATCCGGGGCATGACGTCGATAAGTACTCAACAGTCTCCCTCGAGAATTCATGGAAAGGAGAGCTCACAATGACTAACAGTTAGGAATGAAATTTTGTATTCTGGCCCGGGTGGGGGTTTGAGAGTGGTAAGAGAAGTGAACGACAATGGACAACACGACAGACGAGATGACGGTAGCAGATGAGACACAAGACTTGACCGAAGTGGAAAACATTCTTGAAGATGACAGATGAGATGTTGGAGCGAAGAGAATTTTCTGGAAACCCAAAGGAACAACTACACTTCAGATAGACTACGTTAGGTCAGGACCGATTCCGAATGATCAAATCATTGAGTGAACGAGATTGAACGAGACCCGTAAGTAAATGAACAACTTATGCTATCAGTATAATGCAGAAGTCATACCAGCCAGCGAAGCGGTGATAAACGTTGTGTGAACCACAGAGCTTTTGCAAGTTTGCCAATAGTTCCCAAGTTGCAGGTAAACATTGAAGCAATAAACCACTTGGGTCATAATCCCGAATTCCACCCAAGAACCAACCATTCTGTTCAAAACAGAGACCTGGAAGCCTATCCAGTGAATATAGAGCATCAAACTGTAGAATATAACAAGCGGAAAAGGTCTGCTGGCTGATGGGTTTACAAGGATCCTCAAGTCCTGGAAAAAGGGACCAAAGCAACGAAGGACGACAAATGAGCAGGCGAAGAACATAGAAGGACGAGCGGAGAAGGATACAACAACTGAAGACGAAGAGCGAAAGAAGAGTGGGAAGAGCGAAAACGACCAGTAGTAAGCCAGAAAGTAGAGATTCTTGAAAACCGGCACAAAAAACAAGGACGGCAAAAATCGCCAGGGCCACGTGACGATGATCGAAAACCCAACCGAAGAGACTTCAAGTGGATGCATAGCAGATAAAAGGACACCTTCAACGGACATGTTTGAGTTGAGGGCTGAAAAAATGTGTTGCCAATAAAAAGTATTATTTTACGGGTGACTTTTATCTCTCGATTCAGGGCTGAAGGGCGGACATACATTAAAAAGGATCGCCGCGGCAAAAAGCAACGTGGAATGTTCCAGACCAGTGAATAGGACAACTGGGGAAGTTGACCGAACATCCTAAAGTCATATCCGATCGATTGTCTGGAAAACAATGTGAGTGAAACGCAGTTGTTCATTTTATGGTGTTTTCGTAAAGGTCCAGTTGGAAAGGTCCAAATTTTAAATAGAAACAGGGATATTGTGACCAGGCGATAGGAGGCAGCAGTACCTATTCACCAATGGCATCATCCTCGTGCCATAGAGGCCAATAAGAGTTACGTACAAGTGAGGAACCTCCAAAATCACCAACACGACATGAGACGGCTCAGTGGGAGGCAAAAGAAGAAAACGCCGCAAATTTTACACAAGGGTTTATTATTCTTTGACATGGCCGGTTTAAGAAAGATGAAAATAATCTGGTTTGCATTAATCGGTATCAAAGCTGTCGTATTAGCGCTGTGATTCGTCCATTTTGCTATCACTCCGTCTGACCATGCCGTATCGGAAACTATGTTGAGTGTGGCCACGGGACGAATCGCGATCCTGCTTGTTACCATAACATATTATAATAGATATTATCTGTCTCTTATTAACCCTGAGGAAACTTAACCCAGCATTGAAGAAAGCGCTCGAAGGGTTGTCCAAGTTCCATGCTTGTGTATCCTAAATATATCAAATCCCAATTTATAGGCTAACATTGTCAGTATAACATTATAATAAATATATAAGTAACTAGCTGACCCGGTGCGCTTCGCTGCACTCAATAAAAACCGACGATCTTCGAACAACTTGCGAACGGGTTATCGCACAGAAATCGTTTTGTGCTCGTTGAAATCAGCGTGAAAAGCTCGTTTTATCAGACGTAGTATCGTTCTAAACCGACGACAAAAGTTGTACCGGGTTTCGGAGTTTCGAAAATTTTCCTAGCGATCCCCAGTAACGACGCTATTTGACCCGGCTCTCGTCGCGAAGGAAAGCTCCGTTCGCGATGAAGGAAGTGGCCGATTTTGTAGAAACCTCTTTAAAACCATCTACGATGCTTCACAAACAATCTCACACAATTTGGTGCCAAACACTCCACTAGTTTTTAAGTAGTGAGTCCTCAAAGATTTGGCAGTCATTTTTATAAATACAAAAGAGCTTTAAATAAATACAAAGAGGAAACGACCGATTCAACAGTTTCGATTGAGCCATCAACAGCATCAGGGGCATCGACGAAGACAGGAAGAAAAAAAAACCCCACAGGTTACTTAAAATTCAAGAAACATGGAACATGCTTTGCCTGGTAACGTTGCCAAGCAAAATTACTATGTACCTAAACTAGAAAACGCGTCAAGAATAATTCTTGAATGAATTTCAGTCAATTATTGACGGCTGCCCTTTTGGTAATTTTACTAAGGATTCTGTTTTTCAAAATAATGCAAATAGAAATAGATACCCAGGTTTACCTCAAACGTTCATTCGAAATACAATGTTAAAAAAAAACCACATCAGCTAAGGTTAATACTTCACAGAACTTTTATTGAAAAAATTAGTAGCACTAATCGGAATATATTTCCCCTATATATATAGGGGAAATGAAGTCTAGCTATGAGCTGAGTAGGTAGTCAAATAACAAGTGTAAAGTAAAAACTTCAAACATTATCACCATTTTTGTGATCACCGTTCCACATTCCATTAGGTGGTGAGTCAATTCAATTGAAATACGCATTCGTTTCCGATTTGTATTTGAGCGTCTGTGTTCTTGATCTCGTCCTCTATGTCTTTTAGAAATTGCGGATCATGGCTGACTTTGTATTTGTCAGTGCTGCTGAAATCTGGTGTAAGGGATATATTTAAGGACGGGGTTATTTCCTGAGTACCACTCTCTAAGAGAGTTGGCGTACAATCACAGCACGATCTGGCCCTTTGTTGATGTAGAGGTAGAGGTACTTTACTGCTTTTATTGATCCACAGTGTTCAACATTGATGTGAGCTTTGTACTTAAAGGAAAGGAAAGGGTTGTACGGAACAACATTTCTGTTATCCAGAGTAACTTGTCCGAGTTCGGGGTGTGATTTTGTAATGTACATGCCATTATCGCGTATCTGTAATGCGAGTATCCATCATTTCCAGGAATCGTTTCTTCGATGAATGATTTAGGATAATCTTTTGAACATTTACCGTAAGCCATACACACGGCTTTAGGAGCCAAATCTCCACAAATGCCATGCATCATGCAAGTTGTAACGATATCAAAAAGCTCAGGACTCCTCTCACGGTCTGGAATTTCAGCAGTGATGATGACATCAATAATTATTTGCGAAGCAGCTCGGGGCTTATCGGTCTCCCTAAGGATTATCAATAGGTGTGCGTGCGGAGTCCTCTTTTCTGAAACTCTATGGCGTATAACCTATTGGTAGGTACTCCAAAAACGTGGTTGTTCGTGACGTCATTCATCAATTCCTTCAGTTTTAAATGGAATACACGACTCACGATGTCAGGTCGATCTGATGGTTGTTGACTGGGTTTGAGAGTGGCTTGAACCTCCAGCCATTTCGGATTTGCTGTGAATGTAATAAATAATGTTGGCTTTCCTTTAACTCTAACAATCGCCATTGTATCCTGGAAATTCTGGCTCATGTTCTGCCGTCTTTCTTTTCCTCCAAGTAAACATCATTCTTTTTTTTTTTTAACATTACATTACATAGTGGCAAGGTGGTTATTTTGCCGGATGTAAGCATCCACCTGTTCCAGAATTTCATTGCTGCAACCTCTGTTTTAGGGATGACTTTGGCGCAAATCCATGGCTTGATTGCAGTCGATCATGTACATTTTACGTAAGTCTTCTCCAGGCCCGATGCTGTGATAAACCACAACTTTAAAAACGCTGCAAATTTTACACAAGGGTTTATTATTCTTTCATATACGTTACTTGTGCAGAAATTTAATTCTGTCAATGAAAAAATTTAAAATTTTTTTTTTTGATTTTTATCTCAAAAAAATATTTTTTTTGGATTTTTTTTTTTTTCAAAAATGTTTATTTTCAAAAATTCTTTATTTTTTACTCGAAAAATATTGAACATCCTAGGATCCTTCAAAAATCCCATTTTTAGCCCCATGAAAGCCCTAAAGATCGCCCCAGTGAAATCGGACCCAAAAAAATGGATTCTACGTCCAAAAATACTTCGAAAACGACACCTAACTCGATCCCATAGCTAAAAGCCTTCAAAAAAACCCTCCCGTAGCCCCATTTTAGCCCCATAGCGCCCCACGGGTTTGGGCGATCGGACTGAAAACCTTGCGGGCACAACTAGATGGTAAACCAAGTATTTTGTCAAAATTTCAGATTTTAAAAAAAATTCCTACTGCCCACAACGGCCTGGACGGCGGACTGACATTTCGGATTTAGAATGTAGACCTCTTGAAACGGATAATGTCAAATTTTGAGGCCGATCGGAGTCGTCGACCCCCGTCGCGAAAACAAGGTGTATTATTTCAAGAATAATAAACCAAAACGTATGAATTATGCCCAATCTCCGATTTGTCTGTAGTCAGTCACTCGAAGAGAAGCAAAAGCCAACAGCCGTATGAATAATAAGGGAAGAAAAAGGTAAAAGTAAAAGGTCGAAGGATATTGTCTGATATTGTTTTTAGAGCCTCTACTTATCGGCTCGTTTCCAGTCAAAAGGGGTAAACATCGGGAATTGGTTTGATTGTTCGATCTTAAGGCAAAACAACAGCACCAATTTCACAACAAATGCTGAAGTGAGAATACTTGCCAGAACCAATCATTTCATTTTGAAAGTTTAGAGCACCACATAAATTACACCTGACTCATTACACCTACATCACTTTCCTTCCTTCCTTCCTTCCGCAAACTCCTAATATGAATTGAGAACCACGCGCTACTTTTGGGTAGCATTTTCGTTCCTCGATACCGTTCCCGAATAACGTGACACTTTTTGCCAGTTAGGTCGAGGCTAAAGCATGTTCCATGCTAAAAAACCCTCCTAAATCTGCTAAACCATCTCCGAAGAAGCCACCCAAGAAAAAATAAATTATTCCACTCCCAAGTCAACTTAGAAGAATTAAGTAAAATGAGGTGGTTAAGGAGAATCCTCTGCTAGTTTGGATACTAAATTATTTCACTAAATTTGTAGCGTTTGTAGCGTATTTGTAGCAACTACAGCCCAGTGTAACTTGGAGCAGTTGAACCTATATTCAGGTATGAACCCTCCCTATAGGTTGGTTATAACCAACTCATTGGATTAGACCGTCGGCAAACAACCACTTTAAGAATTACTCTTTATTTAGAAGAATTGTTGGAAGATTATGACCGTCTGAGAGATATTGTTGAACGTTATTTTTGCTGCTGAGACTAAACGGTTTGTTCATCGCACTAGTTCATGAGAGGCTTGAGAATATTGATTCTCGAGGAAGAAATTACCACACCAAGTGAAACGACCATACCGGAACCAGTGTGCTAGCAGAACCCAAAATCGGATGTTTGCGGAGAAGATCCAATGCTTGAGGAATATAAAACAACTTGTTACTTAAAAGCGGGACACAATGACGTTTTTTGGGCTAAATGCCCAACTGGTAATAACCAAAGGGATTACTGCAGAGTTCCAAGTCACCGTTAGTTAGCGCGCTTCCGTTTGCTCTTTTCGCCTTGTTCTGGGTTCGCAGAGCCTGCTGTATTCGCGGCCTGCTTTGACTGTAACAACGCTACTCTTTCTCACGGTTTAAGAAAGATGAAAATATCCTGGTTGGCATTAACCGACATCCAAGCTGTCGTATTAGCGATGTGGTTCGCCCCTTTTGCTAGCACTCCGTCCAACCATCTTACAATTAGAAGCGCGATGGAGACCGCAGAAGGAACCGAGCTCCTGGATGGGACCAGCTGTCACTGTCTTGCTCCGACTGACCCTAAAGACAACAAAACGCACAATTGAAGAGAGCTCTTGACGAACTGTGCCCGAAAACGTCCGATGGATAATGTAATAAAGCTGACCTGACTTTACCTTCGGCGAGGATTTATCACAGACAAAACTACATTGTGAATCTTTGAACGGAAATTGAAGAATTCGTACACTTGACAACACAGCCATATGATCAAAAGGGTAGTAATAATTTTGCTGCTCAATCACCCATTCCTATAGACAGTCTTCTTAGGACAGATGGGCGGAACCTAATGACGACTTCGGACGAATTTTTCAGAGATGGCCATTCGTGGTGGGACTTGTGGAATCTCGCATTGTTGGGAGGGCAAGATCAGTTCCAGTAGGGGTTAAATGGGAAATTTTCCCGAGTGGATACCTAATATGTGCATAGTTGTGGTTTCCCTCGAGGAGTTCCACCTTTTCGACATGCGGTTTGAATTTGAGCTCGTTTGCCAAAGGTGCAGAGGTAAATTCCAATACGAAGAAAGATTACTCAGAAGTAATATAATAGGACTATGGTTGAACCTGAGTTTAGTGCTCAACCGCTACAACAAGTCACTCTGAGCCGGTAGATAGGCTTTCGCCATATAAGTCAACAATCTGTGACCCAATATCCAAAGAGAGACGTGGGCCAGAAACTAAAAAACGTCCTCTCATCGCAAACCCAATAGAGAGGTTACCACCGGAAGAAACAGAACCTGCCCTTCACGACCACATGCGTGAGGAGTGATGTTCAAACATAGAGACGATCAAGGGAGCAGACAAGGTGCAAGGTGCAAGGTGCAAGGATGCCTGGTGCAAGGATGCCTGGTGTATGGAGGAGCCCATGAACGAGCGACCACTGAGAATCTAAAAAGAGGAATACGAAGAGGCAGCAGAGTAGGTATAGTTCATTTTTATAGCAACTACCGATTCATCAAGATGAGCCCCAAAAGGTAAAAGAACAGGTGGTATATTAAGTAGGTTTGTTGCAATGGGTCTGGTACCAGTGGACCAGTGGAAGCACATTATGATCCCTGCACAAAACCCAGCACCTCCTCGTGGTCTAGGCACAAAAAAGGGCTACTGCCAGAGTGAACTGAAGAACCTGCTGTACCGTATTGCAGTCTGAGATCCATCAGTTGGTAAACTAGGTACCTATGGACTAAGTTCATAAGAACGAGCATAATGAAAAAAAGGCGACAAAGAACCAAAATGCATTGGGCCATAGGTGGCGGACCCAGAAACAACTTAATTGCTCAGCATGTCAAAGGAGGAGCGAGGATCCAAGGAACAACTTGTTCCGAACAAGGCAGCTGATGCGGAACTCCATCGCCGAATGAGGCCTAACTTGATCTCCCAGACCCACGCAGATGCCTTCAACCCAGGGCCGTAGCTCTAGCATGGGGCAGTGGGGCAGGCATAGTGGGGCATTACATAGGCAAATAGATACAGACATCCATTCTTATTAATATTATAGATTTTCTCAACCTGGTGCATAGTGACATAATGACATTCTACGAGATCCAATTGCTGCCAACATAACCTACTTCTGGCCACTCTGCTCAACATGACCCCAGTCAGTCCGGAGCAAAGGGATTCTATAAACAATCTACCGTGTGAGGTAAATAAGGGCAGACACGAGGGGCTCATGAAAGGGCATGTGGTTTATAGGGCTTTGGGCCCCCACGACTGGCATGTATAAATAAACCATGACTATTTTTTATTTTACTGTTGAAACGGGGGAAGTCGGCCTCTGAGATTCGATAATAGGCTACTAACCTATTTATGAGGCGTTGATGTATTGAAGTTTGAGAGCACTGTGAATTGGACAAAACGAAGATTTAAACTTACAGAGCACCCTGTAAGTTTATACAGAAATGTGTTCAACTACGTTCTTTAAACTCAGCTATCCAAGTGTGGTTGTCACGCCTGGTTGAGGTCTTATCGTAATTTACCTCAGCGATGGTGAACCTCCATAACCTACTTCCTCTGACTACCTAACCAGGCGGCATACTGGTTCACGGGAGGAAGTTGGGAAGTTTTTAATTAGGCCCTGTTCTCTTTGAAATTTTAATGTGCGGACTATCTGATTTGAAATCTAGTTAGTCGACGCACCTGCTGGCCTACGTCCCTTTTGGATTCTTTGATTGTAGATAGAAGAAACCTCTCGGAAAGAGGGCAGGACAAGCTACCTGGGACAAAGTAAGAACAGGATATCTGAAACTCACGAATAGCCGTCCCTCGAGATTTAATCTCAAGTAGTTGCACACAGTTAGGTGATTGATTGGTTACTAGCTCCTCCACTGGTCATTTCGCACAGAAATCCCGAAATCCAGAGATCCCAAGATCTAATGATCCAGAAATCCAGGAATCGAGAGATTCGGAAAATCAAGAGATACTGTGATCCAGAAATCCCGAGAACCAGAGATCCTCGAATCCAGCGATATAGAGCTGCAGAAATTCACAGATTCAGAGATCTAGAGATCCAGAAATACACAGATTTGGAGATGGGTTGCCGCAAATCCAGATATTGCTATAAACTTATTGATGTATCTAGTTTTGTGATCCCAAGAAGGAATTTCGTTGCAGAGCTGAGTTGGCACGGCAGGCATTCCTCAAGATGAGGAACTTCTTCGTGCGTTTTGATCTGAGTCTGGATTTGAGAGTCCGGATGTTGATGTGCTAAATAGTTCTCTTCATTTTCCTCTACAGATGTGAAAGCTGGACGCTTGACCTGGTGATGGATGATACAATCAATGCTCTGGAAATGCTCGTCGGATGCTCAGAATCTCTTGGGTCCAGAGGGTAACCAATGAGGTGCTCGCTAGAATGGGAAAAGACCGTGAGTAGTTGTTGACGTTCAGGGAGAGGAAGATGATATATTTCGGCTCATCATACAAAACAAGATAGCCGGGAAGAGGTCCATTGGACGGCGACAGAATTCGTGGATGAAGGACGTGCACCGGTGGCTGGGTTGTTCGTCGGTGGACATCTTAAGAGGAGCAGTCTCTCGGGAAAACACTGTCATTTGGGACGCAGACCTTCGGAAGGAGATGGCGTGACAAGAAGAAGATAAAGATGAATAAATTCTTGTTGGGTCAGCAGATGGGCACCTCAAAACCAGTCCCCACACTTGATTTGTTGATTGTAAAACACAATGTTGGGGAAGAAGAATAGAACGGGTTGTGTGGCTCTGCGACTGGTTCTACAGGTATCAAACCGGTTTTAATTCCCTTTAGACTGGGTTTGTACACCTTCCGCCAGTTCTAGAGTATTTCGAACCGGTTATAAGGCTCCACAATTGGTTCTTTAGAACTTCAAACCAATTTTATAGCACTTCAGACCAGTTTGGTACTCCTTCCGCCAGTTCTATAGCACTTCAAACTGGTTTACTGGCTCTGCATTCGGTTTTACGGGACTTCAAACCTGTTTTAAAGCCCTCCAGACCGGTTCCTAACCATTACAGCCCGGACAGCCTTTCGAACTGGCTCCATAGATCTGCAGCCGTTTCCATCGGCTGTAGACGTTTGTTGGACGAAACTTGAGGTATCAGCTCAGTACATAATGTAAGGTGGTTGCGGCGAGGTAGTGGGAACTCATCTTATAAAAAAAGCCGTTTTCAGACGAAGTAGGTAGTCTATCGGTATTTTCTGCTCCCCTCGCAACTTCAAGAAAAGGTTGCGGCGAGGTAGTGGGAGCCCATCTTATAAAAAAGCCGTTTTCAGACGAAGGAGGTAGTCTATCGGTACCTATTTTCTGCTCCCCTCGCAACTTCAAGAAAAGTAATGATTTTACGCTGATATAATTAAGTAGGCAGGTAGGCCATAAATTCGCGTTTAGTATGTTGTAGGTGTGTACCTCGCCACAGTCATGATCGCTTGTAGTGATTGACAATAAAAATAAAACATGATGAACAATGTAACAATTTCAAGCAAAGATCTTAAACGCAGGTTGGTATTCCAAGCTCCTTACTTGATTATTCAAGCCATAATGGATATGGACATTTATTCTGCCTTGGGGTTTTTATGGGTTTTATTTTTCTGTGTGTGAGGTTTTTGGAGGGTTTGCCTGCTTGGTCTGGGGTTTGGCATTACTGTACCGACTGGTATCAAAAGCCAACAGTACCCGAAATAAAGACTTGCAATAGGGTCATGGTGAACACTAGACAAACATTTAGCTGGTAAAGCTCAACTCGCCGAATTTGGTTTTGTTGAACGCTGGTTGGATCCTGAAAGTGAATTTTTTTAAAAACCTCGGCCCTTTGGGCCTCGCCAGGTGGCAAGCCCTCTAGACCCCCGGATACGTTTTGCTTAGAGCCTACGGCTGAAATTCAAGAAACATAGAACATGCTTTACTCACCGGCCCGTGAGATTGAAACCCATCTAGCGTGTTGGAAAAGTCCGCCGCCGAACTAGTGGCCTGACGGTGAGACAAGTGAAAATGCCGAACTGGTGGCCTAACGTATATTTATATATTACGTAATATATAAACGTGACACTCCCGCGTCTCCCTCTCCTACTAAAGTTTTTGGGCAGTTAGGTCACGGCTAAAGCATGTTCCATGCTAAAAGATTCTGGCCGTAGATGTATCAGGACAGAACGGTCAGGACACCTTTAATGTCCTCGTCAATCACGACCTCTGGCAACCCTAGTTGGTCATAATTCTCATGTTTCAACGTATTGTGAAAGGAAATTCCCTCGAAGTTGTGACCAACACTTCTGAAAAGGCAGTCAAGGAGGATCCAACCCGAATTTCGACTTTACGATCATTTCTTGCCTCCTGAATCCGAACCGTCCAGCGACGTGTACTGTGTGTATCTGTGATACAGATGAGAGCGCGGCCAACCAATCAATAACCCCGGCGAGGGCGAGCTAACCGGCTACACTACGCATAAACCGTTGTTTGGACACCGTACACATTGATGGGGTTCAGTAGCGTTGGGAATTACGATTCTGATGAGCAAAAAACGGTCATGTTGGTCGTCCAGAAGGGCGTTGATAGTCGGTCATACAAAAAGTGCCGATATCTATAGAATTTTAGAAGGTTTGTAGTAAGTAGGTATACATTTGTTTTGAAAAGTTCAATTCATCCAATTTAATAGACTAATCTCATTTTATCCATTTTATAGGCTGCCTTAAGAACTCCAGAAAATCACTGTTATGGAACTCACGAGCTGTTCCAAGTGAGGCAAATGGCGTTTTCAGTATTTTGGAGGAACTTGGAGGCTGCTGGAGCACCTGGCCAATGGACCATAAATATTAATTTCGCTAAAACTACACTCACTTGGAGGTGGAGTCCAAACTGGTTCAAACCCCGGACGGTGCTCAGCGTTGGCTCATGATGGCAAACAAACCGAAAAAGCAGAGAAAGTGAATCGTGAACAGATTTTTTTTTTTTCTCCTTCGATATTTGGAGGGAAATCCGGGAACGCGATGAGACACAAAAACCGAGCGGAAAGGCTGCCAACCTAAAACTGACGCTGAGGAGAGTGCCGGGGCGTAACCAGACGACAACAAAAGGGGAGGAACCGGAATAAGGGTGGGATGAGGGGGGGGGGGCGACGGAGAGATGGACGAACAGTGGGAGTCATGCATCATTTCATTGGGGCCATTGGTCAACTTTATAAGCGATGGATCAAGTGAAGCAAACAAGCCTCAGGGTGACGAAGTGAAAATGAACTGATTTAAAAATGGGTGAGCAGTGAGCTATGGCAAACCAAGAGGCTCATCATAATCCAGACGACTTCAACAGTGTTTGATTCAGGACCCTGACAAGCTCCCAGGTCACTGACCACTCATTTACTATTACAACATGCACAAGTCAGACACAGTTGACTGCCACTATTTGAGTCAGGCACTCGCCTTTCCAGACAGCCATGATCATGGACACACACAAATTCCAGTCTCTGCATTGAGAGCCTGGATGGGAATACCATTTGCACCAGATAATTGAATGGGAGGATTGAACTCCTCCTAGAATTACGGCAGTCATCGCTTCCGCCCAATTCCTCTGCCAACCATCATTAAAACCCGTGAACGGCAAACCCTATAGGTGGGAAAAAAAGTCATCACTTCCGCCCATGGCCATTTAGCCCTTGACCCATCAAGTCATCACTTCCGCCCCAGTGTCCTACGATCACGGAGATCGGTCCAGCAGAACACACAGCAGTAGGCTTAATATGATAGAATCGGTCAATTTTGATATCCTCTCCAATAACGAAGGTTGGCGACTACTTCACCAAAACCGCAATTCCTGTTCATTGACGAATGATCAGCAGGGACAATGCTCTCCGTTGGCCCACTCCTCTACTCCCAGTAATCTTGCCTATCATAATGGTCCGCAGCTATTCGTATTTCGGGTTCCTCATAATGTGATTATGTAATAGTTCCACCCTATGGATGGTGGATCCTAATATCCTCCAGATCAACCATATCTCAATCGCCTAAGCCAGTTGATGCCCAAATTCTGATGCCCTTAAGCGTCCATGACTCGACACCAAACATCGAAATCCTTATGAGGCTGACCCATAAATGCCACAGCGCACTCTTTTGGACGAAACTTAGACACTGTCAGTGACCTTGGTCTTTATCATATTGATCCCCAGGAATACTGGCGGCACTCTGCTTCTAATTTATCGATGAATGCTTGTAGCTCCACTGGAGAGTGCGCCAGGAGAACGGTATGGATGGAGGAGTGACTGATCATTGGCCTACTTTGAGGTGGGAGAAAAATCTGTTGGAAGGGCACTGGCTGACGCCTCGGTCCCATGGGCGAAAGTGTCGACACTCTCCCCTACTGTTTCTGCAGGTACTTGGGTCCAGCTTATCCCAGCTCGTGTCACGGATTAGGGCAGAGATGATAATCGCCCTAGAATTAGTCCCTATAATGGTGGCCTGCCCCCTCCACCAAGCCTTGATAAAGCACAACAGAACCCCCACCTTAATCTTGATTATGTCCTCAGAACATAAACCACCAATCACTCTTGCATACATACCCAATTTACATGAAATAGAACTTAGCAAGTGTGCTGTGCACTGCATGAGTAGGTACATGCTCTGCCCGCTCTGGATCGACAATGTAGAAATGGCGTTCTGTTGCATCTGATCCCAACGTGTGGAAGTGATACCAGAGGCTTGCAAAAGCGTTTATAAAGGCTTTTGCAAGCCTCTGGTATCACCTCCTCGCCATATAAATAGGCCTTTCTACGAATTGAGCATCACCCTTGCTCTTGATTTGGAGATTCGTTAGATTGATTAAAGCTTCGCTAACCACAATGCCTGATGATTGGGTCACCAAGTTGTTCCTTGGGATTCGAGTTGAACAGCCCCAGCTGGGTGTTGGTCTACCAGAGTGTAATTGAAAATGAGGCCTTCAGGGCTTGTCTGGCATATGTAACGCAGTGGTTTTTGGCTAACTTTATGCTGACAACAGGCAGGTGTCAAAGGCAACTTATGTGATAGAAGTTATGTGTGAAAGATGGTAGTCATAGATCCCGGCAGCTCTGATATCCTGGTTCATGAGCCCAAAATGCCCGATACAGATCTACCATCCACGACCCTCGTGCTCAAACAAGGGCCACCTCGACCACTCTTGAACTTCATTGAGGTGGATTTTACACTAAGATGTTGAAGGTAAGTCCATCAAGCAGCGTTAGGTAACATCGTAAGGTAGAAAACTCTGAACAAGCGCGCTGGTAAGCTTGATGAGCAACCAGTGTCGTTAATAATTATCCCATTGCAGGCTTGGCCGTGGAAGAAGGGTGCCGATTTCATCACTGACGAGAATAGGTTTGTTCCAGGTTTGACGGAATGTTAACGGAAATCGCCGGAGACATGCGCAGTTTAGAAACTGCTGTTCCATGTCGATCGTAAGTTGGACGGAAACCGATAGCTCGAGTATGTGCGGTCGGGTTCTGTCGACAGCTGTCCAACTTCTGTCGACAGACGCAGTCAGACCTGGAACAAACCTAATATAGAATAATTTCGGTCCCAAGTTCATCTATACTGCTAACATGTCATGAGCCCGCCCAGGAACTTCATTCTGGGACATCTTTCACAAGAAGCTGAAGTGAGTAGGTACAAACATACAAGTAGGTAGGCATACATGACGGCAGTCCAGGAAAGGACCATGTGAGATGGCCTGTCCGTCCGTCTCTTCCTCGTCTCCGCGGACAGGGTGAAGTTTTGGTTGGTTGACCACCCGCCAGAGTGAAGGCCGAACAGAGGGGAACAAACTTCACCCCTCCGTGAAGGACGAACCGAATCAGTTCTTTCTAAAGGAACCAGGTATCCGTAAACACTGAATGAATGGGAACAGACAATCACCAACAGTCAGTGAAACCCTCTCCGGTCTATTTAATTACCTGTTTAGGTCCAGCTGATGGTTCACCCGAAACGAACAGAACTCATAGGTCGACAGGTCGACTTCACAGGTTTACCTGGTGTCACCAGGCTGGTGAATAACCTCCTGGCGGGTACAGGAATTGCACGACACGAAGTTGCTGATCATAGAGTCACAATCACAATAATTCGTCACAGTCATTTTTATTGTAAGTCACTTTAATTCACGATAAATTCAAAGTAGGAGCAAAACTGTCACCTACCTAGGGATGGCAACTAGGGATGTTGAAAAAGTATCGATACTTAAAAGTATCGATACTTTTCAAAAAAGTATCGATACATATCGATACTTTTTGCTCCCGATACATATCGTAGTATCGATACTTTTTTTCCGGTATCGGCGCCGATACTTTTTTTATCCCTCACATTTCATCAGATTCAAAACTTACGGCATATAGGTAGTTGACAGTACCTCTAACTTGACCAGCAATTGAAGAAAGTTGATGTAGGTACCTACCACCTCCTGGAGCTGCTCCAGCTCTCATATCAGAAGAATCAGCCGTCCTCGATCAAGGGCGGACCACCAAAATGTTGTCCAACCAACAAACCCAACTCACTCATCACAGTAGAAATTAGTGTGGCCACAGCTACACCAAACGAGGGAATGTTCCCCTTTTGGTTTATTATTCTTGGAATAATACACCTATGTTTTCGCGACGGGGGTCGACGACTACGATCGGGCTCAAAATTTGACATTATCCGTTTCAAGAGGTCTACATTCTAAATCCGAAATGTCCGTCCGCCGTCCGCCGTCCGCCGTCCAGGCCGTTTTGGGCAGTAGGAATTTTTTTAAAAATCTGAAATTTCGGCAAAATACTTGGTTTACCATCTAGTTGTGCCCGCAAGGTTTTCAGTCCGATCGGCCAAACCCGTGGGGCGCTATGGGGCTATAATGGGGCTACGGGAGGGGTTTATTGAAGGCTTTTAGCTATGGGATCGAGTTAGGTGTCGTTTTCGAAGTATTTTTGGACGTAGAATCCATTTTTTTGGGGTCCCGGAACGATCCGATTTCACTGGGGCGATGTTTAGGGCATTCGTGGGGCTAAAAATGGGATTTTTGAAGGATCCCAGGATGTTAAATATTTTTCGAGTAAAAAATACAGAGTTTTTGAAGAAACCCATTTTTGAACAAAAAATCCAAAAAAAAAATTTTTTTTGAGATAAAAATCCAAAAAAATTTTTTTTTTTAATTTTTTCATTGACAGAATTAAATTTCTGCACAAGTAACGTATATCAAAGAATAATAAACCCTTGTGTAAAATTTGCAGCGTTTTGCTACCTGTATCTACCCCCCCGAGGCTTGGAGCAAGGTTTTCAGTCCGATCGTCCAAACCCGTGGGGCGCTATGGGGCTAAAATGGGGCAATTGAAAGTGGTTTTTTTTAAAGGCGTTTGGCTATGAGTTCGAGTTGGGTGTCGTTTTCGAAGTATTTTTGGACGTATACTCTACGTCGTAGAGTATATTATTGGGCGTCCCAGAAGGATCCAATTTCACTGTGGGGATGTAAAGGGCTTTCATGGGGCTACAAAAGGGATTTTTGAAGGATCTCAGGAGGTCAAATATTTTGAGTAAAAAAAAAAATTTAAAGAAAAACCTTTTTTTCAAAAATTTTTCATTGAGACAGAATTAATTTTTTCACAAGTAACCCATATCAAAGAATAATAAACCCTTGACTAAAAATTTGCAGGCGTTTTTGAAAAGTATCGATACTTCGATACCGATACTTTATTGAAAGTATCGTATCGATACTTTTAGATACTGTCTGGATGTATCGATACGATACTGTATCGATACTTTAGAAGTATCAAACATCCCTAATGGCAACGAATCATCGATGTTTTGAAAACAGACGTTTTTGACATCAATGGTTGGGTGCCGATGTTGTGTGGACCATCGATGTTTGGCTATCAATGTATCGATACATCGATGTTTCCATCCATCCATCATCCATTAAATTTGACCTCCAAAAAATTTGAAATTAAATTAAGATGGGTTCGTTGGTGGGGTACCTACAGAATCAAACGTGGGTCTTCTCGATGTATCGTATCGAGTTGTTAACCATAAATTCTCCCGGCGGAAAATTTCACAAGTGGTGAAAAGTGGTGACGGTGTTTCATAATGATGTTTCATTCGTGATGATGTTTCATATTATGTCACCTATGATAGGTACCTACATGGTAACCCGAGGCGCCCTCTTCTGCCTAGTTTACCATGAAGTACTGGGCTTGAGCTTTGTATTGGGGACTATTTTTCATGATGACAGACCATTTTACTTACATCATGACTCCTTTTGCAATGGTGAACATAAGTATTTGTGTAGGTACCTACCTAATTATTTTTGTATTCTTGTAAATACAATTAGGTATTTTTTTCATTTATAATGCTTTTGTAGTATTTACAATTTTTGTATTGGGGCAGTTTATTCTAAAAGTAGAACTTTTACACTTTCGTATGATATACAATGTATATTTTACATAATAATATACATGTCATG
This sequence comes from Pilophorus perplexus, assembly GCA_955831195.1. NCBI lineage: Eukaryota > Metazoa > Arthropoda > Insecta > Hemiptera > Miridae > Pilophorus > Pilophorus perplexus. Next base: position 16,484,777 of record OY037008.1, read on the forward strand.
TATATTATTATGTATCAGAATATTATGTATTTTTCAATAGTATTGCGTAGGTATCCTCTTTTTTCTACCCCGAATGAAAAACAGTTTGCTGCATAGGTATAATCAGAACATCGATGGTTTTTGAGAGAAACATCGATGAAAAAAAAAAAACAACCATTAAATGGAACCATAAATTTTATGGTTCTGAGGCATATTTTGAGACATCAGTGTTTTGCTAACGATGCTTAAAACATCGATACATCGATGTCTTAACTTTTTTGCCATCTCTGTGTTGGTAGGTTATTTATAACTCCTACCAACATAAAAATAGGTACTGTAGCCAACATAACAACAAAACTGAAAGTTCAGTTCTCATAGATTGTAGGTACATTTTTTAAAATTATTAAATCGTTCCTTTTTACCAAAACGCTGCAAATTTTACACTAGGGCTTGATATTCTTTAATGTAGGTTACCTGTCCGAAAATTAATTCAATGTCAATAAAAAAGTTTAAACAAAATTTTTTTTCCAACGTCATATTTTCTTCTTTTTTTTTACTCGGAAAATATTTGACCTCCTGGGACCCTTCAAAAATCCCATTGTAGCCCCGTGAAAGCCCTATAGGTAGATCCCTAAAGTTAAATCGGATCGTTCCAGGACACCCAAAAATGTATTCTACATCCAAAAATACTTCGAAAACGACACCTAACTCGATCCCATAGCGAAAAGCCTTCAAAAAACCCTCCCGTAGCCCCATTTTAGCCTCATAGCGCCCCACGGGTGTGGGCGGTCGGGCTGAAAACCTTGCGGGCACAACTAGATGGTAAACCAAGTATTTTGTCAAATTTCAGATTTAAAAAAAAATTCCTACAGCCGGTTTTGGTTCATTTCGGTTTTGGAATCCAGACCTCTTGAAACGGATAATGTCAAATTTTGAGGCCGATCGGAGTCGTATTATTACAAGGTGTATTTTTACAAGAATATTAAACCAAAAGGTGTCATTTTAAATTTATTTAAATTTTGTATAGTTAAACACGTAAATAATTTTACCTAGATCAATTTAATAATTAAATATTTTGTCAACCTTTTTTACATATGTTCTGAATGTAATCAGAAAAGGCCAAAGGCCTGAAAGTCATTCAGTGGTGGAAGCTTACTTTAACCGCCCAACAAAAAGTTTCACACCGCCCGCAACACGCTAATGACTGACCGGCAAAGCATCACACCGTCAGCAGGTTGACTAGGGACGTTGCAACATAATCGATTAAAATCGGAAATTGTAATTTTGTTTCCGACGCACAGTCAAATTTACAGTGGGCCGAAGACGATTAAAGGTGGCGGAAATTATTCAAGGTGACAGACTGGTTGTTAGAGATGGGTTCTGCACAAAAAACGCAAAATCTAAAATTTAAACAAAAAATTAAAAATGATTCGCACACAAATTTAAAAATAATTTAGCATACATTTAAAAATAATTTTAATACATTTATAAATAATTCTGCATAAATTTAATATATTATTCCATGCACAAAGCAAAATATAAATGTTAGGCTATTTATTTTTTTTTTTTTTTTATTACAAAAAATGAAATTCGAACTAAATTTTTCCTATTTTTCAATGCGCACACTTGAGCACAATTTGACTTTAGAATCTCATTCCAGAGTTCACAGTGAACACAGAAAAAACCCTCATGAAAATCTGTTCAGCCGTTCGGGCGTGATGCTGTGATACACACGCACAAAAAAAAAAGGATGAGCGCACCTTTCCGTTTTTTGAGGGAAAGGTTGCGCTAAAAACTCCGCTGGGACAAGTGGATACACCTACTACTTTTATCAATTTTCTGACGTTTACACCTTTTTTGATCTGTAACATTGACAAGGGCCAATTTAATATATTTTTAGTGTATTTGTATGTATTTTTAGTGGAATATTTTTAGTTTAGCCTGAATACAAATCAGTAGTGGTTTAATTGATATGTGGAGCTCGCCACGGCCAAAAAACTGTACCTACTGGTGAAAATGCCCAACTCCAACTTTTCGCCCCTTTGCTCTCCTCCAGACAGCTCGAAGCGCCAAAACCAGTATGGTTCTTTGTTTATATATCAACTAAAGATGAAACAATATTAAACCGATCGGCCAGATACATGTTTAATTTTTTGAATTTCCGCCACCTTCTAGTGTCATCTGTGCGACGTTTGCATCGTAAGAAAGATCGAGTTTTTCCAACATTGCGACACAATACTTGAAATTCTTTATTACATAAAATGTATAACATTTAATGTTCACATAATCAATTCAATCCATGCAAATGTCTGATTCACACGTAATAATAAACAGAATCACATACTTACCAAAAATAGTCAACTAGACGAATCAATTTGTAAAAATATATTTATCCGAAAATACAAATTCCATTGAAAATGCACGTTTTACTCATTTGGGCGTTTGAAAAGGCTTCCACTCAATTTAAGACATTCCCGTTTGGGTTCATTTTTGAAGCTTGCCGTGAATACAACCTTACAGGCAGTTTTGTCGATGTAATTCCTTCTCTTCAAATATTATCTACTTCACAGCATTTTTTTGATTTGAACCGTAACCTACTATGATGAAGTGTTTATTGAAAATATTTCCTTAAATTTATATTTTAACACAGTGCAGTGATATCTACAATAGTGACGACGTACACATATACCTACACGATGGAACCTCTCAGTTCATTCCAATAACTTTTTACAGTTTTGCATTCGTTATTCGCACGGCCGGAAATCGCAAAACTAATAAAAATGACGAATTTAAAAACATTGTTAAGACACGTCACTATGCTACCGTTTAACTGAGTTTTTTTTACAATCATCACAATGGTTTGACAAGTTTTTTCCCCTTCTACAAAACAAGGGAAACAGTAAATGAACTCATCAAAATCAATTTTTCATAACTCAGTAAAGCAAAGTAAAACTTATTGGTGGGAATCATGGAGGAATAGAATAGGAATAGGAATCTATTCCTCCATGGGTGGGAATGTGACGGTCACATTGTGACCTGAGTACAATGAGTGGAGGGACGTTGTGACTGTGGCAGCCATGGAAGTGACTAGAAAGGGGTTTATATAGTGGATTTTATCATAACGTCCTCATAGGTGAATGTGTAAATGCATCAAGTGAGCAGAATTGGTGGGGTTTGGTTGATAATATGAGCTCAGAAAGTTTCCAGGAGGAGACACAATACAACTGGGTTGAACTGAGAACGGTTGTGTAGCAGCTGATATTTTCATCCCGATGCTGAACTCCCATTAGTTGTCCAGCATCGGATGCAGAAAAGGGTGATTTTCCTAAATGAGGGAAATCCTAGTAAGAAGTATGAGAGATTAAACAAAACAAACAATTTTACACAAGGGTTTATTATTCGTTGATATAGGTTACTTGTATAAAAACTAAATCTGTGTATCAAAATTAAATCAAGGGATCCTAAAATTTACTTCTTCGCTCATACCTTCCAACTCCCAACATACGATTTTATTTTTAGCGGTTTATTCGCTACAAACTAAAAATACCTAACTCGAAATCGCCACTCTCGGATGAAGAACTTACAGTTTTAAACCTCTTCCCACCCCCCGAAAAACAGTGATTGTTGAGGTAATGGACGAAGTGAGGTATTTTTAGTTAAGCGCGCAAAGTATG